>JAUBNY010001160.1:1484280-1514861 GCA_032275445.1 Crypturellus soui
ACGCAACTCCTGCCCCGCCCCGTGACGCAACTCCTGCCCCGCCCCGTGACGCGCGCCCGACCCGCCCCGCCCGCCGCTCCCGAGGGGCGCGACCGCACCGCGAAGGCGGTGGGGCGCATGCGCGCTCGCCCCCCTCCCAGCAGGCCCTTGCGGGGAGGCACCGTCCCGGCCGTTACCGCGGCCCGCGGGGGGCCTTAGCCCTGGGGCAGAGCTCCGCCCCCTCCATGTCCGTGCCCGGTGCCGCTCATCCGCGTTTCCAACCTGTCTCGGACTGAGCGAGTGGGAAGCGGCGGGGCTTTTGGCGCTTCCTCGGCGGGGCGGCAGCAGCGCGGGTGCGCGTCCAGTAAAACGCTCGGCTGCGTGCCGCTGCTGCCGGCAAGGCGCCGGCCCTCGCCGCGGCTGAGGCCTTTGCGCCGGCCTGCGCGGTCCTCCCTGCAGACACAAGGCCCTGGTTTGAAGTTGCCCAAGGTGCAGCCTATGTCTGGGTCGGCGGGGGTGGTCATTACGGCACCTAATGTGTTCTCTGCTGTGGTTCCCTGACTACTGGGTCTTTCTGTCCTGCACATCCCACATCTGTGACAAATCCTGACAGTACAGATAACTGCTGCATCTTGTCTGGACTTTGCTCCTGCATTCCCCAATGCTTCGCACACACATTCCTGTCCCCATCCTGCCTGGGCCTGGGCCATTTTTCCAGGCAGAGACATCTATGTGGAGGGCAGGGGATGAATGGGGAATAAGCTGCTTCATCACACCAGTACCTGAAGCAGTTGTATGAACGCAAAACCCAGATCTGCACAAATAAACGATTCGCATAAGCTGCTTTTTTTTTTCCACATTAGAAACGAGAGCTTTGTTGACACTACAGAGTGAGATTTTGATTAACTGCAGTTGGTTTCCACTGGGTTGGCACTCCGAACTGAGGTTTAATTGTGTGCTAAATTTCGACCTAAGATCAAAGATTTGTTTAAAAATGAGGATGTAAATAGGGGCATTTTCATCTCATGATGAAACCTTTGACATTAGTGGAGGTGTTGAATTGTCAATGGTAATTTCTCTACTGAAGAAACTTAGACTAGAAAGATGATAATACTATCATCCTTCAACCACTTTCTCTGCCTGCATTTTATCAGTATCAGATTATCTCATTTCACAGATAGCAGTACTGTTCAATATATTTGTTTTAGTTTGCATATATCATACATGAAGGTTGACTATTGAGATGCACATACTTTGTGATGATCTATTTGTTTTATTAGTAATTAAAATAGAGAAAATATGTGTAGCAGAATTCCAAGTTTTCCTGTTTAATGAGAAATCTTTCCTGAGGACCAATCCCTAATGATCTACATAGTGTAGCCCTAACTCAATTTTTAAAGCATGACTAGTGACACCTAGCTGAAGAGGGGAGAATATGCCTAGTTTTCTATTTTGTATATATGTCATAATTTTATGCAGATTAGATACTTGCATTCTGAACAATGTCCTTAAAGTTGTCCCGAAAGATTTGAAGCACAATCCATACTGCAAAGTTACCATTAGACCTAAATGAAAAATAAGAATTTTTGAAATTTGTAGTCATTGAGGTCATCATAAAAACAAGTTTAAAATGCTTAAAAGTTTTAAAATGAGTTCACTTGTCTTGCAGGTCCTCTGAGACACTGGGCAGGTAGGCTCTGTTCACCTCACCGTTGTGCCTTCGCCCTTAAGGGTACAATGCCAGGAGATACCATCTCTTCCCTTGACGTGTGGAGTGTTCTCGATTCACTGTGCTGACCTTAATGAAGGGAATGATTGTAACTGTGTTGCTTAATCATATAATGAAATACATATTAGAAGATACATATCTCTGGATTATATAGATTGTTAAAGTATTAATGTGCTTTAAAAAATGGAGAGACGTACAGAAAAATAGGAAGAGGTTATTTTAATCAAGCAGAAACAGAGTTATAAGCACTCTTTCTAAAAATAAAATTAGACTCTTCATCAATCCTTAACATCTGCATTTAATATTTTCTTCTAAACAAAAAAATACAGATGCCATTATGTAGTAAATGACAGTCTTTGACAACGTATAGTATTTACCAACTCTTACACTTTAATTCTAATTTGGTCATTAATACTTGACTCATTACTGCAGTGTGTTACTTGTAGTAAAAGTGCCACAATAAACATGACATTGCCATCTTAAAACTGCTTTGTTATAAATTGTAGAGAATATACAGAGTTACAAAGTCATTGTGTTTTTATCAAAATATACAAACCCCCCCAAACCTAACACAAGCTATCCATATTTTTCTTATGAACTATACAGTTATACAAAATATCTGTAAAATTATCTTTATATGTATAAATATTCTACCTTATTTGCTTTGGTCTATAATTAACATCATACAAGTCCACTTGGAAAATATCTCCCATGTACTTTCTTTGAAACATCTCCATACTTTCTGTATTTATTCTCCTGTATTCTTATTTCAACAGAACCAAAGCTGCCATGAAACCAAAAAATTTCTCCTGGGTTCATAGCATTCACCAATGATAGAATAAATAAGTGGACTATATTATTACTTAAATCAATACTGTATTATCATTTCACTTTTAGTTTTATCGTACTCAAGCTATAGATTTTTTTTTCTAATATTCAAGAAAACTAAGTAAACAAAATTACCATATTTGCACATAGAATGAAGTCGAGGTTCACTACCTTTGTCCTGGCTTTTTTTTTAAAAAACACTTCATAGAGATGAAAGTACATGACTACTTGGAAATGCAGATACAGTACAACAGAGCCTTATTATATAAAATGCAACTTGCAGGCATCTATCCTCCACTTTTTTTCACTTCATTTAGAATGAATCATATTTTTACAAAAAAAAAATTAATTGTAAGGTTGATTTCAGCGATGTCTTTCAGAAGCTCGTTCTCCCAGTTCTTAGAATGCCAAACTGTAAGACTCACCATAAACCTCGGTGTGGCAGGGTGATGGAAATAGAGAGACAACACTTCTAGCATAGGAACTGGTGCCTAGCACATCTCTGCTATGGGTCCACTGTGCTGGGAGCAGGGACTACCTGCAGGAGCTCGAGTGGGGTGAGAGGTGCTGGCGTATTCAGAGGGATCACTGTGAAAGGACATGGGAAAGGCTAGATGCTGTATTTAAGGTCTGGGGATGATGAGGAATCTCGCATACTGGACCTATCCCCAGTTGTTTTAGGGCGGTCTCAATATAGATGGAAGCAAGAATCTGAGCATCTACCTACTCCTCAAAAAAGGGAAAAAAAAAAAAAAGGCAAGTTTACTGTAAGTAGCTAAGTCATTTCTTGTTTGGGTATTATTCCAAGAGGAGGAGGGAGACTGTCTAAATCTCTCCCTCTCCAGATGAGAAGAACAATTCTAAAAGGCAGGACTCTCAGACCTACCAGGAGGTGGGGGCTTATATACAGGATGTTTTTAAGCTGGTCAGCTTCCTAACTTTCTATCTATGGGAATAGAGCATGAGGATTTTCTTCCGATAGATGCAAGTGAATAGTCCTACCAGGCCACTGACAGTTGAATCTTTTGGGATTTATGCAATTTGGAAGACTGACTGTTATAAGTTGCACTGAATCTTTAATATGTGTCTCAAAGGTATGATAAATCTGGATTGCTTTCCATATTATCACTCAGAGACTTTATGCTTAACGAGGTAACTGCAAAACTAAATATGGACATGTAAATAAATTTATACTTTTGCATCTGTTTTGTAAATGCTGAATGCCTTCCAGAACTCAGCTGTACTCCAGCATACTCAAATTCATGAAACATTTCCCACCTTCACTTTAGAATACACTTTACCACAATTATTTTGTTTATAAACACATTACTTTTTTGTTTAAAAAATGCAATATATGGTTTCTGCCACACAATTTCCTTGTACAGAGTATACTTTGAACCTATGTATTTATTATGTCCAGAATGATTCTGCCTCAACAAGAGCACTGTAAAATAGTTCAGTGGTTAGTTAATAGTGACACAAAGTAGTATGGGCTTGATGGGTCCTTTTTTTGTTTGTTTTCTTCTCTATATATGTAGGTATATTAGAAGTCTATTGCGGCAGAAGTATATTGGGTCAGACTCTCATTCTCTTTCACATTAAGTTTGTATTATTGCAAAATACTAGTTTTTCTTTTCAGTGATTTTTCCCCTTCCACTTTTGCATATACTGACATACATTTAGATGATACATCTTTATTTTTGTAAGTGATACTGATCGGAGTGGAAAAGTTTCCCCATTTATTTCCCTTTTTTTTTTTTTTCCAATATACACATTTGGATTTTTCTCCTCTTTTGTACAACTGTCACTTAAAGTATAACTTCTGGAGTTATATTTTGTGCATTTTCCACTTCATTCAGAGTATAACTTCTGGAGTTATATTTTGTGTATTTTTCACTTCATTCCCTTCTGAGCCAGTAAAAGGTTGATTTTCCAAGAGTTTAGCACTTGCATTGCAAAAACGTTCTTTCCTATCTTGTCGGCCTGGGTTTTTGAATAGATGTTTCTTCTGGTGCATTCCCAGAGCAGCTGCTGTCTTGCAAATTTTGGGACATTGAAAGCAAGCATATCCTTTTCCATTATGCTCACGGATGTGCCTTTGCTCATGATTCCTTTTGGTAGAAAGATACAAGAAACTCTGTAAGCAGAACTGACAGTGGTAGCGCTTTTCTCCAGTATGAATTCTTTCATGTATTTTCAGTGTTTCATTTAAAGTGAATGCCTTATTACAGTACTGGCAGACAAAGTCTTTGACCCCCAAATGAATACGTTCATGCTTCTGTAGATTCCCAGGAATGGAAAAACACTTACCGCAGGTTTTGCAGGTGTAGGGTTTTTCCCCAGTGTGACACCTCATATGCATTTTTAGGGTGGATGGACTTTGGAATTGTTTTTGGCATACTTCACAAATGTAAGGCTTTGAAGTAGCTACATGCCAGTGTACATGTTCTTGACTTTGTGTGGTGGCAGATTTGTCTGTTTCACAGAGCTCACAGTGAAGATTGGGCATCTCAGCATTTTCTTCTTGACTGATGCCCTTTTCCTCGGGTGCATTCCTCAGTGCATACTCTCGGCTGCATGTGTTGTGACTTTCTTTAATGGTGTTCTTGTATCCATGCTTTTTCCTCCATTTAGTCTTTTTCATTTTTCTTAGCTGTTTAGATTTCTTTTTTGGTTTATAATTGTAGTAAGGTCTCCAGGGCTTATCATTGGAATCCTGATCACTCACATCATCACACATTTCTGGCAGCTCCATGCATTCCGAGCTGTAAAGCCGAGATGGGCTCCTTTCTTTTGCCTCCAATTCTGACTCCTCGACCAGGTTGTCCTGTCTAGACTCATATTTAGATTTTCTGCCCCTTTTGCAAAACAACTTAGATCCTAAAATGTGCCTTTTTACAATAGCCTCATTACCAATTTTTACTGTTATTTGACAAAGAGGAGCAACATTACTGTCAGTAGACGTTCCAGGTAAGGCAGGCTTTGCAATGTATGTTTCAGTTTTACTCGACTCTTGAACACTATTTGTTGTTTTGCTAGATGTACCTCCAGCCCCTGTGGTGTACTGCGTATCCTCACTTGTTTCTGCTCTGTTGTACAGCTGTGTTTTCTTTTTCTCCTTAACAGTTTTTGATTTAGTAAGGCATTTGCCATAATTATCTGACCCGTACTTACAATCATCACTTATAGATTGACTAGGTAGGTTATTTGAAGATTCTGATTTACTGTTTTCTATGGAAGTGAGTGTTTTACTATGCATTATTACTGATGAAACTCTGCTACTGTGCATTATAACAGAAGGTGCAGAACTGCTGTAACTGATGACAGAGGTTGAATTCTCTTTCATATTAGTGAAAGACACAATTGAGGAATCATGTTCCTGAGAACTGGAAGCATTTGCAGCAGTGGAAACTGTTTTTTCACAGGTGAAAAAGTCACTTTGCAGGTCAGAATTTAATATACCCACTGCCCAGGAGGAAGAATTTTGAGTATTTGTAGAAGCTGCTGTATCATTACGTGAAGAGCTGTCCAAGGCAAGAGTTCTGTTGTTTGTCAGTATGTTGCTTTGAAAATTCAGTGATGGTAAATCAGAAGTAAGAGAATTTGGAATGAAACAGTTACTAGAAGTAGATTCATTGACCTGGCTGCTTGCTTGAACACTTTCATATGAAGAGTTTCGATAGGACTTATAAGGTAGTCGCCTGCATTTCATAGGTAAAAGTCGATAAAGCTTATATGGATACATACTTGGTTTTAAGCCTCCATTGGCTGTTTTCTTATTTACTGAGAGACGGTGGTCAATTGCATGGAAAGACTTTTGATGATTTTTTAGTATATAATAAGTCATAAAAGTTTCCAGACAGAAAATGCACTGGTATCGTCTTTCTCCCGTGTGCCAGATCTCATGTCTGGTGCGATATTCAGCTAATGCAAAGACTTTGTTGCAGTAGTGGCAAGGATATGTTCTTCTCCATGAATGTACATTTGCATGTCTTCGAAGACTAGACAGTGTTACATAACTACGCTTGCAAACTATGCAAGTATATAATATTTGGCCATCAACAACTTTAACTAAATGATCTGTTTCTGGTAAAGTGCAGCTTGCATTAGAATAATCAGTTATGCTGTTTTCAGACAATAGAGGCTCTGTGTTTGCATATGAATTGCCATTCCTTCCATCTGTAGCAGTATAGTTATCTGAAAAATTTTGTTCGCTTCCATTGTGAACAGATAAACTACTTGATCTCATACAGACTTGTTCATGACTTTCCAGTATAGTTAGATTTGCAAATTGTTTGCTGCAGTATTTGCATATGAAAGTTTCCTGGTGCTCTGAATGATGCTGAAGATGAGTACTGAGCAAAGCTCTGTCATTGAATGATTTTGTACAGCAGTTACAGTTGAAAACAGGTGGAACTACAGTTGCCCCAGATACAGGGATGTTAGCAGATTTATTTTCTTCTTCTCTGGGTAAGTGGAAATCTCCAGCTTTATTTTGAGGTTTTGGAAAAGAAATAATTGTTTGATCAGCAACAGCTTCATGCTGGACTTCTGTATTGGATTCTGTAGAGGCTGATGCATTCGCTATAGCCAGGCCAGCACTCTGGGCCTTAAAGGCAGTCTTAGGAGTGCCACAGGTCTGTTTTCCTGGCTGTGTGAGTGGTGTAGCTTTGAGATTTTCATAATGCTCTTCGCCCATCTTATATGAAGGGCTCTTGTCCTGTTCAAAAAAAGATGGTCCTTGAAAAATATCTCCCCCTGAAGAAACTGCATATGAGTGTTCAGCTAATGTACTGGCCGATTCAGCATCTTTGCAAGCCTCACTTCTGTCAAGGCTAGTGTTGGGTGTTTGTATTGCCTCGGATACCTTTTTGAAGCTTGCTCTCAAATCAAGTGGAGAAAACACACTATTCTCAGTTTCAAAAATTGAGAATGCATTTGTAATTCGTGGTCCATTTGTGACAGCTGAGTCTTCATGTCTCTTTTCGTGTTTTTCCTCTTTGACAGTTCCTTTTTCATTGATACAGTATGCATAGGGGCAGGGAGAACTTGAAAAATTAACATCTGTAAGATCTTCTAGAAATGATATTCCCAGTTTTTTCCCTGCAGCTGCGAGGTCTGTTACAGTCTCTTGCCTTTTAACAACTACTGTGGAACTGTAGATGTAATTAAGAATTTCTGTAAACACTTCAGCTTTGAGATCGTCTAACTCCAGTACGTGACCTGAAATGCAGATAGTACGACTCCAGAAAATGTTTTTAAAATAAAGGCTTGAAGCTGCCAGCACATTACTATGGGCTTTGAACTTGGTATCTTCCACAATTATGGTGACATCACATAAAATACCCCGAATGCGCTGTTCATTTAGAATAGAAAGTACAGTGTCACTGTGGAAGTCATCCTTGAGATCCTTTGAATGCGACATGACTGTCATCTACAAGGGAAAACAGAAGAATTCATCTTTTTAATCTTTAGAGGCATTTTTCATTCATTTCAATGATAGATTGAATTATAACTGTATATTTAAGTTTTAAGAATGACTGCAGTTTTGCTATATAAATTGATATGGACTCATATAAACAATACTGATTTATACACAAGATAATCACTAGGTACCAATTATTTACTCCTAGCTGACTAATACAGCCATCTGATGTATCATCATGTCTATCAGTTACAAGTTCTGTCTCATTTCACTGGGCTGCACTAATTTCTCAACAAATAGTTACTAACAGGTCAAGGATGCAGGAGTTCCTGTAGCTCCTCAGTAGGATCCAGAGACTTTACCTATCCCCAGGTGGGTCTGTAGCCAAACCTGGGCCTTTCTGGATAAAGTGACTGTCACTCAGCCCTAGGACCTAAAGCTGCTTCATTCTGACTTGCCAGCAGTGGCTTGGATGCAGCCCACGTGGAAGGGCTCGCTGAACCCTCGAGGTGATTTGCCCAGCACATATCCGAGTGACTTGGTGGCCTTTATGGGAAGGACAAATTGTTGTGGTTTTGTGGATACTGAGGACTACATTTTCTGGGGCCGACTGTCAAACATTTAACAACACAACTGCATTTCATCTCCTTATTAACCTAACATTTAACACAGAATCAGAGATCCTTTGAAATGCAGTCTCAGTTACAGGGCAAGGCTTTACGGGCAAGTGAATGCACAGGCATCACCATTTTGTAAACAGCAGTGGAGCATGTGCAACAGTACTTATGTAATTCCTTTTTTTTTTTTTAAATAGTGATTAGGGTTTATTATATATATAGCATTTACTTTAAAAATGACAGAATTTTATATTTTTTCCAATTCAATGAGTAAAACTGCAAGCTAAAAGCAATATTTTTTTTCCTTCAGGTATAGTTTATTTATCCTCACAGTTTGCAATATGATAATGTGTGTTTGTTCTTAATTTCTGTTACACAGTAAGATTTGCTAAGCAAACAGCAGCCATCTAGAACACATTGGCTCTCTCATCCAAGCTATTAGCAATTAAGTCTTCGCTGAGCTTGGCACCTTTATCACAAGGTAAGTAGTAGGACACACAGCCCTACTGAAGCTAGTCTAGTTCACACTTCACACTGTTTAGCAAAAATCCACTGACTGCTTCACTGCCATTTAAATTATACAAAAAAGAATGACAATGCTACTGTGAGGACCAAGACAGTGCCCTATGTGAGATAACATAATTCAGTACATTATGGATGAAGTTTAGAGGTAAAATTTATACCTTACAATGGGACTGTTGTTCCTCTAAGGCAGATATTATCAATGCAAAAGGTCAAAACTACTATTAAGAGTTGTGAACACACACAGTTCACAAGCTGTGACCCATGCCAACTACTGCATATCTAATGTGTAGATATACCATGGATATCAAGAAAGGAATTCATCAGTACTACTATGACAGAAATGTAGATACGCATATTGATTATCTGATCACTTGCACTAGCTAGATGCTAGTCTAGATGTAAGATGCTAGATGTAAGATGCCAGATGCACTGTTTTCTGGTTTTAAATCTTAAAACTGTATTTTATAATATGTTTGTTCATTGCACTTACTTGGTTTAAGGTAAGGGGTATTAAAGATTGATTCACTTGGAATGATGACCTGAAGTTCACAGTTAAGGATGTCTGTCTCCTTTGGTTTAGTGTCTGGAAACCCCTATGTAACTGTAGACAGCTTCTAGCATATCAAGTCTTCTACATGAAGAACACTGACAAGAACACTTTTCTTCCAGCAAGTAGCCACAATCCCTTAATTGATTCTTTTTCACACTGACAATGTCTGAGATTATGTCTGACTTGTTCATGTGATGTGGTATTAGAAACCAACTGTCAGACATCAAAAACATTTCACAAAGGAAGCTATTGATACAGTTATTTCCTGAGTATGGGATATAAATGCTGTCAACACTACCTCCTAATGAACTCCCCCATAGATACTTGCCTGTACTTTTTCTGCTTCTTTGTAGTAGACAGCTAGTTTTAGTTCAAAGACATACCACCCAACATACTGTTACTAAATATACCAACTTCTATTCTAAGTGGCATTTATACACAAAGCCTACAACTTGTTACCTGAGCATTTTTAGAAGGAGTCTTATTAGTCAGCTAGCTATTTTGAAATTTATCACCTCTCAGGGAAAAGCATTTTCAATTTCTATTTGCATATCAGTAGACTGCTAGTTTTTGTGGTCCTTGAATCATGGATATTCTGGTATGCTCAGTCTAGATTCCTTATGTAAAGATGGTAGAAACTGTCAATTGCCATTTGGACACTTATTTTCTCCCAGTGTGCTAAACTATTTGCTTATATTTCACTGCAAGATTATACAACAACAACAACAACAAAATCTCTGGAGCAAATTAACTTTCAGAGCCATCACTTTTGTTTATCTCCCAGCTGGTCTGTTCCCTAAACAGTCTACTTCTTCATCTGTGTAATGATTCTCTACTGCCTTTTTCTTTTTTACCTGCCTTGCCTCTTGCATTTGTGTGTGTGTGTGTATAAGAAATACTGTAAGATCAGAGAGTCCTATCTAGCACACATTTTAGGAACATTTTACATTCTGTTTGCAGCTGTGTACTGTACTGTAAAAGAAAAATATCTCTTTGGTTTCCAAGGGTGCTCTGCTGAGATTAAGGTACACAGAAATCTGATGAATCCTTACTATTTTCTATTATAACACTGGAAATTTGAAATATTATGATTTTTTTTTCTGCCCAGCTATTGTTATAGAATTATGGGAGAAGTTTTAGTATTTCAAATGTTGCTCCAAACCTATTTAAGTGACATTTTTGGGCTATTTAACCCAAAGGGCTATTAAAAGATCAGGTAAATTCTCCAGGATACTAAATCATACCTTCTTTACAAGTTTCTCTCCTGCCACAGAAAAGTAACTTCTTTATAATCAGCATGGCACCTTCCTTGTGTATCTTGTAACCTAGATATCTAGCTTCTGAAGGACAAAACTTCAGCTGAGTGTTGCTTTGTGCAGATTTTTTTGTTTGTTTTGGAAAAACAATAGTAGGCCCAGCCTGTCATAGCTGTTAGTTTAGCATGGTCATAGCTGAGTTTTTTAAGGAAAATTCTTCATGGATTGCCCCTGGGCATGATGGAAACACTGGGCTTCCTGGACCATGCCTCCTTACAACCACAGGCACGGAGCAAAGTTTTAATGAGGTTTAACTATATTTAATAGCTTGCAAAGGCTTGTAGTTTATCGTTATACTATACATAGCTACACATCATTTTCTGTAGGTATGTTTATATTTTTCTCTTTTAGACTGTTGCTTCTCATCATCTTTCCTTGTTAATTAAGAACAACACTTCTCCTTTGCATTTATTACACCCTCATAAGCATTATAGAGTTTAAATATTTCTTTCTCAGCCTCACATTATTTCCTGTAATTTTGAATTCAAACTGTTGCAGGGGATGAGAAACTTAAAGAAGTTTATACTAATATTGGCAAATCTCTGCAGCCATCAGATGAACCACTCTGAAAGATTTGTAATTCTTTCTGATTATTAGCACCCCTAATTCGATCTTTCATTTCCTGGTTTAGACATTCTATCATCATTTCTCATCATAAGGAAAACAGCCTTTAAACCTTATCAGTGTACTCAGGGAAGACTTACACTTTTCTTTGAAGTTACATTCATCTGTCTCGCTATGAAAGCTGTGCCCCGTCTTACTTTCTGTAAGAGTGGAGAGATTTGGTACTCTGTAACTTACCTGGATTTAAAAAATAATCTTTTCATAACATACACGTGCCATAGTATATCTAGTTCTTTCTGATTTCAGAAGGTTTTGGCCTTTTTCCATGTCTCTTCTGAAACTTTTAATTAACTGAAATCTGGAAATTCCTGCCCAGGACAGCTGGGGCAGGAAGCGGTGGCTCTGGCCTCAGCACAAGCTCTCTCGTCCCTCGCCCGCGAGGTGGAGCTGGATGCCTGCGAGCGGAGCCCCGACCCCTTCCCGGCGAAGCAAGATGCCACAGCGAGGCTTGCGCAGCTCCGGTAATGGGAACTGCTACTGCAGAGTTAAAACGCAATTGTTGTTTAATCCCCCATGAATTACATAAAATATAAGCTGCTGATCAGCAGTTAATTTGACTATATTTCTCTGTCTTGAAATAGAGCCTCTTGAGACATCAAACATTTGGCAACTCTTCAACTGTCTAGATAGCTTGAAGACGCTTCCTGTTTATGGGTAATGGCTGCACCCTGGGCAAAACTGAGCGGTTGGTTGGCTGAGAAATCTGCGCTTATTAACCTAGGAGATGATTTTCCTAGCACCGTCAGAAATACTTACATGATTTAGGCTCACGTGCCGAGTAAGTCCCTTTTTTTGAGCTATGTGCCAATCAAAGTTCGTTTCTCGCGGTCCTGGTTAGCAGGGAGGAGGACAAAGGCGGCAGCTCCGTGTGGCGCAGGGGCCGCTTGGGGCGCCATGTTTGGCGCCTGCGGGGCCGGCGGGCGCCGCGGCTGCAGCCGCGAGGCGGGCAGCGAGCGCGGCCGCCATTTTGCCGTGATAATGCCCGCTCCCGCGGCCGGCGCGGGGCTTGTGCGACACGGGCTGCCCCGGGCGCCCCCGCTTCTCCTCGCGCTGGCCGCCACGGCGTTTCTGCGCACTCACCGTGCATCAAACGCGCTGTGCTAAATTTACGTGCTCTTCTGTGACATTTAGCATATTAGCCAGGTTATTTATATGCAAACGCTCCAAGCTCAGACAGACAGGGAAAGACAGTGTTCCCTACATCCAACCCTTTGCCCTATGATCATTAACACAGTTTAACTCACGTTATTAATATTCCTTTTAAATTAGCAAATGACCCTATCATTACTTTATTCTTTTTCAAAGTCTTTCTGCTTTAAAGGATAATACTGATGCAGGTATGTAGCTCAGGACGTAAGTTCTGCAACTTCCCAGCGAAAAGGAGACCTCTCGAGACAGAATATTTCCTCTAAATAATCGTATTTGAGATAAATTTGCTTCAGATCTTACAGGCTAAGACTACTGCTTAAAAGAAATATCCTCCTGGTACCTTACAGATTTTTATGTATATGTAGAAACAAGAGAGCTAGTATAATCAGATAAGGGAAAGAAAATAAATGTGAATATTCTTCTTTTAAGCAGTAGTCTTAGCCTATAATTTCATCAAAATACTTACTGCCTCAGGAAACAAGTGCAGCGTTACTGTTGGTGCTTAGGAAGTGCTAACAATTGCTTGTCCAAACAAAGAAGAAAGTAGTATAATTTTATTTGTCCAGATATTTGTCCAATATATCTGGCATTTTTTCGTCTATATATTCACTCCATTTTTTTGGATTGCAAGAGCTGTTTCTCCAGGTACTTTTAAACGTGAAATCTAGTGAAAAGCTGGGTTTTAAGTGAGGTGAGAACCATCCATTTAAGTAAAGGGATGTTTTCCTTTTGCCTTAAAGTCTTGAAATAATTTCAGTCAACACTAATTTGTATTAATGTTTACATGTATGGGCTGTGGCTGGAATGATAGTTTGTTTTAAAATCTACACCTCTGCTTTGGAAGCACTGAATAGTAGGAACTGTTTCATTTTAGACACAAAAGTTCCGAAAACGTACACTACTTGTCATCATCACCATGGGGAGGTTGGAAGCTACGGTGCTGCTAAAACTCTCCTCCTTCATAAGTGCTGCTTTATCATCCAAAAAAATAATAATATCAACATTAGATAAACAGATTCATCTTAAGAAGTAATGATCTTTTCTTTTTAGCATATTATTTTGGAATTCTTAGATGATTTCCTGCTTATTTGAATGATATGGTTTTGTTTTTTTTCAAGAGATTGTCAGAATTTCAGTAACTAATCTAAACTTCTCTCACTATTTTACACAATCCACATTGGAAGTCCAGCTGAGAAATAATGAACATGTCTATAGAGAACTTCATTATCACTTCAGCATTACTGAAATTCCCATCTAAAAGTTCCCCTGTTGAAACAATGTGTATCTTAATTTAGAACACTCTATTCCCCCAAAGTCTTTTTTTTTTCATCTCACCCCAAACTGAGGTGTTTTTATCAGTAGCTATTGGTAATGAAATGTAGAATAAATATTTGAAGAACAAAAGCAAGGTTGCCATAACCTTCTTTTTTATTCCAAACTACATAACTGAGAAACAGTTTCAAAATCATGTGTAGGTTTCTTTTAATGTTGGACTTTGCTTATTTACTATTGTTTCTGTATTGTTTTAAGGGTGCATATTAGTATGTATTAATAAAGACTTCTGACAAAAGTGCTCCCAGATGTATTTGTGAAGAACGTGTTGTTATTAGGAACACAACAATATGGATTAAATTCAAAGCATTATAATCCTTTAAAAGAAATAAATTACTATGCATTACTGAACAGGAACAAATAGAAGTATTGTTTTAGATTATCTGAATCAATTTTAAGTACAATTAGGCTATGAATTCTCATTAAACCTTAACTTGTTTTTGTTTAGTTGTTTTGGAAACAGAGGGATAACTGTCTCGAATAACACGTTATTCTTATATTAATCTATTTGTTTCATGTCCTGACTGTTTCCATAATCACATAGGAGAGTTGCAGAAACTAATTAATAGGATGTCTTCCTATGGAAACCTTAGCTCAGTCACATTTTCTGACTGATAGTCCTTGATGGTATTAATTGACATACGTGAATGTGAGCTTTCTGGAATTCATAATAGCATTGACCGCATATATTGAAAATATACTTCATAGTAATAAATTATTTATAAGACTGGCTTGGCTGCACCTAAGATTTTACATTGTCACTATAATGTTTCATATAGTGCCATTTACATGCAAAGAAAATGGAGTAACTGATGCTGCAATCAGACCTGCAGTTCACTACATTAATATCTGTTCATCTCAGTGAGAAGTTGCACCAGGAGATCTGTCTACATCTGCAGTCCTGATTTCAGACTTTTTAATATGCATTATTATACTAGAAGAAATAGCAATCTTGCTAGTGTACCAATTCCCATATAAATGGTTGTACATAACATCACACCAATATTCTGTTATTTAAACCTAAATCCAGAAGGATTATTTCTTTTATGGTATAACAGCAAGGTTTTGTATATATATGTATACACACACAGATATATACACTATATATATGTATATGGACATACATGTATGTGTGTATATATATATATATATAAACAAAATAAGCTTTTACTCCTTTTAAAATGAAAAATCTATAGAAGTGGCTGTTGAAATGGTGGTTTTTGGATGCTTTGCTGAAGTCTGATAATCTCACTTCTGCAAATCATGGCATGTGGTATTCTTTCCTTAAGAGCATTTCAGACTGCTGAGGAAAATAATGTTCCAATATTCCTCTATAGTCAAGCAGTTTCAGTTCTTAAAGAATAGCAGGAAACAGTACATATGTAGGCTTACCAACTTGTGCAAATTCTTTGAGAGTGACAGAATTTGGTCAGGGCTTCAAAGTGCTTAGAAAAGTCCTGCATATAAATGAAAAAAAAAAAAGAAAAGAAAAAAAGTTGGACAGACTGGTTTCCCTGTTGCTCTCACTGCTGGGGTCAAAAGCAACCAGTTAGGCCACTGAGAAAGAAAACACAGCTTTTCCCTCAAGCAGACCAGCACTTCACTCTGGAGCATGGAGCAGCCCAAAGTGCTTTCGCTCACTTTTCTGCAGCAGAGGCAAGGGAAGTCGTTCCCTTGGTGAGGCCTCCTTCTCTCCTAGACCGTTACGCAGAGGGAGAAGAAAGGGGAAGGACCAGAGATGCAGTCACCTCTGCAGCTGCCCATTCACCCTGGGAAAGAGAGCTGGGTAGGACTTACCTGCCTCTAAACCTCTGTGAGCTGCACAAGTGTGCAAAAGCAAGACTCTTTTTCCCAAGTTATATCGGCTTCATATGAGTCATTTTAGGCATCACCTAATACAAGTCCAATTAACACAAATATCAGTATTTTTAAAGGTATAATCACCTTTGTCTCTCCACCAACCTAAAGATGAAAATCAGGCAAGAACAGTAACTGACATAAATCCAGATTTGTCTCTTTTGCACAAAATTTAGAAGCTTATGTTGTACTGCTTCTAAAAATCAGCTCACTTTACATCTTACTAATTCTGTAAGAACCATCACAATGTTATTTTCATTTGCTTTATGTGCTGCTGACAAGTTATTCTCTAGCCTCCTACACTTCTGGGACGCACGGCAGTCCTAGCTAGCTTAGATCAGTCACAGTTGTGAAGCTGTGCTTACAGTTTGAATATTTTCCCCTTTTTCTGCTGACTATTAAGTGTAGTAATTGGTGTATCTCAATAGCTTTAAACAAAATGAGCAAATTAAACATTTTTTGCTCATTTTGGACAAATACTGTGTTGTATTCACTTGCCCATTAAGTTATCAGACAAAATAAAAGTAGTCTAATCCAGCCTTTCATCTTCCAGTTTCAGAGGAAACATCCTTTGTATATCTGAACCAACATCCTCAAGAGGAAGATGCCAAATTACATGCTTGGGGGCCACTGTTATTCCCAGCCAGGTGTGCCGGGGACCTGGCCAGTACAGACATTCTTGACCTGTACTGCAGCTGAGGTAACAAATCTTGCTGGACTCAAAACAGAGCTACCTCCCTTCCCCGGGCAACACATGCATAGCAATAACCTGATTTAGTTTGTCTTCTAGATGATGAGGCACAGCCATTCCAAAAAGCTACAAGCATCAAGCTGCTAGCTGACTACCACGGACCTCCGACTTTCTTTAAAACTGCAAAATAATTTTATATTTTTGCTCTTTTTTTTTGGTGAGTTTCAGCTTGCTAAAAGTCCTAAACACTAGCACAAACGATAACTTTTACTCTGTATCATGATCACATGCACAACTTCTCAAATCACACCAAATGAATTTAAGATCAATACCTGCAGTCTCCCGTTTTTCCTTTCTGTCCGTTCAAAGTTTAGCATTTTAGACTTACTTATTAACTATTAAAGATACATCAACTTGGATAATACAATTAACTGGAAGAGAGGTATACAGTCGTCCATTTTTGATTACTTTGAGAAGACAGGCCAAAAATGTATATAACTTACCTGAAATCTGTAAAGAAATCCATCAAAATTGATCACACAGATATCTAAGCTTCTTTAAAAGACAAAGATATAGAATAAGACAATACTACACAAACCCAGAAAGTGTACAGAAAGTACTGCCTAAATGCAAAATTTTATTCCATGTTTAGTCCATGAACAGCTGCCATTCTGGTCTCTTCTACAGCTTCCTATTGCTCCCCCCTGCTCCTCCTACTGCCGTCTACTAAAGGACAGCGCTTTATTGTTGCGTCTCTTAGCCTGGGTATTTTGGATAGAATGAGGGTGCTAGAAGGAACAGAAGTTTCATTTTTATTTAATGGCTGCAGTTTGCCACTGTGTCAAGCAGCATAATCATATTTGCTTCTGAATTCTGCAAGATTCAAATTTAGAATGGCTGAGCATTTCTGAAGGACACCGGATATCTTAATTTCCATATTTTTTTGTATGTAGTCAGAATCTTGGACAAAGATCTGCAGACTGAACTAGTCACACTAATACTGTGCAGTTATTAAAAGTCCAAATTAAGGCTCGGTGAAAAATCATGGAGAGATTTCCATTGACAACAATAGATTTTAGGTTAAAATCTTTGAGTATTAAAAATCCATTTTGGGCCATGTCCAGAAATCTTTTTATATGCTGATTTTCAAGATGCATGCATTATTGTGAGCACATGCTATGTAAATGCATTGGGCTGGTTAAAAAGCATTCACTGACACACATCTGCAGCTTTGCTAATGTACCTTTTATTCGTATGTAGTTGCCAAGGAAACAGGTTATGGCCCAGTATTCTATCTAAAAAATACTGAGCAACTGTTCCATGATCATTTACTTATAATAGGTAGCATTTAGAATAGGTAGAATTCAGATTTTGCAGCCCATTGCTCTACAAGTCCAAGTGTCTCAATTTATCTAATTTTGACATTTCATTGATTAATTTAAGCTAACAATGCAGTATTTTCTTTGAAAATGTTACCATCTTCTGTCTTTAAATCCTAGAGCACTGTTCATTAAAAGCAAACTTAAGACTACAGAAATTATTTTGAGATATTTTAAATCAAAAAGAATGTGGTGTTTTTTATGTTTTGTGTACGTGTTTTAAATGGCTCCTACATTTTGACCAGCAGCCTATTTATCTATTTATAACTTAAGATAGTTCAGCATTAATGACTATGAGTACACAAATCTTTTCCTATAGAAATTTGTGCAATTGGTGCCACTGCAATCAATGAAACTACTCCCTTGCTAGAATGCACATCATACTATATGATGCAAAGGGCCAGGTTCAAAATTAAAGAATTATCAGGATTTCAGACTTTTTCATTCTATACATACACGTATCTCAAAGTGAAAGCACATATAACCAGATGTGTTAATTTTAACTGAGATGAATTCTGAATTCAAAATAAGATGACAGAAACTGATACTTGAAAAAGTCATGCAAAATGCATAATTGTACTTTGAAAAATTCTTACTATTTATCACAATACTTTACTTGATTTTACTGAGTGCTTACTGAAGCTCACAATTCAAGTGTTTTCTTTTTTTACTGCCCCTGATTACAGTCCTGTATAGAGATTAGGCTTTTATGAGATGAACTATATAAAACTCAATCAAAATAGCAAGATTAAAATTGGACATGGGCATTAATAGACTTCCTCTACCTTTACAGCATGCCCTAGGTTTATAATGGTTCTTAGTACTGGCATGCAGTGTTAACATTCTGGGAGGTGTAAGAGGTTTGCTTCTTGCCTGCCAAAATGTCTGGTTTGCACAGATCATTGGAGCTTCATGGAAGCCGTAACAACCTATTTGAGAGGTCTGTTCTACAAGATTTTATTTCTCTAACCTCTATGGCAATAAAAATCTAACTAGAGATGGAAACAAAAGACATCAATATTAAGACCTGAATATAGTAAAACGGTGGGGGGAAAAACAATCTCTTAAATGCATATTCAAAAATGAGGTAGCTGATTAATTGAAAAAAAAATCACAGATTGCAGCTTACTATCAATCATTCCATAAACTTACTCACCTAGATTCAGGTTGTCTGTCTGTTACTGTGTTTTTAAACTGGTGTCAACAGATATGCCTGGCAAAATCATCTCAGCAATTGTGGGATCTCTGTGGCTCCCCTGTGTCAGTCTGCAAAGGGGAAAAGCCAATTTTAATAACTATATGGTTAGACAAGTACTCATTTCCACATACATCGTGTAACCCATTGTCACTTTCTTTGGAATGCTCTTGTTCCAGACGTGGGAGCCTTGCAGCGGGTTAGCAATACAACAGCTCTGTTAATGACACCGTTACAAGGACTGCTTCGGGGAGCCTTGTTTCTTTATGGTTTAACCTGTGTAGTGCAAACAGGACATCATGTTTCATAATGAGTTCTAAACTGGAATCTAAGGACATTTTCTAAGTGAAGTCTGAAACCATTTCTTCATCAGGATTTTGGGAATAATTAGGCTAAAAGCAGGCCTCAGCCATATTTCTTTACCAGTGCCCATCCAACTACATCCAAGCTATTCCTGTCATATTTACTTAATAAGACATCCGATAAGGGAGATTTCCTGCTTTTCTCAGTCAATCTGTTCCTGAGTTTCACAAAGCAAGGTCAGTGACAAATAATTGTGTTTTTAAGATTAGCTACACATCTAGCCAGTTCAGAAAACAAATTACGGTACTGTGGGAAACAATCTTCATCACTAGGCAACTCCCTTGACTCCACATAAACTTCAGAAACCAATTATAAATTATCTTTTATTTTTAAAGCCGCCATGTATTTTTGACATCTCTCAAAGGGCCTTTTCTTTCCTTCTTTCCATTCTGCCACTTCTGTTCTAACCGCTTTTACCACAGATAAGACTTTTTAGGTAATATATGGTCTTTCTGTATCTCGCTGCTTAAATGGTTCTTCATTGTTTTCAAATATCCAAATTTTATGCTACTACACATCAAACATCCTAATAACTTTATTGTATAATACTGTAAAAATATTAGCGCAAGGTTTCATCCTGAAGATACCAGACAAAATCAAATTGTTCCTTAGAACAAACTGCAGAACCTTGTGGATGAGGCTCATGACTCAGCCAGCATTTTATAGACCGGGAATTAAGAATAAATAGATACATCTTCCATTTGCAGAAACAATTTTATAGAAAACTGAACTACAGCATCCATCACTTGTTAGGTTTTAGCTGGAGTCTACGCATGTCTCCTTATAAGAGAAGACAGTATGAGAAAAGAAATTAAGCCATTATTATTATTATCATATTCTCAAATAGCAGTGAAGTCATGAGCCCATCTATAGTTTTAAGTCACCAACAAAGATTACGGTGAATGGGACGCTTAAACTTCTTAGTTTAGAGACTTAGAGGAATCCAACAATAACAACAATAACAACAAAAGGATTTTATCAAAGCTAAAATAATCCCCAAATTTGGTAATGCTACTTTGATAATGTGCTGCTATACATAATAAATCAATTTTAATACATGCTAAAACCTATACCTGACAAAAACTTGAACATCATGAAGGAAAACAGCTGCCCTAGATGCCCCAAAAGGGTTAACTGGTATCTGTTCATCACTAACACTCTGAGGGTAAGAGTCCAACAAATATTATATAAATAGTTTCATACTGTAAGATCTACAAATGAAACTGAAATTTAGCGCCAGAATTATCCTAAACTGAAAAGGAAATTTAAAAGTAAGCAGGATAGTGTCTGCTGGAATGATTTTTTGCTTGATTTTGTGCCTATTCAACTTTATGTAGATTTTCTGTTTGGTATAAGTGGAATTTCCATGCATAAAATAATAGATTACAGGTATAAAAAAGGGAAGTGAGTATCAGCAATTTGGCATCTAGGATAAAACTGGACAAAAAGCCAAGTTCGCCCCCGCTCCAGCACTAACATTTGACAGGTTGTGCTGAGGCGTGAAAAACTGCACCTGTTCCTAGGTGCATCCGTTACCCCCTTAGCCAAAGAGAACAAAATGCAGGAAGTTTCTACAGTATTTGTAGAGCACTCCTGGCTTTGACATTAGATGCCCTGCCTCAGCTAGATTTAACTACCATTAAAATCTGTACAGCACCCGGCGTATGATACTGGAACTGCAAACAGCTTGCTAATTACTCGAATCCTCCTTAATAAATGAATCCGTTTCTTCAGCTAGAAGAAATTACCGCTCACAGGCTGCCAGTGAGTTTTTCCAGAGCCATGAAAGCACTTGAGTTCAGTCATATTAATTACAAGAGGACTTGCACCCTCTAACAAAAGAGTGAATTTGCAAATGGATTTAAAACGACCATAGTGAAGCACGCTCGTGTCATGGAGCTGCACTTCCCTGAGTGCATATATTTAAACACAAAGAAGTAATAAAAACAGTTTAACTAAAAGTGCCACTTCTTTTCTAAAGATAAATATCAACAGCAATAAATAGATTGCTACTGCAGAGCATTAGCTCAGCAACTTCCTTTAAAAATAACCACACAAGAAATAAACAAAGAAATACAGTTTTCGTAAGAACATGTAAGGGTGTTCTTTCCATAACACTTCAGATTGAAAGACAAAATATCATAGATAAGCTACTGGGGAAAAATAAAATTATATTAAAAATACAACTTTCATACGTCACTTGGGAGATGCTGTTTATTATGTTTTCGGTTCTGCTTCCTTATGTGAAATGGGGAAATACGATTGCACTATGTCTAACTCATCTAGTAATTACCAACCTAATGGTTTTATTATCATTATTAAGCAATGGCCTATCAAGACAGATGACAACAGTCATCTTCTCGAACAGTTATACACTCTTTATTTGGAATACACTGAACTGATGTATTTAAAAATAAATAAGAATTAGTTCAATCTCACTGAAACTGTCAAGGCTATCATTATTATAATGGACTGTGCTTCTAATACACCTTTTGTATTGATTTTCCATGCTAGATCATCATTCACATAAAATATACTTAGTCATTTTAAAGTCAAGGACGTGAAAGGAAAATGGCTACCCTGCTGCAAAAGTCTCAATGCAGTAGTGAGAATTTCTCAAGTCACGTACAAAGGGAGATTCTGGGGGAAATACAATGCATTATAAGTGGAGACATTTAGCAAATTTAATACTGTATTAGCTGCTACATCTGGTATACACACAAGATTTGTCTTATATTTTTAAAATGTTACATAAAAATGGAAATAAGGAATTGAAGTACTTGAATTTTGCAAAATGTAGGAGGTCTGTAGATTACCGCAGGCTGCAAGACAGCTTATATAAAGGCTTGTTTATAAGGTCTGATACAAGCTCTTTTCCAGCATGGTTCAACACAGTTCTTTAGCTGAACTCCAGAATGTAACCACTGTTTAAAAACGGGTTATTAGCATTACTGTGGCAGAATTCAGCAAAGGTGAAAGGGGGCTTAAACACACTTCTGATTCTCCACATTTCTCAGTTGCTGTTTTAGTGATACTTATATCCTGGTGATAATGAAACTATCACTTTATATACCGATAGTACAAACCTTGACCTACATATAAGACTAGGCTAATTAAAAAAAAAAAAAAAAGGAAGAAAATAAAAAGAAGAACCTGGGTGCATTTCTGAAAGTAATCAATGCAGACAGGAAAAAAACAGTTTTCTGCTGTGCACAGCTTTATAAACATAGCATCGTGTAAGAAATGATAGTCGCATGAAAAGATAAAATGAGATCAGATTCTCATTTAGAACCGAAAAGAAACTTAACTGCAGAATTTCCATTTGCATTGTGGTATTGGTATTAAAGGGAATAATTTCTTTTACACCACTACTACTGCACCTTTTAAAAGGATTTGGTTGCCACGGAAACTGGTTCTGGCCCAGTATTAATCTCAAACAAATATATTACAGAAGTTGGTGCTAGTAGCACAATAATCATAATTCTTTTTATACTTAATGCTCAAATTCAGGCTTTTGTACCTATTGCTTCAGTTTTAATTTCACAATCTTTTTTTTTTTGAAGTAAAACACTTCAGTGAAATGATACCCTGTTTAAGCTGATAGGGCCATCTATATCAATCATTTAAAAACCTTCTGCTTTAAAATAAAAAGAAATATCTGAAGGTTTATGTATGTATCGAATACAGAAAATATTAGTATTAAAGCTTATCAATCTTTATTTAAGATTTCGCACAACGCACGGGAAAACGCTCCCAACAATTTAAATATTTTTCATTTTTCTTATCTGCCTTAATTTTTATTTTTGCATTTTAACTGCAAGCTCCATGAGGCTCATAGGCAGCTTTAAAATGTAATGGAATCAATCAGGTTTTCAAAAATTCTTTTGTTGCAGAGGCGTCGCCACGCCCTTGCTACCTATGGTTATTTTAACAGACATGACTGCTCTACTTTCACAATAGATTTTTTTAAAATAGGTAAAAACAACTGTCATGCCAATATGTAAAGCCAAGCAATTTAATATCAAGTTGGTTTCAATTAACACTTTAATGCATTTTTTAAACCGAAAGCTATATTCTAAAGCCCATTTTATGTTCTTGCAGCCCTGACGAAGAAATCTGTAAAACATGCAAATCTCAACCTACCTGCATGTACCACTTAGTGCAGTGTTAGCGTGGCAATGCACCCAGCCATTTTTACGTAAAGCGATGGAGACAAACTGAATTCTCGGTCTTCTTGATAATTTTTTAGAAGCAGTTGTCAAAAATCAGATGGGAAGCAGCTTGAATAGACCATGATCAGGAGAACTGAATTGGTCAATAGGGAAAGCAGGAGTGGGGGAGAAAAAAAAAAAAATCTTCATCCGAGCTTTTCCAAAACTGCAATATAAGGTTTTTTTTTCTCTCCTCCTCAGAGGGTTCACAGCTCGAAGCTGACCACAGCAAAGGCCACTTGTCACATTTACTGAAAATCAGCCTATTGATATCGCAGCTGAAAATATAAACTCGACAACCAAAGCCCATTGCACAACGTGGACTGCGTAAGAGTTAAAAATAGATTCGACGTGCCTCCTACCTGCATAATAAATATGTAAGTTTCAAGTGCTTTAATTCGATATTCACATTAATTAACAATACAATATACATTATTTAAACTACAGTAAATGCAAGAAGAAAAAGGGTGACACCATCTGGAAGCACAGTTTGCTTTTTTTTTTTTTTTTCTTTCCACGGGCTAGTAACGTAGTTCGAATGTGATGACAAGCTAACAGCTCACCACATTGCAAATGAAAAAGAATTCTTAAGGTGATGCTCAAATATCTAAGCCTGTAATGAAGCATAAACCAGTCTTCGCTACTGCATGCTATGGCACACAGACCATTTACATACTCACATTTGAGATACTAGGCACGGTATAATGAATTCAATACACAGCATGCACACAGCACAAGCAACGTTAATCCTGCCTGCCATTTTAGGCTTGCAGGAGTAAGATACATACTGCAGCACAGCTCTGGTAAGGGAGGAGGCAAGGGACAGCTCACCTTAAATGCAGTATCTGATTAATGTTGTAAGTGACATTGCATATCGGCTACAGAGTCTTGGTTCAACTGGGTGGGAGGGAACAAAGAAAATTGTCATCAACTGGTGATGCAAGATGAGCTCCAGTCACTAGCACTGTTAGCAAACTCCAAATTCTACAACGACACAGTAGTAGGCATTTCAAACTCTTATCAAAATCTGTCTGTGCAAATTGCTGAGTCCGCCTGCCGATGAAAACAAAACAATCTTCTTGCCTATTGGAGAAAGGCTGGATTGACTACAGTAACATCCTCTTGACGGAGAAAGATTCCACACAGTACATTAGATCCTGGATGAATTTGCTGCGCTTTCCTATTTTTTTTTTAACCCTCACAATTAAAAAAAAAAAAAAAAAAAAAAAAAGACAATTATAGAAAAATATCATAAATAAAGATCTAATTTTCATGCAAATAAAACATTTCTTTTTTCTTTCCTTTCTGCTTTTTTTTCTCTTTTACAGTCCATCAAAATCCTGAGCAGTATTGACAAACCACACGAGCAGAGGGTCTGACTGCATGATCAGCTGTCTGTGTCTACGCTACACCCTGTTAACCACAAGCAGTGTTAGAGCTAAATATATCTGCAATGCAGAAATGGTAGGTGCTGTGTGGTATACAATTCTGATTAATCATATAATATTTTTCTATCATAGATATAATAAAGCAAAGAAAAACTGCTGCTGATCTTTTTTAGGCACTGAATCTGTCTGACTTACAGAATATAAATGCCAACCTAAGTATACTGACCTAGATAGCACTAAGACGACTTAAGCAGCAAACAAGCATACTCACTGTCAAAGCAAGGAAAAACGAAACAAAGATTGTCTAATCAAACTGAAAGCAACAGCGCGCTACCACAGCATGAATTCCAAAATGCTACGTACTGTATATGCACATCTCATGTTAGTGGGAGATGCAAAGCTCCTTTGTTTTTTCTCAGAGGCTTTTCTTAGCTACGGTTGCACAATGACATTCTGACATCATGGAGGTCACGCAGCTCCTAAAGTGCTGTCGTCTTTTGGAAGAAAAAAATCATTTTGGAATATTAAGCCACAGCTGCAAAAATAATAATAACGAATGTCACATAACCTGCTTAACATCTCTCCTTTACCTTCTGGGATTAATAGTACGTACATTGTTCTGCTGCATACATTAAATTGGTTTCACCCTCCGCCGTGATTGCAGGAGCGTAACTGCGGGAATTAGATTTCTCTAAATAAGCAGATAGAAATGTTAAAAAAAAAAAAGTTTAATTCTCCAGAAAACTTAAAAATATAATAAAATATTCGATATGGATAATGAAAAATAAGCATTAAAAACTGCTATTTTTTTTAAATGTCTTTTTAAAGCAAAACTGTTTTTATTTTCACTATCAATATGTTTCCAAAGGGAGAATGAGAGCACCATAGCACAACTTAATACAACCTGAATTACATTTCCAAAAGGCTGAACAATCAGGTGAAATAAAACAAACTCTTAGGTCTATCTGTTTATAGGGAATCCTTCTGACGCGCTCCAAATGACTTGTGCTTTCCTTTTCACCCTAGAACTCCCAAACAGCTACCCAACACACAGTCAGAATAGTAAACGTTAATGTACCAGTTTTGAAATTGTTTCACTGAAAGATTTACTTAAGCAACTAGTATCTGCCTTATGCATAAGTGAAAATAAACGTTTTCTGACCAGCTTCTGAAATAGAGAGAGATATCTGTAAGGCAGGATTTTTATGGAGGAGCTGTTTTTCAACTGACCTGCCAATATAGCTGGAAAGAAAAAGAGCCAAATTTTGAGACATACATTTTTTTCTCAGGAATCTGTGTACCTTTTTTTTTTTTTCCTTTTCTCTCCCTGAAGTAATGCAGTTTTTTTAAAAGGGAAAACAAGTAATAATAATATTGTGTCTTTTTGCACAGGAATAACCTGAAATTGCTATATGCATATATTAGACTTGAATTAGGTTCTTCTTCTATACAATACACTCTCTTTTTTTTCTTTTTAAATGACTAAATATATATTTAATTTGGAGATTTTTATCTGGAAAATTGTTTGGCATTCTGTTCTGCTTGGTTTTAAAGGCTGGGAATGAGATGATCCTAACAGTGAGTGCTTTAAAATATTCAGAATCCCCTTCCATAAATAGCACATCTGTCACACAGAAATGGAACACAGCCAGCAGAAAGGGAGACCAGCGAGAAAAAAAAAAAAATGCTATTCCAGTTTATGATTACAAAATAAGTTAGGACTTCAGCAATCATTTATTTTTATTTTTTTACAGTTAAGGGCTGTCACGATTGTTTAGATGACACTATATATCAACTTTAAACTTAACTATGAATTCATTTTAGGTTTTTTAATGTTCATCTTCCAGCAATACGTATATGATAGGCCCTCACACACCCATTTTAAAAGCACAGTAAAGTTCCTGTAAGTTTCCAGCAGGGAAGATTTGGGTCTCATGCAGCTGTCTATCGAATGGTTTATGAGAAAATGTGACAGAACACGTTTGCGAACCAAATGCTGTGTTTGCTTTAGGGCAAAGATCTTCTGCAAAAGGCAGACTTCAGCAGAGTTCCAGCAGCAAACACAGTGCGGGAATAAACAGCTCGCACTGAGCAGGGAAGCAAGCTTCTTCAAAACTTGTACGTGCATCTCTTGTATTTACTGACCTTTTTCTGCCCTTAGTAATAATTTTGTAGGATCAGATTTGCAATGACTTCTCTTCAGATTCAACCAAGTTTCAAAAATACTCAACATAATTTCCGTAAAGAAATCATGGTTTAGACAGTAAGCTGCACAGGGTCTGACTTTGCAAAGAAACTCCAAACGTTGCTTTTACAGTTGCACAAAGTAGGCCCAGTAGAGAGATTCTCACTGCACATGACGACTGGGTCAGAAACTTAACTTTAAGCTCCAACCTGATTTGTACTGGAACTGTTACAGTCCCAGTCATAGGCAGCAGCTCTCCTGGTATTTGATTTCAAAACTCCCTGCCTCAGCTGGGCCAGGAGGATGTCAGCCCATGACATTAGCTTGTGTCTGCTCTTCATTCAGTCACCCTAAAGCCAGGCTACTTCAAGTAGCCTCACTGAGTCTCACAAGCCATTTATGTGGTGAATCTTTTCCAGTTTGAAACTTCCTACTTGCCAGCCTGCTTCATGTCCCTCTGTTTATCACAACTCTAGGGCAACACCTCATCTCTTCTCACATGTGATTACTTATTAAGGTCGCAGAGGAAAGAGGAGTCCTAGTATCGTTATGTTGCAATGATACTATCCTGAGGCAGAGGTAGCCTCCATCACTTGGCAGAAGAAAAGTCCTGCTCTTCCAGGTGGCTAATTTGAGGAATGGAAGCACAAGAAGATAGAGGTGGGAAGACTCACATGAAGTCCCCAAAATTGTACTGATTTTTGTCTGACAGTACTACCACACCTCATCATTCAAAGGAGAAGTATGTGAGGGCAATCGGATGGTCTGGTACCTCTGCCAAGGACCAAAATTGTAGCAGTAAATATCCAGAAGACAACTGACAGACCTTCAGAAAAAAAGCGACAGGCACTTAGTTTTATATGGATCAGCTCACTCTTGTCTTTATTCAACATGGTCCCAAACAAGACCAAGAGAATAAATAATCCCTCTAGCTAGAGAGGGTACACTGGATATGGAAATTATGCTTCGTAATAGACAAACTGATAAACATTCATGCATGTGGACTCATTTCCACCACAGTATTTACATTTTTTTAACTCTTCAGCAAGTAAATGAGCAAGATACAGAAGACCAAGCATAGAATCAGTCAGCCTCAAGAAACTACAGTCAACTGCCCTGTGATCCCTTCCCTGCAAAGCTATGACAAGAGGATGTGAAACACAGCTCGGAATCCAGGGTGCAGGCTTTTGAAAGCACATACCAGAGCTGGCTATGGCCTTTTAACTAACCTGCTCCTGCAATGACTGTGCCAGCCTCTGAATTTAGCTGCATCCATTTTGTCTCCTCACTCTATTAGTGTCACTGCAAAAACAAACAAAAAACCCACTGTTGATGAATGCAGAGTTTAACACTAGAGTTATTCTGAAAAAGTAAAAACATTCCCTTAGTCTTGAAGAAAGGTCTCTGACCTAACACATTCAGATAAGCATCCCTATATGCCTACCCAAACTTCAATGCTCAGACCAAGCTCCTTCACATAACCCCACCACTACATGGCTTTAGCAGCTACTTCCTTCAGTAGTGAACCTTTGGCTAGTTGCTGCTGGGCTGTAAGAAACAACACGGCAAAGAGGACTGATCATAGCAGTTCATCAGTTTGCCTTTTCTAGGGCCAAAGTATATCACTTTTATACCCACCGCAGATGACATGCCCTAGACTTCCATAGGTGTTCACATCCAGCCAAAGTTGCCCCTAGGATGTATCAATTACTTGCTGACAGTTTTCCCAGACTTTCCCACAACACCTTATGTTTGTCTGTATGGCTAGACAAAAACATTCCATTATTTCCTGGGGAATAAGTATAGAACTGCTGTGCTTATAATGAGAAAATAATCACACACGTAAATTCTAGTGGCCTAATTGCTACCTAACATATATAAAATAACTGTAGGAAAGGGAGACAGAGAAAGAGCTGTTGTAGTGAGGGATGGTTGGTGAGAAAAGAGCTGCTCTTAGTTATTCCTGTACATGTTTTTGAGACATCCCTTCTTAATTGCAACGTTCACATATACAGGCCATGAAAACAATCCCTAAGTGGTCTAGGCTGGAGAGAGCTCAAACTCAAGCTACTCCCTGTTTAGGTGGGGATGTTCTTCAGCACTGCTAAGTTAAAAACACAGGAATATTTGAAGCAATTGCTCTTTAAATATGACAAATACCGAGATTCTTTAAAAAAGAAAAAAAGGCAAGTCTCTGAGTATTACTTATTGTATTGTGATATACTGCATTGCATGGATGTATTATGAAATGCATATACTATGAAAGCTGTTGGCTGACCTAAACTGAACAATCACAGACAGTCATGTATTAAGGTATACTTAAGGTAGACAGCTGCTACATATGCTTTCCTTATTTTTTTTTTTGTGAAACATTTTTAACAACCACTTAGTTCTCCATAAAGTCATTTTTAACAACTAGAACTCCTGGCATGCACTGTAATCAAATAAAAAAGGAATTGATTTAAAAAAATATATAGATCTATCCACAGAATCTTAAGGAAGCAATACCTTTATGGACACCTTCATGTACCTTTACAAACTGTATGCTCAAAACAGCCAGCAATAACAAGTGGCTTTATTTTTTTGTTTTCATTCTCTCTGAACAGTGCCTTAATGACCTCTACTGCAGGAGCACTGTATCGCCTCTAATTATACCTCCTAAGACCCTATTTACTTTGTAAGCTGCTGCCAGGCAGGATACCAAACGTTTCAGATTTCTACCTCCTAATACTCCTGTCTAATTTACCAGGTTAGCTGTTGTATTTTCACTGTTATTGCCAGTTTTACCGATCTTATTTTTCTCTGGATTTGATGGCACAAGTAGTTTGACACGCACACCTACACTTCTGTACTTCATTCTCATTGATAAGCATTTCCACTTACACATTACGTATTTCCTCTCCTCTGGGTTTAAGAGCCAGACATTCCTTTCATAGAGTGGCAGACTCAAAGATCCAGTGTGGAGAGCGGTTCCTTTTTCGCTTAGTCACACAATATCCCAGACAGAGATACAGACATTTAGCCAAGCCGTTCTTATGAACGGTAAGCCAGGAGGCAAGCAAGTAGTAAGAACTAGGTTGAAAATAAAAGGGAATTTCTCAGTCCAGTCAAGGGAAAATGTGCAAAAATGTCTTTGAAGACAAAACAAAGCAAAATAAAACAAAGCAAAACAAAAGGTCATTTTACATTTCCCTAGAGGTAAAACAGCATAAAATTTCCTTTTATAAACTGATTAAAG
>JAUBNY010001160.1:1536906-1559590 GCA_032275445.1 Crypturellus soui
CCCCCGCGGCCCCGGGCACGCGCTCGAGGCGCGGCGCCCGCGCGCTGCTCCGCACGGAGGAGCCCCAAGTAAGCCCCGGGGAGGCGCGGGAAGCGGGGCTCGTCTGCCCGTGCGGGCCGGGAGCGGGAGGGACGCGGCAGCTGCTCCCGTGGCCGGGGCTCGTGCAGGGACAGGGTGCAGCGCTGGGCCCAGTCCTGGGCACCGTGGGGAGAAACACGCGGGGCTCTAGGGCAGTCACTGCGGAAACAGGCGCTCGTCGCGTTAGCAAGCTGACGTTAGACTGCCAGAATGTAAGACACCCCAAATAAACGATGCTTTTAACATTTGTTTCTATCTTTGTCTGCAAAGACAAATGAGTATATGTGGTGTCTTTAATGGGGAGTGAAACTCAATAATATTTATAAAACAATTATGACTTAGCCATCGGAAATCAGGTACAATTTACCACTGAGGCAAGCAGGTGCCAGAAGAGAAAGAATATGCAAGTTCTTTATCACATGGACTTTTTTAGATCATTTGTTTTCCTGATGCTCCAGCTCAACAACAAATTGTTCTAATTGTCAAAAATTCTGAGTAAGACCTGAGATTACGCGGCTGCTCAGCCCGGTTCCGCACGCCTCAGAACCTGTGACACTCATCTAGCTCGTACTGTTCAGCTCAGCCCACTGCCCTGGGCAGGCAGACTCCTAAAAGGTCTGCATTAAAACCCCTCTTAAATACAAAGAAGCCCATGTAGCACAAGCAGTTATTTGATGGGAGCTGCACCTTTTAGACTGGAACTGTACTGAGTCACTCATGATTCAGAGTTGTTTTGGATTTAGGAGAATATGGAAGAACGCAGGGCAAGAGTGGCCCTTATAACCTGTGTTTTGCTATTCTTGTTTGCGCTTTCCAGTTCAGGAAGGTACAGACAATGACAGATAAAAAAAAGGCTAGAAATAGTCAACTTATCCATTTAGATATTTGTAGGGAAGGAGCACAAACACACAGGCAAAAATTGCACAAAGGAAGACAGCCTAAACTCCATTGATGGTACAGGGAACTTTGCTGCTAACTTTGATCTACTCCCTGCACTTGCATTTGTCCCTAAAATAGCTCATCTCCTCCCATGAGTCAGATTTTCAAAAAAGCTCAATGTCTGTGTAGACATTTGGGCCAGTTTTCCAGGAGCTCAGCATACTGGGTGCTCGCACAATGTAAAAGGCTTTCTAAAAAAATCTAGTCCTCCTATAGATACCCAAACAAGAAATCAGACTCTCCTGTCTTTTAGTATAGTCCCTTGTGAGGGGCTCTATCCAAAAAAGTTACTGTAGGTGGGCTTCACTACCAGTGAAATGTATGTGGCTTCACAAACAAATGTTTTATCATTTTCATTGCAGTGTCTCCAGGATTTTACAGTTGTGAAGAGTCCCCAGGGCTTCTCTGCCTTCAAGACACCGTGGTGTGGGCAGTGCCACGGTGTGGGAAGACGACGGAGAAGAGTGGAGCGGCGCGGAGGTAAGTGCATTTCTCCTGGCGCAATAGCCTGGGGTGATGAGCCAATAGTGGGGAGAGGATCCAGACCTCTAATCAGTGCTTTAGCTGGTGGCCAGGAGTTCGTGCAATTATTAGAAATGATCTTCCCTGCAGACTCCGAATGTGTGAGCTTAGTGGGAAATTAATCATAAAAAATTACTAATAAGCAGGAATTCTGTGCAAAGGAAGAACACATACATTTCCCCAAGCTTTGCGGGACTTGATGCAAGCCTGATGTTAATTTATATCTAATCGATCTTAGTCCATCCTGTTACTAAGTTTGCACTTTCTCTGTTGTTACCAAAAGATGAGTGTCCTGTGTCTGGATGCCAGTGTCAGTTATTTAAAATATAAATTATTTAAAATATATATAAGAGAGATACTTATTCCCTTTTCAAAGAAGAACAATTTTGTATTCAGTGTGAATATTCAGGTGAACAGATAAGCAATGAAAAGAAGGACAGAAAAATGTGTGGCTCCACATTTAATCCTAACTGAACAGTCTTTTGTTACATAATTTTGTATTCCATTATCTAAGAGATACTGTAATATCCATCATACATTTTTGCTAATCTTAGGCAGACTATGTTTAACACTTTGTAATTTCCTTTCATTCCACTATCTCATTATATTTCATTAGCATGGTTATGACTCTTTACTACCTTTGTGCAGCTAGTACTTCTCTCTTCTGTGAGTGGACTAGGTCCTCCATAAGCATCTCAATGGGGAATATGGCTCCTGGTATATTAGTCCTGTAAAGGGCAGATGAAATACAATTTTATTTAAGTTCTTCCCATGCTCTCTTTCTATGTACTAAAATAAACCTGCACCATTGCATGGCTCTCACATATCCTCCTGCCACCCTTCTCCCCATCATATGTACAGTCCTGTCTCAAACACCTTGAAAAAGCTGTCTGTGCCTCACCCCCCTTCTCTCTGCCACTTGCTTTGAAAAGTAGGTGCTTTCAGCAGGCCAGAGTGGCCCATGTGGGGTTACTGCTCATCCATGCCCAATTATCTGCCTGTGGGGCAAGCGTTCAGTGCGCACCGTTCTCGTGTTTCCTCACTGTGCCAACAAGTCCTTCCTTCTCTCCTCCACAGTCGAGCTGGGGCTGGTGATAGCTTAGTCCATATGAATACCCACATATGAAAAATTAATGCGGGGAGCACAACCCATCATAGTTGCAATTCAGTGCATGAGGCAGATCAGTGTGTTCTTGGGGAACACAGATGTTCAAGCTGCCCTTAGCCCCACATAATTGCCTGTAGTGCAAGTAAGGAATATGGGTCACTCAACTTAAAGGTAGCTTACCCAGCAGCCTGGGTGGACAGGTTACATATACTAGCAATTTTTCAGTGTTGTTCGTGAAAGAAACAGTACCTTTGGCTAATCAGCTCTGACTCCATCTTCCTCCCAGTATGAAATGCTCTAAGGCTTTCATTTTATGTTTATCTAGCAATAAGAAAAAAATAAAATAGTTTGGAAAGGTGGTAACTTGAGAAGCAGAATATTATTATATATTTAAAGTCAACAGCTCAAATTTCAATTAATACATATTGAATACAATCAGAGTTATTCAATTAACTGCCAATTTAGAATATTGAGGACTTGGCCCTTTATCATGAGGCAAACCTTTGGGGGCTCACAGAATACATAAAAGGTTTTGAAATAATTTTTCATAATTTTATTATTAGAATATTTCTTAAGGCTTTATTTTTAAAAAGAAGATGGCAGTAAAAACATGCAAAATAGTTTGCTGTCACAGACCTTGAGGTATTACTGCTTTCTGAAGAGTTTTCACTGGTACCTATTAATGGAATCTGGAATTATTTAGACAGACACTATCAGGTTTATCATACTTAAGCCATTGATAAAAATCTGTAGAAGGACCCTCTCTCCTGGACAGTTCAGGTTAGCCCTATGAACCTTCTCCTGGGCACACAGGCGCACCTTAGAAAGACTGATTTTTTTCCCTAGGTTTTACCCAGTTAGTTTAATTGATGCAATATCCTAAGAATTCAGAATTCACATCTAAGCAAGAGATGGGAAGGGAAAAGGATTGCACTGAGTTGTCCTTTATCCCTTTTTTATTCTGTCGTAGCTCACCTGAAATCCACAGCATTTTCAACAATTCTTCTTAGACATCCTTGAAAGCTGGGCTCAATGAACACTTAGAATTTAGTCTACTGAACTTTCTCACAAGTTAGCACAGAAGTGACCTCTTCCAGGGCTCCCTAAAATATATATATATATTGCCTTGCCTTGTCTTGTGTCAGACCTGACTTCTGTTAAAATGGTTCAGCACATTATAGACCCTCAGTGGATGGTAACCTCAGCAGAGAGTAGTATTCCTGTGTGAGTTATTCTTTCCCCCTAGATATGGCTTACTGACTTAGGTGAAATTTCTTTTATTATGTTATTTGAATTTTAACTATCTAGCATTTCAATAACTAGTTTTGAATAACATGTTGTCTATTGAATGTGTTATCTAGTATTGAAAATAAATGTTTAATGATTGGATTTATTTTCTCTTATTTCAATGCTACTTCAATAATCACAATGCCTAATAAGTGAATTTTGCAGAAGACTAAATAGAATTTTTGTTTCGCTGCTTCTAATTTCTGTGTTGGTTTCGTTCTCCCTTTTGACTTTTGTGAAGCTGATGACTCTTTCTATTTCTCCAGAGACTGAAAGAAGAGAAAAAATTACCATCTCTGGTAATTTGTATCATTATATTTCTAGTCTCCATGGAAACCCCTGTCGTGCTCCACAGTCATGTGACTTTCAATATGTTGCAGGATAAATCAGATGGAAGGAAAATTTGGTTCTACACCTTGGCTGTTACTCAATTAAAAATTGCTTGCATATTGTTTTGAGACTATTTTCACATATATAGTAATTTTCAATTGCAGTAACAAGAGAAGAAATTGAAGTAATAAAATAAAGCTATTATGGCCTGATTCTACATACCTATACATAACTGCCACTCGGTTTGATTTTGATAGGCACTACCATTAATTTGAAATAATTCATTGATTTTAATAGGATTATTTGGACTGATACTATGGAAGCTGAAAGCATAATAGCAAACTCTTTGTCAAATTGAGTCTTAAACAAGTTGAAAGCTTGACAGAGAGGTAATAACAATCCCTTCTTTGTAATTTACATAAGCATTCTGAAAATCAAGAATCTTACAGTCTTCATCCTTCTCTGTCGTGACTCTTATCCTTCCACTACTGAAGAAATATATCTCAAAACCGTCTTCCTATGAAATAACATGGTAACTTCGTCTACCTGCCTGTTCATCATCGCCCTATTTATTCCAAGCTTTATCAACTTGAACATAAAGGCACATGGTCCAGCTGGGACAGCAGATGTGATACAGAAAAAGAAATACATGCATAAAGATGGGCCTTACTTTGTAACCACAGACAACCCATGAAGAGTAAGTGCACTCAGCCGTATACAAGTAAGGAAAAATATATTACAATGGAAATGATGCAACCCTGTAAATCCCTAAGTATTCCTACATAGGCAGCCGTGATAATAAGAAACATAAAAAAATGCATAGAGTTTTCTAAATATTTAACATTGGAAAAATGAAAACCAAGTAATCAGCTGAAAATTGCACTAAAGCAATGGTGAAATGTGGTTGTGATTTATCTTACTCGCTGTAATTGAACTACACAATATAAATGTTTCATGAAGGTATTGTATTTTTTTTTCAGAATACTGGGGAGAAAATGTATACTAGTCGAGAGGATATTGGATATGATTTTGGAGATAACTCAAAAGATGGAAGTAAGACAACTCAGCCTAATCCAAACATCGATGGAGGATGGGCTTGGATGATTGTACTTTCCTCTTTCCTTGTGCACATCCTTATCATGGGGTCCCAAATGGCCCTTGGAGTACTCAACATAGAATGGCTGGAGGAATTTAATCAAAGTCGAGGCCTAACAGCATGGGTTAGCTCCCTTAGCATGGGCATTACACTTATTGTAGGTATGTTCCAGTATAATTTATTTCAGAACTACATAGACTTCTTAGAATATATGCCACTTTTAGAGTCCTCAAATGTATTTTTGATGTTTCCATATTTATGATTGAAACTGAGCAAGGCAACTTTTGCGTTGCCTTTTAAAGTCACAAGGACCAGTTTTAGATAGAGAGATGAATTTTAGTGGGAGACAGTAAGGAAGGGAGAGAACTGTAGAAAAACAGATAGACTAGGAGTCAGGGCAAGCACGGAGGAATGCTTATGACTTAAAGGCTTCAGGAAAAAAAAAACATAATCTAGGAAGCCTGTAGTCCTCTTTGTACTCCATTTGGGAGGGAGTCATATGTTGAACTTTGACTGAACTAATTTGTATTTTAGTTTACCAGCTGAATTAAAATTTATCTTTTAAATTGTGGTTGAATCCACACAAATAAAACCAAATAAAATCAGCAGAGTTGTATCTATATGTGTATGTACATATACACAGACATACCCCTCTTATCTCTCAAAATTAATTTTGAATAAGCTGAGCTTCGGTCTGCCCAAAATACTCCAGTGAATGAGAACTGAGGAGGTTACTTTCTAGTCATATGTTAAAAAGGTCTGCACTCACACAGCATTTGTATCAGGAACAAATGTTTCAGTTTCTTCCTTTGTTAAGCCTATTCCATCCTTAGAGAGCAATTTTGAATTTAGAACCTGTGGGCTAAGAACTTTGTTGACTGACTTTTTCTTTCCACAATTTTGAGCAGTAGTAGAGAAAATAAATCAAACTGCATAAGTAATCTGATGTATGACATTTTTAGAACATAATCAGATAAGAATCATGTGAAAAAAAAATATTAAAGAGTGTAACTAGATATTTAAATAAATAGCCTGCCTTTTTTTTTTTCTCATGTCATTTAACAGGTCCTTTCATTGGTTTATTCATTAGCATGTGTGGGTGCCGCAAAACAGCAATAATTGGAGGGATACTTAATGCCCTAGGTTGGATACTGAGTGCCTATGCCTCAAATGTGCACTGCCTCTTCATTACGTTTGGAGTGACAGCCGGTAAGCTGTACTAACATTTGAAAGATCTTTTAATTATTTTAATGCCTTTCAGAAAAGATCATCTGGTGAGCAAAGAGAGAAGTTAAACTGGTTCTCATATTTTTTTTTTCAATTAAAAAAAAGATTTAATTATGGAATATAACTTTTATTTTTAGCTTATTCAGCTCACAGCTGATCTGGCATTCCCCTATAATTATAGGCATAATAGACACCTTCCATTTCAGTGGAATCATTCCATCTTTTCTTGCACACTTTTTATAGCCTTTTTCTGAAGCTTTCTAGAAAACTTCTGTATTTACTCAGTGGATCAGACCCAATGGCATTTGTTGTCATGAAAATCTACCAGGTGAAGATGGTATTTTTATCAGCCTCTCCCAAGTGAATGTATTAGATGACAGGAAAATTAACGTAACCAAAACTCTTTAAAACTACAATTTAAAGATGATAAAATACTTTGGAACGGTATATATATCTAACACCTCTCTTTGTCATATAAAGAAACAGCGAATATTTTCTACAGGAGCTGCTACACATTAATGAACTATCAGAATGAGATGACTATGTGCTTATAAAAAGATATTGTAAAATTGTAATCCTATGTTTTACAAAAATAAAGATATGTTTATCTATTTAGTTTTTCATTAAAACCCTGTGTTTTTAATGAAAAACTAAATAGATAAACGTGCCTCTATTTTTGCAAATAAGTTAATGTGTCTGTCTCCCGTTCTAAATTCTTGCTGGTAGATTAGATCTGCTTGAATCAGGACCATGTGTGAGGTCTTTTTCCATATGTAGTCTCTAATAAAACATATTCAGATTAGAGCAGAAACCACTAATAAATCACAACTAATTTTACTACTACAGGCTGTGAGAGGGAGGTGGGAGAAACGGGTAACATAATTTCCTTTTGAAGGATCTGTTGGAGGACTTGATTATTTGGTTATGCCACACTGCTGCTTAATAGCTGCCGCAATCTCTGGTAACTGTTTTACTGAATCTTGCAGCCTGCTGTAGTCTTTTATCACTCACGGTTCTTTTCTGGAAAAAGAAACTATTAATAAATATGATTCAAAAATGTTAAAATGTTCCAAATAATAAAAATAAATTTAGGCCTTTAATTATTACCTAAGAAACACTGAGCTCAAAAGAGTTTTAAAACATTATTCACTCTGTAGATAATATGGTCAGTTCTGCTTACAAATGAAGCCTGGTATCCATAGTGTATATTAAAAAATTTTTAAAAGTTTGTAATTTTTGTAATTAGCTTCAAGACCCTCCAATCTCCTCAAACCCCACCTTGCACAGAATTGCACAGAATCCTGAAGATTTTCTGTACATATTTTTTATCCTGCTCTCTGAATAGACAGGAGTTGAGTCCGGCAAGGCTCACAATGACGACTGTCATTCACTTTCTAAGCGAGCGTACGGTGAATCCCAGGGCAAACAACAGCCATGACAGGCGAGGCCCTGCCCTCCCGGCCATGGTGTCTACGCAGGCGGGAATCCGCACACTCTCCTTCTTTCAACCCTCACAGCTTTCATAAAAGGAACACTACAATAAATTGAACATGGAGGCAGAGAATATGTACAGAATTTGAAAAGCAAGGTAAAAATCTATGTTTTCAAGAAAAATCTGAGGTAAATTTCCACGTGAGATGGAAAGGTGAGATAATGGTGCCAGAGGAATTCTGGGCATAAAACTAGTGTAGGGCTCCTGAGGTGTTGCCTCCATCTCTGAGAGGCTTCCAGCTGCTCTTTCCTCTCTCACCCCCTTCTTCCCTCACCATCCCCTCCTTCACCATCCTCTTCACCCTCTCTCCCTCGCCCTGCTCTCCCCTCACTGACCTCTCTTCCACCATGCTGTCCCTCACCATTCTGTCCCTCACGGTGCCCGCCCTGGCCCTGATGCCCCCAGGCGCGGACGTGTTGTCGCCCTGAGCTCCCTCTCCCGCAGCGGGAGCCCTCAGCAGGGCTCCTGTCGCCGGCTCTTGCCCTGGCTGCCAGGCCCAGCCTGGAGCGGCTGAGGAGCCACCTGTCCTGTGTCCTGGCCTGGCCGGGTCCCTGTGGAGAACCGGGTGCTGCTCCCCAGGAGACCCCCTTGTTCAAGCTACACATGGCGGTCCTGTGATGGGGCCTAGTGCGGCCCACTCCCGCTGCTTGCCAGAGCGTCGAGTCCACGGAGCAGACAGAGCAGAGGCGCCCGCGTCAGTGTAGTCTGTGTTCATGGGTCACCAGCTGCTGTTTCGCTTTGTAGCCCACCAAAAAGAAATGTTTAACAATTTATAGAACTTCATATTTCTCAGGACTCTGGGGAAGTGCAGTAAATATTACTGTGAGCAGGCGGAAGGGCGGTGGGAAACCAGGAGACCGCAGAGCTGCTGCTTAGTCTGTGGCAGAGAGATCTGTGAGGAGAGACCTGCCAGGCGTCTCCTGCAGAGCTGTTCTGTGAAGGTTTTGGCTGGATCTGGTGGGGGAAAACTTCCTGCCATATAAAATCTTATGATGTATCTCCATGGCAAGGACATAAATGCTCCAGGAGGCAGAACAAGCCTGCTCTGACCACAGGGCATTGGAATGGTTTTGAGGTGGCTTTTTGGACCTGGCGAGAAGGGCAGCCAGGTCTTTGCCAGGTCTGCCTGCAGGGTATCATGCAGCTTAGTTACCAGGAAAACTTTCAAGCCTGACACAGTGTTTTAAGTTACGACCACAATGAATTTGAAAACAATAGCTCATATACTATCCATAAATGCCATGGATTTGCTGTAAGAGGAAAAATGTGCGTGTTGCAAATCGCAAATTAATGATGTGTTTACAGGACTCTCAAAACTTTCTGCTTGAAATAAATATCACTAACCTCCTCTTTTCTTATTACAAATGACAGACTTCCTATATAATTCAAGATATGCTTTTTCAGAAAATGCCTTTTGAGGATTATAGAATCAGATTATCGAGGATTTATTATTTTATTATTAATTTATGCTATTAAAACTAATGCTTAATAATAATTTAATTAAATATTAATAATTACTTATCATTGGGGATTATTGAATCACTTTTGCAGTGGTGTGGCCACCCCTTACATTTCCTTAGTTGAGGAGAATCCAAAGAGAAGCCCGGACGCTGCCCAAGGTCCCAGCACTGCGCTGCACCACCCGCAGCCTGGCGAAACGTGTGGCCCTGTGGCTCAATAACTACAATGCAAAGGGGCAAAATCAGCTGTAGATTTTCTCTGCAGGAAAACTTAAGCAAAAGCAACAATATGTGACTCAAGTGATTTCTGATCACTACTAATACAATCAGATGCAAGTATTGTAAATAGATGTATTTCAAAATACCGTTTATTTATGTTGTCTGTCACTCTCGTTATGTTTAACTGTCACTGCCTTGTTGTGGGAGCTTTTGTGTTTTCTGGTGATGTTCCATGGAACTGAGATAAAGATTTTATCTTCAATGTGCTTCAGTTTTTCCAGCAGATCAACAGCAGTACTGTTTCTCACTGGAATGTGTATCTAAGATTTTGGGAAATGGTAAATGAAAGTTAGCATGGGAACTGATTACCTCATTTTACTATTTTTACTTGCACAAAATTTAGCAATAAATCCACTATGTTTGTTGCTAGTGTGACCTTTGCTGCTGCTATTTATCTTGCTGGCAGAAAGTTGAGATTGTTTGCAACTTTTACTTTACTAGGTGTTGGAAGTGGCATGGTTTATCTACCCGCAGTGGTCATGGTGGGACAGTATTTCCAGAAGAGAAGAGCACTTGCACAAGGACTGAGTACAACAGGAACGGGGTTTGGTGCTTTCCTAATGACTGCTTTACTGAAGTACCTTTGTGAGGAATTTGGATGGAGGAATGCAATGTTCATCCAGGGAGCCATCGCCCTGAACCTTTGTGTCTGTGGAGCACTCATGAGACCGCTTTCTTCCAAAGAGCTTGTGAATGAAAAGTGTATTGTGAGAAATAATAGCGAAGTTCATCACACAAAAGCTCTCTCCCATTCCACAGACACTGTAAAAGCTAGTGGAGTCTTAAATGGAGAGCAAGAGAAAAAAGAAGAAGCAACAAATGAAGAAGTACTGGACAGTGTTCAGCGCATGGACAGTGGAGGTGATTCTATAAGTGGAAAGCGTATGTATGGACTGCGCATTCTTAAGAGAGTGAGCCAGCTGACAGTTACAGTCAGGAAGGGGTTTGGAGTATGGTACTCCAGCTACTTTGGAGCTGCATCACTGTTTACTAATAGAGTGTTTGTGGCCTTTATAATTTGGGCTTTGTTTGCCTATAGCAGCTTTGTCATTCCTTTTATTCATCTTCCAGAAATAGTCAAGCAGTACAATTTATCAAGACAGAATAACATATTTCCTTTGACATCAATTATAGCCATTGTTCATATCCTCGGTAAAGTGATCCTTGGCATCATCTCTGATTTACCTTGCATCAGCACTTGGAATGTCTTCCTCATGGCTAACTTCACCCTGGTCGCCTGTATCCTTATTTTGCCATTAATGCAAACATACATTGGTCTGGCTGTGATTTGTGCTCTAATAGGATTTTCTAGTGGCTACTTTTCCTTAATGCCTGTTGTGACTGAAGATTTAGTTGGAACTAAACACCTTGCAAATGCTTATGGCATCATCATTTGTGCCAACGGAATATCTGCACTGCTTGGACCACCCTTTGCAGGTAAAAAGTTCAATTATCTAACCAGAAATGTTTGTATTACATGACCTGTCTATATTATTCATCTTTCTTACTTTACAAACACATGTAGTTAACAAAATTACACCTGCTCCAGTGGCAACTTTGCCTCCATCTTTGCACTGTACATACTAACAGATTACATTGGTGGCTATTCACGCATTACAAATTATTATCTTTGCAGATAACTTATATGTATTATGAGCTATCCTTTCAATAGTATGTTTCTTTAAAATATTATCATATATATTTAAGAGATGAGAACAGGTTAACCTATTGTTAGGTATTTTGTGCAGTATATGCACTATATTCACATACATGCTCATGCCTGTATGAAGAAACGATGTCAGGACAGTTTTCAGAGTAGGCAGGTATTTGTACCATACTATTACCACCCAAGAACTGTAAACTAGATTGGAGCTTCAGCACTTCAAGCTGCCAATAGATGAATTGATTCAACTTATTTTCAGCTGAACTGGCTTTGACTTTCCTTCAGCCATACATTATCTATTTTTGGGGCTGCACTGCCCATAATATCTTACTGCCATCCACAGCAGAATGAAGAAGCATATGTCATGTCATCGCTAAAGTCACTTAGTTTGAAACAAACATTCATTCAAAATTTATCTATACAAAGAAGTAGAGAAGTACAGGACAGAAAAACATACTGATTATCCATACTATAGCCAGCCTATAGCTAGCTTTTATGGACCTGTAAATAATCATAAAAGAGGCATTAAGAAGCCTTATAAGTTAGGGTCATGGTCAGCAAGGGATGGCATTATGCTGAACTAAAGCTACTAGCAGCACATTTATCTTTCTCTTTGCGTCACGGGAGTGCTAAAATCATTTAGAAGAAAGCTCGTTCATTATCCATTGAAAAGCAGCAATGTTTTTTATCTACTTTTTAAAGCACCCCTCAGTCTTGATGAACATTTCTTTGTATTTGGTCTCTAGTAATGAAGCAAATAAGATGCAATTATTTGGTGGAAAATAAGCTTCTGATCTCAAGATTACACTGCAATGCAACCAGCATGGCATGAGGAAATTCTTCTAATTTGTGTTTTCAAATCTATCTGAAATAAGTTTAAGGTGGTTTTGTAATAGCCAAGGAATTGAGGTTGAAATGAGAGTTATCATGGTACTGAGGTTTTATCTTTTGAAAAATCATTTATCTGTATCTGAATCCTTTAGAAAACTATGGGAATGATTTTGCTTGCCCAGTGATACCACAGAAGTAAAGTCAAGCATTTTGCAAAGACAACAGTGGGGTAAAGTAATTGGTTCGGGATTCCAAAATACCTTTTGAAGTCAGATCTATTATTCGCAGATATCTGAAAAATGTATAGCTTTAGAGATAACACTGCTTGATTCTTAGGACCATGGAGGACACAAAGCTATAAGTCCCATTTTAAGATTTCCGTAATACTTAAATGACTGGGTAGCTTTTTACTAGTTCTAGGGAGTGATGAATAAACAACAGATTTTGTTAATACATTTCTATTTGTAACATCTAGAGAAAATCACCTGTGTTTTTTGTTTTATTTTGTTCTTTACCACAAGAAAAGCAATGATTTGTCTGAAATATTATGAGAGAAATGTGCAATATTCTTCATATATTTCCATGCATTTTTTCTTGTTCTCAAGCTTTGTAATGAATATATTTTGTCCTTATTTTGCAGGTTGGATCTATGACATCACACAAAAATATGATTTTTCTTTTTACATATGTGGCTTGCTATACATGGTTGGAATAATATTTTTACTTTTCCAACCTTGTATTCAAAAGAAACCACCAAGAGAAAAATCTAAAGAAGAGGCACCAGTATAAAACAATGGTACAGATGTTTTTCTACAAAATTTGTTTTTATGTTTCTATTGTGTGGCAGCATAAAGCTGTTCTTATGGAACTAATCACACTGAGCTGCACTAAAGTGAAGATAAAACATACTTCAAAATGCTAGTAAATTATTAGATATATACTTTTTAAATGAGTTAAACTTTTTTTACTTCAGAACAAATAGAGAATTAGAAACACACTACCAGTCTTTTAAAATCTGAACAATGCTAGAAACCTTGACACTTGATTCTCTTAGCTTTTCACCACTACACACTGGTGAAACTCCATTGACTGCAATGCAGTTATGCTGGATTTACACAAGTCCTAGAAGAGAATCTGATCTGGGAATGAATGATGCACATAAATCCTTCCTATTATGTATGATAGTTGATAAAAGATTATTTACTGAGTAGAAGATGACAGTATTTCTTCGGACTAGTTTTTACCACTAGTACAATCATTTGACTAATTTAATGTACTAATAATACTATTTCTGTGATGAAAAATGAAATAGAATTCCTATATATTTTTCTTTTCTGAAAGAAAAAGCTCTCTACTTATTTTTAAGTATTAACAATGTAATGTAGCCGCCACCTCAATATACAGGTTACATTAAACATGCTCTGATACTTAATGCACCTAAAGTAAAACAAACACAAAGGCAAAACCAGGGAATTAATAGAAATTTAATTGGATTCATCAACAGAAATGAAGAGTAGCAAAGTCTGGTTATCTGTTACACTAGTTCCACATACTTTAGTTGCCATGTTTAGATAAAGTGATTTCTGAAATTCTGATATCCGTTCAACTACTTGAGCAGTTATTCATGATTTATATTGATATAATTGAGAACAGAATTTGAGCCTGTACAAAGAGTGTCTTCTTGCTTACTGAGATTTAGCTATAAAAGGATTGACCAGATCCAGTGTAAATTATAGTATTTGATTTAACTGGCCCAGACCTGCTGATCACACCCATGGCAGGTGCAGACAACTGAAATCTGTACAAATACTTTCTGTATTTCTGAATACCTTCTGTATTTTCAAAGTTATACTGTGGAAAGCTAGCTTTGGTGTGATTCTAGCTTGCAGTCCTTTATGATTCAGAAATAATTTACTTTTAATACACAACTGATCCTTTGATAAATCCCTAATATAGTTAACTAAAATACAAGAGAGAAAATAGTATCCTGATATGGCATATCCAGTTTCTTAAGCCTCTCTTCATAGTTTGATGCCTTACATAGTGGAAGCAATCTCCCAAGGATTTCTCAGACTAGAAAATGATTCTAGAAACATTTTGAAATTTCTGGCTGCTTTACCCAAGTAGACATATTGTTCAACTTTGTATCCCTTGATTTCTTCTGTAGGAATTGTTTACCCTCAGTAACCAATACTAGAGAAAAAGGCACCAAATATTTTAGGAAGAACTAGAGTATAGCATGTTAAGTTTAGCTAAAATTAATTTCAGAATAAAAATATGAAATTATGATCAGTTGTGTCACTATAGGCAAGTACAGCATGAACTGGTTAAACTAGTCACCAATACTAAAGAAAGAGACACCAAATATTTTAAAAAGAACTGAAGTATAGCATGTGAAGTTTTGCTAAAATTAATTTCAGAATAAAAAATATGAAATTATGATCAGTTGTGTTACTGTATGCAAGTATAGCATGAACTGGCTAAGACTAGTCACTTTAACACTTACTTGCTTGGGAATTAGGTAATTCAAAGTAGGAAAAGCTAAAGAATGTTTAAAATATTTAAATGAATTGTCCTAAACACTATGCACCAGATGATAAGCACGGAATATATTGTACAATGCTACAAAACCAACTTTTCTCAGCTTTGGGAGGTTAAGCTGATGTTCATCTCCATAAATCAAATGATAATCACTTGATAGTTCTTTTCGTCGTGTTCGCTTTATAAAAGTTCTTTCATGATACCCTGGGTTTTTAGTTTAATACTGCTATATATTGCTAAAATTCTGTAAAAACAACTGATACTCTTCAAAAAAATGGAACAGCTATTGACAGGCAGTTCAGGATGGAATAACATGATTATAGTTGGAAGGCTGGTTAACAGTTAGTTAACAGGCTCTGAACCCTGACTTACTCCATACTGCAGTGCACCAGCTGCTTCGTTTTGCACTTCTAAACTATGGGAAAGGGGCGTGCTTCAAAGTAGATCACAGAAATAAGTCAAGTTATAAAGGAAACCTTACAAAAACCCTGAAATGCTACAAAACCTGTATCAGTTCAGTGACATAACATAGTATGAATAGCCTTCAAAATTAATATTAAAACTGAGATGGTATTGAATTGCAATGAGCAGTACAAACAAGCAGTCAGTAATATCTTAAAATCAGTTTTGTTGCTGGAGAAAATATTCATGTCATGTAAATGACACTGACATCAGGTCTTTAGTTACAGGCTTAATGTCCTCTTGGTGGCAATGCTGGTACTAGATTTTAACTGAAGCATCCTTTACTGGGGAAACATATATATAGATATCTATTTACACACACCAAAGTGCTAAATTGCAAAAATTTCCTTCCTTTGCTTTAAGAGATAGGTACTCTTTACATTCAGAACTTCATCTTCTGTCAAAAACAATTTTGTTTACATATTATTTTAATGAGTAATTTGTTCTCATGATATCTGCAATATATCACCTTGCTGGGCTGTATACTGGGAATAAACTTACATTACCTGCAATTTTATTTTCTGTTCATTTTCCATGAGCATTCTGTTCATTCTTTAAACTTAAAAAAATAAAAATTCTCCTGAAAAATGATTATTCTCATTTCTTCTAACAGAAAGGACAGCAAGATAGTTGATGAAGGAGGTGGGAAGGGTAGGCTTGCAAAACAGAGTGATAACAGAAATTTCAATTAATATTCAATCAGGCCATAGTGATTGCCATGGTTCTAGTTTCCTAACCTGGAACAGCAAAAATTAGTTATGAAAACAAACTTGTGGTAAACTGTCAGAAAGTGAGAAAAGAAGGTGTAGTGTTTAATAGCCTTGTTCATAAGCATATAAAAACACAGTACAGTTTACAGCATTTTATTACACAGAACAGAAATTTTATGAACACTTTTTTATATTCATGTGAAAATTGGAATGTCGTTGACCTAAAAGGAAATATTCAAAAGGAGAAAAGAATGTGTTTAAGTTTGAAGAGCAAATCTACCTAAAGATCTATCATCACCAAACATTTCAAGAATAGTGGTATCTAGTTACAAACCAAAACATTCTTAAAATAATTAGCAAATATATTTTTAAATTAAGATTTAAAATACTGCTATACTTCTGTCTCTATAAAGAAACAGAATAAACTGCCATTATTTACAGTTTTAAATTATTTATCAAAATCAATATTTCATTCTTGATGCTTAAAAATGACTGAATTTAAGGGATTAACCTTAATTGAATCTGGTTCAAAGATGTGTGTGACATACGTTGAAAGCAAAATTTTCATGTAAAACCTTGGGAGCTATACAGAACAATCAGGAAGAATATTCCTGACTAAATGGAACAACTGAATTATAATCTAAATTATAAAGTCATAGTCAAAAATGTCATAGACAAAAAAAAAAGTCATAGACAAAAATGTCTATTTTTATATCACATATGCAGCATATCATTTAAATAGACATTTGTTTCTTACTAGCTTGAATACTGGTATTGTTTTGAATACATGCCAAGAGGACAAAAAAAGTTAAAAAAAAAAAAAAAAAGATATTACATAAAAATAAACTTTACCATTTTTCCTGAGAAAAGAGCTTTATAAAGCATGTGTAAAAAGCAAGCAAGCAAACAAAAACACCGACAACACTTAAAAAAATCCCCAAAAACTAAAAGTTCCCCAAACCACATCACACTTACATTTAGAATCAATAACTTACTAGTGTGTCACTGTCAGCCTGAACACCATGACTCCTTACTGCATAATTTCAGACTAGAACTTCAATTCTGCTTATATGTTATCACTCTTTTACAAGGGTATAGACTTTTAATCTTAGATGACATACACATCATAATTATTTTAGTGTTAATACTTCTGATTAAAATTATGTAAATGATTAGCTCTGTCTAAAGACTACAGTGCTCTATCTTGTACACCTTACGTAGGCAACCTAAGTGAACTCGGTGAAAGCTGAATACACCCTCCAGATATTGTTGCAATCACTGGTTTTTATGCTCAGGTCTCAAGTCTAGTCAATAGTAAATGAGGAATAATCAGTACTAGCAGGGCAGTAAAAATTGACCTCCAATTACTTAATTTGATTGTTAGAGTATCTCAAAAACGTTAGCAGGAACTGCCTTTCAATTAAAGCACACTTAAGAAACCACTGTTACGGACTTACAAAACAGCAATCATCTATTATTAAATACACAAATCTAACAATGAAAGTGAACTACTTTAATTAAAGTTTCTTCATCATCAACATCAAGGAAATTTTTGCCTGTATCTCATTCCAAAAGTCTCCCTTAAGTATGATTTTGATGGATTATTCAAGATGAGGAAGGCTGTTTCATTCATATCCTCAGTAATCAAAAAAGTTTCTTCTTGGTAAGAAAGTGATATTTTGCTTGAATTAATTTAAAAACATTTTAACATGCACCGAGATGGAACTGCGCCTATATTACTTGTCAGTATACCATATCATTTGGTATGGTGGAGAGTTAATTTTCAGCATTCATCAGCAGGTTTGAAGTAAGAACCAATGGTTTTCTTCTCTATTCTTTAAGGGTAAGGGTGACAAGATCATATCATTTATTAGCAAACATGGACCTAGCTTGGCAATGTAGTGTATATAAACAAAATACAGCAGTCAGAAAAAAGTACATGGGAAACCAGAATCTCATCTCTTCTGAGGAATTGTTTTGATGTCGAGTATAATTCAATTTTAGGAGGCCTAAAATATTAAATATTATTTTACATAGTTGCTTCTATTAAGAAATACTTTTTATTCTTTTAATCTTTCGATTAGTTTCCCCAATCAAGAAAAATACACATGTATAACCTGATAAGCAACAAAATGCACACATTAGAACAGTCGTCTCAATGAAAAGCACAAATCTTTATTCAGTTAGCTTTTCCTTTTCAGCATGTTTCTGTCGCCTCCTTCGGAGCTGCAGCTGCAGCTGCAGCCTGTTTGTGAAGAAGAGTTGTTTCCAGCCTGTTTCTTGTGCCAGTTCTCTCATTTCAGGTGTAATTGTGTCACACAAGTTCTCCACAATACCTTCCCATAGTGCGTTACTGTTACATACCTGGTTACAAGAGAAAGTAGAGGCTTAAAAATCATAATATGTTTATTCATTGCTCACTGATCATTTTTTGCTTGCATGAAGCGTGTGTAGACAACACAACCATCACGTAATGAAGTTAAGCTGTCCACCTACTACCTTGAAAGGGACGGTGTTACCTGAAGCCCCCAATGGCATCAGTGGAAGCTTTGTCCAATGTTGCCAATGCAACCACAGTCTTCTGTTAAGAAATCTAATAGTTTCATGTTCATGGTACAATTCACACTTGTCTTTGGAGTTTATCAAAAGCTTGCACTTATACAATACATACAGGTACAAAAGCAACATATAATTTTAATCAGAAATGTGATTTCATGAAGCTCTCAAAAGCACTGGAGGAATTAAGCATTTCTCAGCAGCTCCCCTCTTAAAGAGTGACTTCACAAATAGAAAGAGGTGGAAATATTGTTTTAAACAATAAGAAAAAGGTAATGTTACACTCTTCTTACAAAGAAGATTAGAAAAATAGATTGCATAATTATATATTATCTGGCTATTATAAAAGACACAAAAGACCTGTCAACATTGATTCTTCTCCTAAATGCTCCTTTTTTTTTTAATGAGTACATGAGTCCAGTAAAAAGGGAGTTGTACTAGATTACTCCAATGCAAGTGACAGCTTTGTCCTTTATAGTTACAACAAACACAGAAATGCGGAAGACCTTATAGCTTCTATTTGTATGGCTTCCCACCTGTGGAAAGTACTGATATAGCAGGGCCATACACTACTTTCCCTCTCAACAACTGGATGCTTTGAACCTTTTCATTTACTGACTGCAGCAAGTTTTCATCAGAACATAGTCCTATTTACACTCTAATTGAAGTGTAAAAATGATCATATCATACACACACACACACACACACACTATATGCTAGGGTATTTTAGCAAAGAAAAAACAGCAATTATTGGGGAAAAAAATATTGCCGCAGAAGCCCTGAAGTAAAAAGAGCATTTTCACACTTTGCTTGAAATCTTTCCCTAGCTGTTCTACTGTTCCTATAGAAAACAGACAGCATTAACTTAAAAATGGTGGAGACTGTTTTTTAGTATCATATATTGTATTTCCAAAAACAATGTCCTTAAATAATATTTATAAAGTACAGAAAGAAAGAATTATTATTGTTTTCTTTCTGTGGTAATGCCCCCTGAATCGCCCAGCACCAGCCGGATCCTCCTTTCTGTAACTCCAGAGCAGGGTGGGTCCGGCGGGGCTACGAGGCCCGGCCAGGGCGCAGGGCACCTGCATCCGCCCGCCTCAGAAAGGCTCCTTCTCACATCTGGGTTGGGAACTTGGCTCCCTCTGGTGGGAGCAGCTTCTTGTAGAGCCTAGAAAGAAACTTTTCCCTTTCTTGTAGTTTGAAAATAATTTTGTCTTTTTTGAGCATCTGAAGATCTGAACAATATAAACCAAGAGAATCCTGTACCAAGCTTGGGTTGGAAGATACCACGATGTAAGAGCTTGCTGAAAATGTACTTCAAAAGCACATGCAATGCTTGCATAACTCCAAGTTAGAGTGTCTGTTGATGGTTTATTTTTGAAAAACAGCTTCTTTTGTAATATTTAAAAGCAGCATCCCATGAAAATCTAAAAAGCTTCAAATTCGTGTATTCAGATCCGTTCAATATGTGTACTGCACACTGAGAGAAACACTAATGCCATGCTTTGTGTAATACAGATTTCTGTTTTGCTTAGTTTGCACTAGCGCACAGTGCAGGACAGAAGGACGGTGCCTTTGACACCCTGCTTTTGAATCCTGAGTGCAAAGACCACACCAGATCACTGCCCACCCTTGGGGCCGGCAGCGGCTCCTCAGGACTCTGCCCACTGCAAGGAGGCGAGAGGCGGCCCAGCAGCCCCATCCAGGCACTGTACGCAGGGGCACAAACCTCCAGAATTCCCTGCCTCCATTTCCCATCTTCGGTGCTCTAATTGTTTTAAATGTTCAAAATCTGCTGGAATATTATTATTATTTCAATATACTACTTGCCTGTATTTAAAAATATAAATATGTTATAGAGTCCCCTATATAATAGCATTCCAAATTATAGATAAATTAGTCCAGCAATGAAAATTCTTAGTACTAGGACAACACTTAATCTCAGAAAACACTGCTGGAGTGTAAGCAAGCATGGCATTAACTAGTTATAACAGATTATTTCTGATTCCTAGCTTTAATGGAGTGTTTCATTGTGACAAATTTCATCTTCATTGTTAAGTAGTTTAATTCTTTCTAGGATTTCGTTAAATACCAGAATACCCAAGACACTTTGTTAAACTAATTTAAACTAAGTTTTCTACCCCCTAAACTACCTAATCCTATCCTCTCAGTCTCTGCAAACATTTTCTATTTCTTATCCTCAGTTGAGCTCTCTCTCACCAAAGTACTTATGACATCTTGTAGGCCAACCTTAGCAATGACAGCACAACTTTGCCCTCCTCCTCCTTTGCCCTCTTCTGCAGAAATTGCTTAAAATCTTGGGCCACCTAATCTCAAAATACAAACAGTATGAGTAACCTCATTCCAAAATATCATTCAGAGATATACTCTCTATCAAATACACACCTCCCCTTCACCAAACTAAGAGGCTAGTCTGTCTCTTTGAAGCCATTCAGCGAGTATCTAGCTGTCACATTAGATCCAAAGACTAAATTTTTCAGTGACTGTAAAAGCATCTGTAAAATCCACAACTTTACAGACTTCATTCTAGGTTCCTAGGTTTCTCTTTAATGCTTATCATCTACTGTTCATAAGCTAAATCCCTTTATCTGTACCTGAGTTACCACAACAGTCTTTCCTCTTGCTCTAAGTGTAATAGAAAATGGAATTCTGAGGTATTCAGCACACAGCTGCAAAAATAATTTTCCTTCATCATAACTTAGTATGTGTTATCTTTTCCTGTCTTTCCAATGAGCTGACCCTGCAGAGAGCAGGGGGTGGAATGGAACAGCTCCCAAGGTCCCTTCCAAATTCAGTTATCCTGTCGCTTTCTCTTCTTGCACCTGCTGCTTGGTCCTCACCCTTAAGGGACTTCCAGGCAATTCCCTATTTGTTAGCCCTCACTCAGCACCTAGAGGCTACCCTTAGCTCTGAGCACTCAGCAGAGCCAACTTCCATTATCTGCTTGTTAAATTTTCACCTCTTTCCCATAAATTCCTGATCCTTAGAAAGTTTCCTAGTAGGCACTCATAAAGTCATTTAATTCTCGTTTCTCTGCTGCACGGTCTGCAAAAAGGAAACTCGGCAATTTTTGTTGCTATTGTGCTAATACCGCACACACACACACAAACAAAAAAAAGACTGTTGGGTGTAGCACCCAACAATCAGTTATATTAGGATTATCTGGATAGTTGCATTTATCATACATAACGAAAGTTAGCAGGAGAATCAGAGTTTTTCTGACCAATAGCCCAAGATACACTTTTTGTTACACACATTTAGCAGTTTGTAGAGAGATGATTACTCTACAACCACAAACTCATAAAGCAGACAATGATTATGTTATGTGAGATGAATTCAAGACAGCATGCCACACAGCAAAGTTAGGAATTTTAAAATAATTTAAGCTTTGTTTTTTAAATTTTTTTTTACCATTTTTAATCTGTGTGAAACTTGAGAAAGCCTGGCAACATCTTCGAGCTCCAGAAAGGAAATGATGTACAGGAGCAATGGGACAGGAAGCCGTTCCAGGAAGTCAAATTTACCTCGGCACAGATTGAGGACATGTTCCAGAACTTTGGCACCGAATATTATAGCAATTTGAACTGTGATTAAAAAAAAAAAAATCCAAACAAACAATAGATTTATAAAAGCCTGATTTTTCTTCCGAATAATCCTATATTTTTCATACATACTTAAAAAAAAAAAGTCCTGAACATTTTGGATGATCTCGTGGTGGGGGGGGAGAGGGAGGAACATACAGAATCTAATATTGAACATTAATAATATATAATATTTCTTTGTGCTCAGACTAGTGACATCCAGGTAAAAGTAGACTATAATTAAATTACATTGTCTAGGATACAGCAAACTTGTCTGAGCTGAGAAACAAAAACTGCAGCAGATCTGATTAAAACTTTTCCAGAGTTTTTTTTAAAGAAAAAAAAATGTGCTGCATATTCAAGAAAAAGTTGGAAAACCAACCAGAAAAGTAATTTAGTTGTATGCTTTAGGGAAAATAACAGCTAAAATGCTAAGAGGTTTTCTAGTTCTGCTTCTTACCTTATGTGGATTCAAATTAATTTCAGTGGTTTAACTGA
>JAUBNY010001160.1:1559690-1572926 GCA_032275445.1 Crypturellus soui
AGCTAAAATGCTAAGAGGTTTTCTAGTTCTGCTTCTTACCTTATGTGGATTCAAATTAATTTCAGTGGTTTAACTGAAGAGAGTTATTGCCACAGTGCATGACATTTTGTGACTCATCCACTTTGTGATCCATTACAACCCCAAATTCTTTTCTATAGATCTGCTACTTAGTGAGCTACTCTCCATCCTCTGTTTATACAACTGATTATTTCTGCTTCAGTGTCCAACTGGGAACTTGTGCTTTTGAATTTAACAACATTTCTTTAGCTTACTCATCTGTATTATCAACATGCTTTAATAAAATTCATCATTAGATGCAGATACATCAGTAAACTGTGGCATGATATTGAACTCCAAGTTCTCTCCAAGATATTATCCTTAAGAGGACTGCATGGTGAAGAATGATTTGTACTTTTTGTTTAATCATCCAGAAATGTAAATAGACATCTCTTCTCTGGTTTACACTATCATGAATTAATGATGACCTTAATTCATTAATGAATTTGAAATTTCTTTGAAAAAAGAAAAACATATTGTCATACACACACATACAAAAAAAAATCTCCTCTCAATCACAATAGAAGAAAAAAAAAAAAATCTTACTTCACTACTTCACTGTCCAAAAAGAAAAAAAAAAGGAGAAAAAGAGGGGAAAAGGAAGAGACATATATTCCAGACTATTTTACTGTTGAATTTTATATGCGACAGAGGTAGCTTTCTTTCTATATATTCTGCAACATTCTCTTTGCTGACAAAAACTGCATATAACCAAGAAAGCATATTAATGTATACAATGGGCTAAATGTGTTCTGTCCATTGGTACAGAAGTAATATTTTAGAAGCTTTTTGGTTTAGCAGCATGCAGCACATGTAGGTCTCCACCTGGCATGGATCAGTAAAAAAAAGTAATAAAAAAATCAATGCAGAATCAAGCACATGAAAACAGACATGGCTGTATATAGCTGTAAATTGTGTTTATAATAAAAATGTTTACTTCTCTAGCTTTCTCTGGAATACTACAGATGCCTGTAGAGAACGTTGCTGGAATGTTTCATTTGCAGCAAAACTATTTCTTCTTGTCTCATTAGAAATAAATTAAACACTGTTTTTGCAAGACTTTCTCGTTAGAAGTCTCCAGCATGTCATGACAAAAATCCCCCAAATCAATTCCAGGAAATGAGAAAAAGAAATACTAATACTTAATAGTAGATAAACATTAGTTTATGAGAGTGCACTCAATATTTAGCAGCAAATCATGGGTCCAGTGAGAGTTATTGTATTTGAACCCTACTTTGACATAAATTTTAATAAGAATACTATATTTTTTAAAAAAATTTTGTCTATGTATTTTTTTGTCTATGTATTTTTTGAAAATTTTGGGGAAAAAAGATCTATGAATACTTAGGGAAACTGTAGCATGGCTTCTGGACCAGGAGCTGAAAGGAGATGTTAAAAGCATCCAATTGCTTGTGTAGAACAGCTACAGGTACAGTCAGAAGTAATATCAATGTAATTTCTAAAAATAAGTAAACACATATTTGTAATGTGATTTTTTATGTTAACATCATGGAATTAAAGCAATTGTATTTTTTTTTTTAACTGAAAATCAGACAGTGAAAGGAACATGATTTTAAAGATAATTTTAGAAGAAGGAAAAAAAAAAAAAAAACTAAAAATCAGGAAAGGACTGTATCAGAGACTTTCCATTGTTCCAATGAGATAGGAAGCCCCAGAACCACAAATTACACTTCTCAAGAAAAAACAGGTAGATCTTATTTGCTAGAAACACACAGAATAATGGTAGAAAACTGGACATGTAAGCAATAACTTAACTCTTTGAACTATTGTACCAAGCATTTCAACACACATGTTCCACTGTTAAATTAGATTAATATCAAATACTGCTTTATGAGAGGAAGATCCTAAGATTTAGAATATAAAACCACTAAAAACTATTGCTAAAATTCAGCTATAAATTCAACGTAACTGCTGGCAAAAAAAAGAGTATAGTTTCTCTTCCTTGCTTCTCACATAAGAGTGGTTGTAAACACCCACTGCAAAAAAAAAAAACCCAAAAAAACAAAAGCACACCACTATAATATAAAGACTTTGCGAGCACTAACCAAATCCAAAGATCCAAAGGCAGTCAGTTTTCTATTGTTTCTAGTCAAAACAAGTATAATTACTGGAATTAAAGATTTGCTTTGGGGGGGGGGTGTGTGTGTGTGTGTGAGAGAGAGAGAGAGAGAGAGAGAGAGAGAGAGAGAGAAATAGAGAGAGAGACTTTTTCCACAGCCTGGGCCGTTCCAGTCTCCCTTGCCTGTTCTTTTACAGCTTGTGACTGGCACTGACCGTGCAGCCCTCCTGGCCCCGGCCACTCTTGGAGCGATCACTGGCAGCCTCTCCATGCAACCTATGGCAGCCTCTCCATGCAGTGTGCTGTGCTTAGTCGGATTTGCTTGAAATCCATAGACAATTTCAAAAGTTACAGTGAGGGTGAGAAAACAAAAATCTCAAATGTATTAGATCACTAGGGGAGAGAGAAAAGAAAAAAAAAAAAAAAAGTTTCCTGTACTCATTAGCTGTAGCAAGTGTTACATTTTACCAACTCGGAAGCCTGAATTGGTTTATTTCAATCTCTTTGTAAGAAATGGATGTATTTACTCTTGGAATCAGAGGAAACATTTTCCTTAAGGAAAAAGAATTGTCCTCTGTCCTACCATCCAAGATGCCTTTACTGACTGGGCTAGTATTCCTGCTTTGCCTAGAAATAAACAAGATAATGCCTGCCAAAGCAGTTTATGAGGAAAACCGTGTTGTATCGTTTGGAAGCAACATGTCCTTAAAAATCATCATAAAATGTGAAAAAAAATATGAAGTCATATCTGTAATCCAAGGAATTATAGGTCTGCCCATAACAAGAATATGGGCGCAACTTTTAAGAAAAGTTCACCGAAGAAGCAAGGTGTGAGAGCGCTACGTGGTCTCAGATCTCAGTCCAACACCTGAGATGCAGCTGCGCAGGTCTCCATTTCAGAGCAGGTCACAGCTCAGAGCTCAGCGGCTCCCTACAGCTACTGACTCAACGCGACGGTGACACACATCACTGTGCTCCAACGGCTGCCTGACAACAACTCCTTCAAATCAACAAGGAGTCTTCAGCAGCTTACTGTATCCCGCATTTCTGGGGATAAATAAACCTATAAACCCTATAAACCTGTGTTTTGACTGCCTTTCTTTTTCTGGCTGCATATTTCTCTCCTCATGTTACACTCTTTGCATCACCACCCCTTCTCATGTTGCTTATGTTAAGTCAGATGGGAATCCAACATGCCTCATGACATGGCCATAAAGATAATTGTGCTGGTACAGCACAGAGTATTACAAGGGGTTACTTAGTTATTGGCAATGAAAAAACTGTTTTCTGGTCTCTTCTGTCACTACCAACTCTGTCATTTTCTTATAACAAATCTATCTGGGTTGCTGAGATTTATCCCATATGTACAGTTACTGTTATGCCTTTTTGATTTTCCAGTATGCATTCATTGATTTAAACCAGCAAATTTGTATACAAATTTCTATACTGACAAGTAAAAAAAAGTCCCATATCTTTTTATGAAAATTATTACAGATGAATATTTCATTATATACCACAGCAAATATGTAATTATTTTATCATCTTACTTTGAAGAGATGAATCATCCAAAAAATCCTCATGGGATTCTTTAAGTTCTCCAGGTCTTGCTTCACGACATTCATTCCTAAGAGAGATTCTCCACCACCTGAAAATGACCTACAATTGGGGAGGAACCAAAAAGAAGTAATGAGCATCAAGTACCACCAGATAAATATGTTACTGTGATTTAGCAGTCTGGTTATGCAATTATAACTGCATTTCCAAGAACATAAAGTTAAGGCATCAGGCAGTGGTTACATTACCAGTCACCTTACCAAGAACTTTGGTAAGGTGACTGGTAATGTAACCATCCCATAACACATCTAGCAAAACATGAAACAAAACATTATGTACAAACACAATATGATTACAATCCTGCACGCAAATTGTTCGTAGAAATTAAAGAACATGTAATGACATCAACTTGAAAAACTATAAATATTCCCTTTTACTTTTCCCTTTAGTGGCAGGAGTACAATTCATTAGACAGCAAGTTACATAAATAGATACACCCATTCAGTTGCTCGAGGGTTCAAAAGTGACATCACTAAAAGCTGAATTGTAATTTTAACATTTTGTTGTTAGGAGCCAGTTGAAATAAATAGGACCCTTCAAGCCTTAGAATTTAAACATGCCTTAAAACTCCATAAAGAACCATAGTGAGGCTACATTTCTGCATCCACACAAGTCTAGCTAAAGTAAAAGCTATTTTGGTTGTTGAAACACAGTAAGACACACAGGAGATTGTTTCAGATATAGCTACTATCATCTTGTGATTGTCTTAAAAGCAACCACACAAATCTGGTAGAACTGAGGATTCATTTAAGCTTTTTCTCCCTTTCTCCAGAAAAACAAGTTATGCTCTTGTCAAGAAAAAATATACTTTGCAGAAACAACTATTCCCACCTCATTCTGAATTAAAGAAAATGATAATTACATCTTATGCATGAAATATCATATTTTACAGGTATTATTAAAGTCTACACCATGATCTTTGCACATTTACACATCAGCTTATTTCTAATAATTCCCTCACTGCCCTTCACACAAAGGATAATTGAGAATACTTAATATATATAAAATTGCAAATACAAATAAATTAAGCAAGCTGTTCTGCAAGACCAATCTTCCTCCTAATTATAAGGTATCAGCAGAAAGTCTTAGTATTTTCACCAGAGTAAACCTCCAACCCTTCTGATGGAGTGAAGCCGTCAAGCTCTTATTGCTGAAGAACAGTTGCTCCTACAGATTCTTTTAATTTCTGAGTAGCTACTGAAAGACAATGTCCCCATCTGACTTCCTAAAACAGACTAGCTAGGAAAAAATGCTCTTCTGAACATCTTCATTCAGCTGCGAAACAGTACTTGTACATATCTGCGCTTCCCACACTTTAAATCAACTTTTTATTTAAAAAAAAGAAAAAAAAGATTAAGCACTCTGTTTTAGATGGTAATAAACAAACACATTATAAATGCAAGTATACATAAATATGGACTTTGAAAAGGAAAATGGTCCTTGCAATTTGCAGCAATTTAAAGAGAAGACTGAATTATCTGGATTAAGTGATCATCTTTACATAAATTATTTCTTCTTGAAATTCATATAAAAGTAGTGCATTGAAATGTAGTGAGTGAAATTCAAGTTGAAATAGACCATTAGGATGCATTTCAAATTAAGACCCATTCTTAAATGGATATTTTTAGAGTAAATCTGGGGGAAATAGTCACATAATCATGTGATAGTATAATATACATAGGCACTGCAGACCTGCATCTTCCTCTGTAAAGACCTAGTAGCTAATGATGCTTCTCCAGCCTTTGCAGATTGCAGAAAGTAATAAACCAACTCTCTTCAAAAAAACAGCCTTTAGACTTGATTACAAATTCCATTAACTCACCCATAACTATTACAATGCAAAGCAGAACGCCTACGGTCTTGGAGACAGAAAAATTCAAGAGGGTTTTGTGATGTAAAGTATTTATCATACCTGGAAGTACTTGATAAAACAGCAATTGGTAGTTAGGATTGTCTGGACCTAATTAATTCTAAAGGCCTTTTCTTAAAAAGAAATAAAGAAAAAAAAAGCCTTTATTTTTCACTTGATTTTAAGCATTTCCAATTAATTGCTACTTTGTTATGATCAGAGGGAATTATTTTGAGACTCTTGATTTCATTAACGTGAAAGAATATGAATGCTGTTTGTAAGCAAATGGCAGCGTAGCAGAATGGGCTAAACCATTTCTGGGCAAAACATAGTCTTGCTTGTACATCTCAGAACTGCAAGCAGGCCAAAACTGCTCCACTGCAGGAGGTCAAAGGTGAAGAGGTAGCAGTTAATGAAGCTTCATTTATTCGGAATTCCTAGAAACGTTCAAAGGAAGCACTTCTAGCAATAAGAACAGAAAATGGATCACATCTATGACCATCAGTGCAAGAGTCCAGCAATATGAAAATAAACTAAACCCATGCAAACATGTCATTTTTCACTAAAGTCATTAACAGTTTGAATCTAATGGCTATGTGTTTTGCCTGTGAATTCAGATGCTTTTTTGCTCTACATCTGACAAAATAGAACCACACTTTTTTTGTAAATATGAAATAGGGATTACATCACCTATGCTTTATTTCACAACTGCTACGCAAGCCTAGGCTTGCATTTGCAATAGGACAGGAAGCCGTGTACATTACTCTCTTGTTGTCTGCATTCACAGGATCAATAGTAGCTCCCCTTTCACATCCTGTGACACCAAGAAAAAAAGCAGGTGTCTTGAGATATCACTTGTAATAACTGTAAATTTTATTTTTGATTAAAATTTATTATGTCCAGCATTTTTGGACCTTCAAATTGTCATTATCTGCTCAGGGCAGAAGCTGAGCAAGCTTTTGCGCTGAGCTTTGAATGATGGGCCTATCTGAACTAAGGCTGACAGCCAGGAAAACTATCTCCACGTCTCCTCTCAGAAACATCCCTTCGGAACAAGGTTGCGAGGACTACCTTCTACCACACTGGTGCCATGACTACCTTCTACCATACTATTCTCCTCTGCTACTGTCCTTGCATGGCTCTAGTGTTTTTTATATTGTGACAAATTAAGTCAACTTAATCACCAAGAACTGAACTGGAAAAAATAAAAATTGTTCTCTTACTAGTTTAGTTTGCTGAAACAGGTTAGCAAATAGCCCAATAAGCACCATGGCCACTGCAAAGGAGGGAAAAAGACTCTGTATCAGGAAGGAGTGCAGAGGGAAAAAGGTATCAGTTTAGTATTAAGGAAAAAAAAAAACAGGAATTAAATAATAAACATTTAAACAGAGAAAAACAAACAAAAATCCATCAGTTTACCTCACAGTAAAGCTGCACAAAATGGAGTGACACTGTATCAAGAAGGTCTTCCCCTCCATGAGCTTTTTCCTCTCCTCAATCTATGCAGAGTCCACAAATCCACCCCTGAACTTCTCAATGACCAACTTCTCAATAGACTCACCATTAAACCAGATCCCTTCTCCCCTCCCAAAAAAGCGCACAGTTTTCTGGATGTTTTGATTAATATCAGTTCATTTGCCTGTGAGACTGCAAATCTTGAGGTTGCCCAAGGAAGTCTTAAGTCTTTCTCCTGCACTCTTCTTCCCAAGTACAGGATTTGATGGCAAAACACCCTACGAGAGACCTTCTTAACGCTCCAACTCTCAAATTCAGTAGTTATTGGACAGTTTTTCAGATTTGTGTATTTCTAACTGTAATTAAATTCAAGTACAGAACAACTGATTTAGGAACTTCAGTAAAGTATTTAACTAACTATTATAAGACATAGAAGAGAAACTGCAAGCCTAATTCTTCTCAAATGCAGAGCCCTAGTAAAAAAGTATGCTCAATTCATCGTGAAGCTGGGGCCTTGGGTCTCCTTGGATTTGACACACAAAAGCATATGACCAGCATATGACTTCAAAACAGGAGCCTATAGCTTCTGAGGCCCAGAAAGTCCTGGAAAGGATAAAGCTGATGTTTGGTGGCATTTAAGTACGGTCTGGTTTTCCGGCTTCCCATCATACAATTTCGCACCACACAGTTTAGGTATATCACGGATTTTCAACTGCAAAACCTAAAGAAAATGATTTACAAGAAAAAAAAAAATCCTCGGGCCAACATCAGAATTAAATTTCAGGCAATAGTTTGTTCTTGAAAGTTTGCAAAGATTATTCTCAGAATCACAACAGCTATTAACACAAAAAAGAGATACGATTAAAAATCAGCAACAGTGCTACCAAAATAGAAAAAAAATAAAGTATTTCATGCCTTAATTTCAATTTAATATTCACCTTGGTAGTGGATTCACCATTAAATATGTATAGACACATTTCCTTGCTCCCTGTGAAGGTCTCTCATTTCATTTGTGCAGGTATCTCTCTGTTAATAGCATTTCAGTAACACATCATCAGCAGTAAAATGACAGCAAGAGGAAAGCAGTGCAGGTATTTTTCCAAATAACAACAGCTAGATGCAAGCAAATCTTATTAATGTAAACTATAAAGAATAAAGGTTTCAAGTAAGTAATAGTTTAAAGGAGTGAAAGTCCACATACTTCCTTCCCCTACTTCTACTTTGGGAGGAAATAATAATAATAAAACCCTACTGTTAATGACAGGAAGAGAGAAAACGGTTTGGTTAACAAAGAAAAAGAAAAAAATAATTGTAGCAGTGTGCAATGATTAAGACAATGCTAGATGGAAAGAAATATAATCTTCTGGAGTAATTTAAAAATTACAGTGTGTCTTGCTATCAGTAAGCATTTCAAATTGCTGGATTTGAGAAATACCTCTGTTCCAAAATACCATATATAGAAACTACAAAGCCTTTCCCTCCCCGCCCATATTCAAAAAGATCAAGTCACTTCAGCTAAGGGATTAGCTCATGGGGAGGGGATTCAGCTGCCCAACGCTTCCCAAAGGATTCCACTTAAAGTATCTGAAAAATATTTCAGAGAAATACAGGAGAAAAATGGAACAAAAAGACTGGAAAAAAATAATTGTATTTTTCTTTGGCAAATGCAAAAATCATTATGTTTCAGCAAAAATCTTTTGCCTTAACATCATCTCTGCTTTTCTTCTCAGTTATGTACATGCTTTATTCCTGTATCTGCATCTTGCTTCATCTGCTTTCCCAGTGCTTGCAGGAGGGAAAAACAAAACAAAACAAAACACCAATGGGGAGGCGGGAGGAAAAAAAGGTGAAAGATGCTTGTCATGGATACCTAGCACGTGCAGCTGCTTTGGGGGGTAACTTCTGCCTTTTGGCAGACCTGTGCATACACATCAGAGGAAACAATACAAGATCAGGACAAGGAGTGACAATGTGGGAGAGAGGGCTGTGAGCTGAGAGGAAAGCAACCCTATCACAGGGAATAAAGAATTACTCTTGAGAATCAGAGTCTTCGATTATGTGTATGATACCTGCCATTTATTAACGTGATTAAACAGGCAGGCCTAGATAGGACTGCCACAAAGAGCTTTTCCCACTATTTAACAGAACAAAGGATGCAAGCTAAGTGTGAGACATAACATTCCTGCCTAGATAGATAAGGCACCTACAGGTTTCATCTGAAGCAGTTTCCTCCTCCCTTCAGTTTCAAGGTCTCTTTGTTACAGATTTAGGTGTGGTCTATGCTTTATTTATGTATTTATTTATTTATTTTTGTGAGAGAGAGATAGAGAACCCAAATCAAGTAAGAGATCACAGACTCCTCTGCTCAGTGTATAAAAGCTCAACTATCCCCCACAAGTCCCTTCTTAGATAGCTCTTACCATCCTGAATTGTATACATCTGCAATCTAATGTCTGCTCGGCTGAAAACTGGTTTGCTGTATTCTTACGTGGCCAACTTACTGAGACATCTATCACACCTTTGAGTTGCAATACATGCATCTGTTTGGCCGCCAAAAACAGACTGTATGTTTTAGCCATACACAGACACTCTCAGTACATTTTTTTCCTGCCAAGTTCCCTTGCTCTTTGTGTACATCTTTAACACCATTAGATGACTGACAGGAAGCTGACAGATCCATTACATTGCTGTTCTACCTGACTCTTACCCAGCTCTCCAATTACTCAGAAAAAGTCACATAGACAGATAGGCCCTTTTTCCTCCAAGAGTTATCAGCCAAAGTAGCACAGGTTATTATGCTCTGAAAAGTTTTTCTTCCTCTCGCCTCTCTCGCTTCTTTGTGTGTTTCTTCAAACACTGTTTTGGTCTTGTCCAAATTTAATTTCTTGTTTCCTGTGAAACCCTTACCATAGTTGTTACTGGTAGGATCAGAGTCACTATAAACTACACCGGAAGCCACAACTGCACAGTTCAGCTGTGGTGTCAAGTTCATTCACGCTGAAGTTTATCTTTTTGTTAGTGGTTGCTATGATGATTTAACATGTGCATGTATTAAAAATCCACATTGCCATTTCTTCCAGGTGTATCTCCTGTTCTATTGATGCTCCCCAGCTTCTCTGGGGAGCTACAGCCCCTCTACTTTTCACTCCTTTCACTGCACTCTTTGCTAACATCCTGTGAGGTTATTTTGAACTCCAGCTGCACACACTCCTAATTTTTATTTATTTATTTTTAGAAAAAATACAAATGACTTCAAGTATCTTCTAACTTTGCCTAGTGCTCTTTCTCCTATAGCTATTAACTTTACTACTCCAGATAATTTCCAATTTGGGCTTCACCCCAAAAATGACATCTACCCAGGTTGTATACACACTGTACAACTTTAATCTAACTTAGGGAAGACCATCCAAAAACTGCAGGCACTTTTACTCTGGTTTAACTTAGACTTGTTTCATTCTAACACAGATCGTTTCAATTTATTCCTAAAGTACATCACTAAAATAAGTTTCCATACATCAGGAAAGGAAATAGAGAAGTTTCAGTAAGCTTTAAAAAGGATTTTAAAAATTAAATTCTTAAATTTTATTTAGTTGAGACTATATATCCTACCACATTGTCTGTGATAAAATCCGGACCTCTTCTAGTTTTGTCTACTAATGCTTTTTCTTTCTCCCCTTTCTTAAAGGCATTACTGTGTTTATTATAGCCCAGTTAGTCAAGTAAATGTATCTGAAGGGTTTTCATGAGGAATGTTTCCATTTACATGGAAAAAAGAAATAAAGAAAAATATGGAAATAAGAAAAATATGTTCTTATTTAATAAAGTCAACAGAATAAGATGGAAAAATTTTCCTTGGAAAACCAGAAGACAGATAGGAGCACTCAAACTTAAGAAAAAAAAAATGACTCGAGGTTTCCCAAGGCAAGGATTAGCAGGGATAAGTGAAGCACTACCTGAAGTGAGGCAAGCGAAGAATATAACTAAATCCCTTCATGAACGAACATGCACTGACAAGACAAGTACATAAACAACAGACCCTCGGGTACAATAGAAAACTTTCACTTAATTTAGCAGAAGGCAGTGCTGCATGCTTACCTTGAACTATTAAACCTTCATGACCTGAAGCTCATTCTTGGTATGTAGAGCTAGATCAATTGTGGTACCTTTCAAAGAAGCCACAGATGTTAAAGCCAAGTAGGACACTTGAAATATAATAGGAGAATAAACACTGCAATTTAGCATGTTACCACTGTTCATATACTAAAAATGAGTCAAGTGGACAAAAAAATCATCCTAGGCTTTAAATAAAAAACAAATAAATAAATAATAATAAAAAAGCTTCCATTTCATATCTAGGCTTCCACTGATGTAAGAAACCAAAGTAATAGCAGATAAAGGTAACAGGCAATTTACTAAAATTATTTTATCTTTAACGTCTTCTTAGGTGAAACCAATAAGTAGTAGCACTCCAGTGCACATTCAAACAATGTCTCAAACACTGCCAAAAAGGCATTTTATAATGCTATGCAACCAATGGCTTGCAAACAACTGGACTTTTCATGTAAGAAACACTTCAGGACTCAGTATTAGTTATGTCTCCACTAAAAGAGCTCATGAATTAATGTTTCTCAGGATCAAATATCTAATAACATTTGCAGAAAAGGTTTTAGAGAACACTGGAGTTTTCAGGGAAGAAAAAAAAAAAGAGAGAACTTTATATAAAAATGCTGTCTTCTTCAAAAAGGCTTTGATCCACCATTTTAAAAAGCCCTGAACTGCAAACATTTCAGCTGAAAATATAAGTGCCATTGCAATACATCACAGTAATTGCATTTCAGTTGCTGAATGCCCTGTTTTTCTCCTGTATCTATTGGCTGCTTCTGTTGAATTACCTCTTCAGTAATGCACCAGGATCAAAGATTTCCTCAGTCTTCCCTAAATCATGCGGACAATATCTAGCAACTGCCTACATCCAGACATGTCGCATCATGAAATAAGTGAGACACTACCAAGCACCCACACTTTAGCAAAACAACCTTGACAAAACAAAATATTTTGGTTTCAGCCAAAAGCCATCCACCAGTAAAAGTCATATATTTCAAACAGGGTACTGTTTCCCCAAATAAATTGTCCCATTTGCCAAGCAGTTACTTGAAACTTAAGACAGACAACAAAAAAATCGCTAGTTTTATGCAGGCAAAATCCTCCAAACAAGTAGTTCATAACAAAATTAGCTTGTCTAAACTCCTCTAGTGAATTTTGTGTCCTCTTTTTGTTCTTTCAGGTTCAGCTTTCTGATTAAAATGCAAGGTAAGCAACTTGAACAGAATTGGTCTAGCAGGTAATAACTGGCACAGCATCTTTAAGGTTTCAAATGCAAATAAAATCCCAGCTTTGAAAAAGGTTCTCCTTTTGTAGTCTTCACGTTTTCTACTCCTTTCTTGGCATTGTAGAACTCCTTCGACCTCCCATAAATCTGATTTCAAGATCCATCTTGTGAAAAAAAAAAAACTGTTTCACTTAACATGAAATTAATTTCAATTTAATTACTACAATAATATCTGTTTTTTTTTCCAATGTCTCTGGCTTAATCACTTCAAAATGAAGCTTGTGTTAATCAAATAGTGTCATTATTAAGATTTAAAAGGAAGCCCTATGATATAGAGGGAACATTGAGATACTTTTATAGCACCGTTTTTCAAAATGGAAGAACTACCTTGCAGGTTCAATAGAACCTGAAACTGCTGAAGCAGTATTCAGTCACTTATTAATGTTTCCCGAGTTTGCATACAATTTTATTAGCAATGCCAAGATAGCTGATAGAAGGAAAAGAAGTAATATTTTATCTTAGTTTATGGAGATGAGCACTAACAGAAGTCAAAAAAAAAAAATCTGACTTTTCTTTGAAAAAGGATTTTAAGTGATTTGAGATGCAAGTGCTGCAGGTTCATAATTTTTGTTTACAACTAAAAAGGCTAGAAAACAGCTTTATTCTTCCATCACGTTATGCTATGCTTGGAATATTGATTAAAAAAAAGTTATTTAAAAGATATGTGAACAATAGACAATAGGAGCAACGATGGATAAAGAACAAGAAGAATCATCAGAACTGTTTGCTTAGTCCTGTTATATATAGGACAGCTAGCTAGCTGAGCAAATCATGTATGTATTTGTTAAAAAT
>JAUBNY010001160.1:1573026-1585378 GCA_032275445.1 Crypturellus soui
CAGAACTGTTTGCTTAGTCCTGTTATATATAGGACAGCTAGCTAGCTGAGCAAATCATGTATGTATTTGTTAAAAATACATGATCTAGCTGCTAATCTCTGACCATACACACAAGTCTACTTGGTATTATATTTGATAAAACACACTTATTTCAGTTGTTGTACAAGTAGATCATATGGCCTATCCATAAGTTTTTGTATACATATGTTGCAATTCTTTTATGATTAAGTAGCTGAACATTTTACTAACACAACACAATCCCCTGCTTAGTACAGCATTTGTTAAATGGTGACAGATGCTAGTATTAATTACACTTTAGTAGATCATTTTCCCATTATGTTCCTTTTGTTTTCAGCCTCATCTTTCTAGTTATCAGCCTGTCCTATAAGCAGATTAAGCACCAGACTTTTCCCCACCTTGTCCATTCCTGTTTGACCAAAATAAATGGCCGGTCTTTTCTACACTAGTCTATCATCTGGATTCCTCTATCTTGCAATTTTCAAAGCCTACATTATAATCCATTAGACAATTCATAAGAAATTTTAATTCGGGGCATTTTTTTAAATGTCATCTCATATTTAATGTTGGAAGTTATAGCTTTATTGGCCACTTCATGCCAACAAATAAAGTCCATTGTGGTTTGTAACAAACCTTGGCAAATTATAACTGGCATATCAAAAATTGATTTGACATTTCAACAGGGACTGAAGAATATGCATGCAGAAAGATAGATGGCAAGGCACATGCTAAACAATTCTCCCTTCTTGTTGGCACTTTTACAACAGGAAATGTTCTTATTCTACATAAATTTGTATACACTCATTCAAAACAAATATTATCCGTTCTTAGCATAAACAAGGATTTTATGGACAAGTATCTTCCTTTTGTAAAGTATGTTTATTGTGGCCTGTACACCTTCATAGTGATTCAGTGACTCAACGCACTTTTGCAAAAATAATAAAACTTCAGCATTCTTACATAATACAAAAGAGCAAAGAATCAGTTAATGAAGACATCTCTCTTCAGTGCCCTTCTTGTATGGGACACCTGTATATCAGCATATTGGAGAAGGAAATGGTATGAAATTGAAAAGTACAAATGGCAAAGTCATTCATTTAGCAAGAGTAATTTCTGGATTTCTGACATTAACAAAACCTTATAAAGTTGAAGTTGGCAGAGAATGATGTTAGCATAATAGTTGGTCAGAGGATGATCAAGAATTACTAATGCGATTTTGGTATAAAAAAAATTAATACTATCTTACTATTCAGATCACAGATTTTTTTCCAGAAGACCCAGGCTTTGCACAATGTACTCATAAGAGCTCATCACTATTGCTGAGAGAAGAAAAACAAAAACGAGTTATAACTGGAAGAAATGGAGAGAAAAGAGACTAGAGTGCCCAGGAAATAAAGTCCATTTCACAAGCAGAGTCTGAAAACCAAAACAAAATTGATGGTTAGTCAGACAAAAGAAAAAAAGCTAAGAAAAAAATAAAAAGGACATAATTATTAAAAAAGCAGCATGTTGCTGGATAAATACAGTAGAATAACAGTCTAAAAAGAACAGTCTAAAAGCCATCCATACATGCAAGCTGTACATCAGTCAGTATGACTGCATTTCTAGCCATCAGAGAAGGGGTAGCATGGAGCATTTGTTCCGTGAGGCCTCGTGAGACGAGAGCCTTGCTGTCCTTGAAACTCATCAAGTGCCATTATGCGTCTGGATGAAACAGCAGGGACTTGATAACTTAATAGGACTCTCAGTTTTACATTCCGGCAGTGGGTGCCCCCACAGGAGGAATAGGTGGGATAGTTTCCCAGCATTTGTAAAGTTACTGCAACCTTAAAAACAAACTACTTGAAAAATAAGCAAACAGGCAAACAAACAAATAAGAACACCAACACACGCACAGACACACTACCTTTTTGTCTATGGTTCAACAACTTTCTCCTTTACACAGTCTACCTGCTTGAGGTATATGCTGTAAATACTCACACGGGCCCCTCTATTTCTCAGTAGTTTACTTCTAGTAACGTCATCTGCAATAAGTTATAAGCTCCTGACTCCTCCTTAATCCTTCCCCAATGGACCTTTTGCAGAAATGAGCTGCCTCATTTCTTTTATAACCTTCCCTTCCTAACTTCTTACAAAAAGTGTATCCTTGCTCAGGAGTAATTAATATATTTATTTGGAAAGCCCTCATTAACAGCTATATATTTGAAATGTAGTTAGATTTGTTTCTGGGATGGAAAAACTCCCTTAATAAAAAGAAAGTTACCAAGAGGGTCTGTAGAAACTTCAGGTAACACTTCGGCCACAAATACATTCATGCAGACCAGTGGGTGAATTTCTGGCTGTTTCCCACCCTTTCAAACTACTGTTTTAATTTGATCGGTTAAAGAGCTCAGAGTAGTCTGCACTTCTGTTTCCAATATCTTATTTACAGGCAGCAGGAGTAACAGCCTTTCTTTCTTTTTCAGGTGTCCTGATTTCTCTGCATTATCGGGTTGCTGCACAAACATGCAGTATACCTTGTCACTATTTCAAATGATAATATTGAGAGTAATAAATAAGCATAGGTTCTGGCATATTTTTGCAGTAACAACACATGCTGAGAATGTGTGATGCAGTATTGCCTCCTGTATACGACTTGACTATTGCTCTGAACTTAAGCTGACACTTAAAGGTTTGCTGAAACTAGTTTTTTTCTGAACTTAGAGAAATTCCAATTGATTTATTTTTAATTATGCAATATCTACTAGCTTGGGCCTCCTGCGCTGATCATGAGGCAGTAGCCAGACTTTAAAAATACCTTCTGGAGAACATCCCTAACATATCATATTGCATGATGAAAAAAAAAAAAAAATGTCAGTTTGCTTCAGTGAAGGAGACATTTCCCAGGGATTGTTGGAAGACAAAGCCTGTTGGGGCTGTGCCCCACACCACCTGTTTCTTCCCAGACATGGCCTTTGTGTCCAAATGAAAGATTTGTCCTAACAAACTCTAAAGACTTTCTATATTCATACCCAGCTCCCAGTTCTAAAATTCTATGACTTGTTAGCCAACAGATAGCTGAACATTCTGTCCTTGACCCAGGTATATGCTCTGTAACTGTATAACACATGCCCATTAAATTAATACTTTCACCCCTAAACGAGTAGCATTTACTGCTCATAAAGAGCACAGGGAGGCAATCCACAGTAGGCACACTCACAGAAATGTGGGAGCCTTCAGAGAAATCCACCAAGCAGCTACACAGTCCCTTTTTAAATAGACAATGGGCTGTTTTGAAAACATTGATTTAGAAGAATGGGACTATTCAAAGTAGTGAAGTTTACAATTCATATAACTATGTGTAAGGTTGGAGGCTTAGACTGTAAGGTCTTTCAGGCAGTGACTGTCATTTATTGGGAGACTACAGAAGAACACACTGGGAACACAAACCAATGACTGAGACTCCTAGATGCTACTGCAGCACTGCTAGATACATTCTGCATGATACATAACTTGGCACTTCACTGATGCATATGCTAGGAACTACTATTCTTGTCACAGACCTCTTCTCGGAAGGCCCCCAAGCCTACAGAAAGGCTAACTAGCATCTCAAGTTTTATGTGTACATCAGTTAAAGCTGCAAAAACTTATCTGAACTTACTTGAATTAACTATTTCTGAAAACAACTATTACTAAATTAGGAAGTTTGTTGGATTCAAAATATACAAGGATTGTATTTTCTTCAAATATTTGTGTTTACTGCATCATAATTGAATAGTCTTAATATCACAGAATCAAAATATTTTTTTCCAAATCATCCAAAATAATTATTTTTCAATTATACTAACTTCATGATAATGCTTTTATGCAGTGAACATTTATTGGATTTTAACTTATTTCTGCTCACAGCTACAGACTTCAGTTTGCTTTTAGGCTTATATCTATGCAGCTGAAAACAAAATAAAATGTATTGAAGTGTTTGATAGGAAACTTGCATGAAAGCAGAACAAAATTGAATAAGAAAGATGTGTTACTTTTATTAGTCAAGTGCAAAATGAATGTTAAAAAAAACACCACGGAACAGCATATTCTGTGAGCAAATAGAGTGTTGATATGAATATGATTCTTATGAGGTCAGTGGGACTAGCTCCATATTTCAGAGCTTCAGGTGAGAAAAAGCAAGTATTTCCCATCTAGGAAAGTGGATAGCATCAAGGAGCTTAAAGCTCCTTCAGGTTACCTTCTAAGGCAATCTCGAGAAAGGCGGGTGGAGGGGAAAAACGTTTGTTGAGGAAGAAACCAACCAAAAAAGGCCCTGTTTGGCCCTTTCTGAAAAGGCTAGGGACGCTTAGCATTTTAATAGAAATGTGTGGCACTAGAGAGATGAAAAGAAGCAGACAAAAGACAGGTAAACTGGAAATACAGCTTCAGTTTGCCCCCTCATCCTTAAATTATTGTCCTAATTGCAGACCAACATCATCTGTGTATCCTTTTGGTTTATTTGGAGAAAAGAAAGCCCAAATTTGCTACTGACTTCCAAACTTCTTACTCCTCTAAGACCTTTTAAATCTTTCTTAATTTCAGATATTCATAACTTCTGAACCATTAATGTTTAACCTAAATATACACAGAAAGAAACCCACATTCATCTTTTATATATACAAAAAAAAAATCAGCCAACATTAGGTCAAAGTGAAATAAAAAAGTCTGTTATGATTTTACTTTCTCACTTTTACAAATTCATATACAGATTTGTCAAAGATCATTTTTTAATGGCAGATATCCCTCAATAGAAATTAATTTTAAATTAGTTACTCATGAATCTTCCAATAAGTTGTTTAGCTGTATAAGCAGAAAAAAAATCTTCAAAATCTGGGAAAACTTACCCAGAGATTTTAACCCTACTCATTTATTTCCCTTTACCTGAAAACCAGCCTTGCACACTTGAGACACTGAAACTTCTTCAAGTAACATACTTGAAGGCAGGCAAAACTTCTTTTTGCAACGAGATAGTTTAACCTCATTTTCCTAGAATGGGCTTTTAGGCTTCATATGTGAGGCCCATTCCCCCGAACTTGCCTGTCCCTGGAAGGACCGGGCACGACTCACAGAGCTGGGCCTGGTAGGCCTAGTGCTCCCCCCGCCGCCACCCCGGCCCCGCAGCGGGGCTCAGGCCGCGGCGCCCGCCGGAGGGCCGGTGCCGGTGTGAGCGCGCACCTGGCGGCGGGTGACGAGCAGCTGGCAGAAGTCCTTGCTGGGCGCCGGCGCCTGCCCGCGCCGTTCGAACAGCTCCTCCTGCAGCAGCGACGCCATTTTGAGACGCCGCGGCCATGGCAACCAGGAAGAGGCGGAGATCACCGGGGGTCACCGGCGGCCCAGCCCCCTCTTAAAGGAGCGCGGCCCAGATTAGAGCTGCCGCCGCCGCCGTCATCATCGCTGCTGCCGCGGGCAGGGTCTGCGCTGCCGCCGACCCTCGCCTGGTGCCCCCTCCGCCTGCCGCCCCACGCGGCCTGCGCCGCCCCCACCCGCCCGCGCGGAGCCGGGGTGACGACCCGGCGGAGGGATACCGCGTGCCGAGCGCCGGCGCCGCCGAGGGCAGCGAGCGGGGCGAACGCGCCGCCGCCGCGGGTCCCGCGAGGGGAGCGGCGGCGCGGGGCGGGCAGCGGGCGCTGAGCGGCCCAGGGTGGGTCGCGGGCGCCGCTCGGAGCCCCCGCCGCCGGGAGAAAGTAGTCCCCCCGGCCTCCCCCCCCGCGCCGCTGGCAGGGGCTCGGCGGCGGAGGCGGCGGCGGACGGCGCGCTCGGTGCTGCGGCTTCAGCTGATAATTGAAGGGAAGAGAGGCGGCCGCGCCGGGCGGAGGGAGCGCAGAGCGTCTGCGGAGGCCGCACCGGGACAAACTAGGTAGCGAGGCCCTCTGGCCGCTGGTGGGGGGGCAGCCGCGGGCCCGGCCCGGGGTGCCAGCTCGGAGCTGGGCCTGGGCAGGAGGCACCGCCATCCCGGGCATTGTTGGGGTGGGGAGCGCAGCGGAGGGAGAGAAATGGCCCGGTGGGCACCGAGCGCTGCGGGGCAGTCCCGGCCCACCCCCCGCTCCCCTCCACCGGGCCCGGGGAGCGCGGCCTGTCCCGGCCGGCCCCGCTCCCCGCTTCACCGGGCCCTGGCGGCTGCTGATACAAAAGGGCAGCGTCAGTGTTGACACGGCCGTGCGCTGCGTGCGCCCTCCCCGCGCCTCGGCCCTGCTCCCCGCGGCCTATTTCCCCTTTCTTCCCTTTCTTTCTTTTTTTTTTTTTTTTTTGGTTGTGTTTTGTTTTAGGGATTTATCAAATATCTCGGGGAGGGGGAATAAAAGCAGCTTGTCTTTCCTCCCTCCTCCTCCTCAGCTCGGTGAAAATGCTAAATAATGGGCCGGCCTCCATGTTTTACGAGCTTTTCCTCCTGGGTGCGTGGGGGAGGGAGGCGTCGGGTAGGGCCGGGGGCGCCCGCGGGGTCGGGCCCGGCGCCGCGGGCCCGCGAGGGGGCAGTTCCCGCACGTAATGCGTTTCCGTGTCGTTTTTTTTTTGTCGCTTTGGCCGATAAACGAGTTTCCCGGCTTGCATAATGCGCAGGCCGCGCTCCCCCTCGCCGTGCTCTTCCTTCTCTTCCTCCACCGCCCCCTCCGCGGAGCCCACGGGGCGCCCCGCTTTGCCTGCCCGGCTGAGCCGCGAGCTCGGCGGGGCCCCGGCCCCACTCTAGGCCCGTCTTCCCGCTGCCCAACTTTTTATTGTTCCCCTGGCCGAGGCGAGCGCCGCTGCCGCGGCCGGGCCTTGGGTGAGGGCGGCCGGGGGAGCGGGGCCGTGTGCGGGCTTAGGGGGCGAGCAGCGGCGGGCGGAACAAAGGTCCTGCGCGCCCGGGAGAGGCCTCCGAGCGGGGCCGCCGTGTGTCGCATTTATGCTCCGGCCACCGCCGGGCCTTGGGCTCCGGCCTAAATTTATTCTGCAAGTCTGGCGTGCGACTTGGAAACAATTTTAGAGAGTGCTCAGCTTGTTTTGGTGGTGGTTTTATTATGCAGAGCAATCTGGTAATCGCTTTGATTCGCTGCTTTTTTTTTCCCTTTTTTGCCTCTTTCCTCCAGAGGGCTGGTCTGTGTTCTTTTTCTCTGTGTTGCTCACCAGGAGTAATGTTGATTCAGGGCTTCTGACGCCATAACGCACAACTTTATTCAGACAGGATGTCTTCCACGGCTTATGTATTATATATGATCGATATTGGCCTTCCTAGTGCTTGAAAGAGTGAAAGAAAAAGAGGAGTTGAATAGTTCATCTGACAAATATGAAGGCCTTCATCCTTCATAGTGCAAAGAAAGAGGAATTGTAATTACAATTACAGCAGTTTAAACTATTTTCACCAGTGAAACTGCCACTGTAGATAGGCTTTCTTTGTAAGACTTAACACTAGGAAGTACTGCTGTGATTTTTTTTTTAATAGTCTGATATATCCCTTTTCCAGTTCTCTTTGTGCCCTTCCTTTCCCCTCCCCCCAAAAGAAAAAGTCTTAGGGTTCTAATTATCGTTTTTTTTCCTCTCACTGTTTTTGTTTGGTGGGTTTTTTTTTTTTTTTTTTTTTAAATGTACTCTGAGACAGGATATTTTAATTCCAACAGGTTTATGGATTTTTTTGTTTTGTGTGGGGTTTTTTTTTGTGTGTGTGTGTGGGGGGGTATTTTCTTTTTGTTAAGATGAGAGTAAAAATGCAGAAGCATAAGAAACATGAAAGCAGTATTAGAAATATTGAATTAAATAACTGTATAACTTTTTAGGTAATTTAATAAATACTACAAGGGATTAAATACCTATGAAAACATTAGCAATATTTCAGTTTTTCGCAGCTAATATTTTAACACTTAATGTTACATTTGAACTAAGTAATTTAAAATCAATGTTCTAGTGAGTAAATAATCTGTAGATAATACTGTAAATAATTGTTAGTCAATAGCTTTCAGAAGCCTACATGTTTTCTACTTGTGTAATTGTTTCACATTCCTAAAACCATAGTTGGTTGTGAATGGCTTAGTTGCATATACACTAATTATGATCTTAAAATGGAGGTTTTTTTTTTTTTTTAAACATATAAATTGTTCAGCGTTTCCTTTTGTTGTGCTAGGAATCTTAGGTTACTTGCTGCTTTGTTCTTGGGGTCTATATGAAAAATTGGAAGTAGCAAACTTGTGTTGACAACTTCCTCAAGACTGCACGTTCTCCAGGCTCCTCATGGCCCATATGCAGGAGTCTAAACTGGTTTTGGCTGTTAGTAGGGAAGGAAAAAAAATTGTAGGTCATGCTCAGTGTGGCATTACTATTTATGAATAGAGCAGGTCTACTTCAGGAAGAGTGCTGACCTGTTGAGTAACAGCTTAGGAAAATGGAGCCTTTTGATGCTCTGCAAAAGTTCTCCTGGCCCAAGTGACTGTTGGGGAAACAGCCTGTACCTTTCTGGTAAACAAACAAACAGAGCTTTGCCATTTTCAATAAGGAACCAGGCACAAGTTTTTTGTTTGTTTTTTCTTTTGTTTTCTCTTTTCTTTGCATGTTGTGTTTTTTACTATTTGTCTTAAAATTCTGAATGCTAATATTCTAAAAGAAAAATTTGGAATGAGAATTCTTTCATGAAATCATTCTGAAATTGAGACCCAAAACTATTGGCAAGAGGAGAGGAATTGGAGGCCCTCATTCCTACTATAGCATTTCACTTAAAACCTAACAAGAATGACTTTAGTTTCATGAACGAAGCCATCAGATATGTTCATGTAAGTCCTTATATTACTTGTAAGTACGATTATTTACTTTGAGACAATCCAGTAGGATAATCTGACTAAAATTCCTTTTGTTTCTAAGCAATGAAACTGGAGCATGGCTAGGAATGTTATTGTCTGACTATCCTGCGTTTTATGATTTAATTTGCAGTGCAAATCAATCTCAGAACTATCTATGAGTTACCTCTGTGTTCATAGGCCAGGCTACCATCTTCTGTCTCCCTAATTAATACACACTGTCTAGAACATTTCTGATGATTGGTCTGTCTTCTTCCATGCAGAGACTGTGGATTACTGTGACGATACATAAACAAATCCCAAAGCTGCCTGATGTGTTTTATCCAGGGGTTAAAAACTTAGACCCACAGTGTTTCTGGTGCTCTTCTGTCAGTCTGTATGAAGGCTGTTCCTCACCTGTGAAATTAGCAACCATTCTTACAAGGCGTTTTGTAGACTTCAGCTGTCACTGTCCCACTTCAGTACAATCCCTAAAAACAGTGGTACCCCTGAAGTCTTGTTAGTAGGGTAATTGATTATCTTTTGGGGTCTGTGTTTGTTTTATTTTTCCTTCCTTCTGTAATATTTTCTCTAAACCTAAGTTTGCTTTAAAATATTGCAGTTTATAGAACAATTTGTTGAGGATTTTCATAGTGAGATTTTAATTGAGCAAATGTGGCTGCTAACTGGAAAACAGTCATATTAGTGTTTTTTTTTCTTCCTGATAATTTTTCTAATTTACATGGAATACTGTGTTTAAGTAGCAAAACTATCTTCACACTTCTCACTAGTGATCAAGCATCTGTTTGTGATAAAATGCTTTTACATAGCATTTTTTTTCTTTAGCAAGGTGACTAAATTTAAAACATGAATCCAGCTGTCTTCTGTAAGTAGAAAACTTCTAGTTATACATGATGTCATGTGCACAATGAGTGTGAAGGATCAAGCCAACTAGCTTCTTTACTGGGTGCTTTTAGATGCTCGTGATTGTTGCTTTAGCATGAAGGTTAGTTTTGAGGGGCAGTTATCCTCATCCTGTCATATGATGAGCTTTTCCTCATGAACGCGGTAAAATCTAACTATGTAAAACTGCAATCCTATTCTCCTTTAATTCTGTCTGGCAGCCAGGGTTCTAGCACACATAACCAATCTGTTCACTCTCACTGTCTATAATAAGACTTGTCTTGCGATGTACTGACTGTTGCCAGTCTTACTTGACTCAAAACATAGTCAGTACAAGTATGGCTGAAAACTGCAGTGTATAAGAACAATAGATTGTCTGCTTTTCAAGTAATTGCTTTAGCAAGGAAAAATTGGAGAAGTGAAGTGTGTATATTGAGAGGGAGAAAAATAAGTGCCCTAATACTACATTAGTAGTACTGAATACTACATTAGTAGTAGACTTGAATTTAAAGAGTGTGGGGGGTACTAACAGTGATGTTCAAGCTATAGCCATCTTCATTTGGTCCCAAACCTCTGTCTTGATTCATAAAATTAGTGTGCAAAGGACCTCTGGAGGGCATATGGTGACTCTTCCTTTTGAATAAATAATCTAAATAGTTGCTCATTGATCATAGAGCTTATTTAAAAAAAAAAAAAACTTGAATGATAGAAAAGGAAAGGGAAGAGAAACAAAAGAAAAAATCTTACCAGGATGGGCAGGGAGAGAGAATTAGAAGGATTCTATAATGTGTGACACTACAAGCACTCTCTTCAGGGGCGGGGAAAAATCACACATTTCTTAATGCTTTCTGAATGGGTTGGACTGCTTTTTTTTTTTTAAGGTGTCCGCCACAAAGCAGTGTGCATAATGAGCTGCAAAAAACTGATCATCTTAAAAGGTATGAAAGAGTTTGAGTCATCTGCTGGAATGTGGACCTTGAGTTGTAGAGAGCAATTTGGTGTTTCAAAATGGAAGTTGAGGTCCCTGATATGTGTTGAACAGCAAAGATGTACTATTACATTATTTTCTCTCTCTTCCCCTGAAAGGCAAAAATGTATTGTGCGTTCTGTTTCCAAATTGTTACTGATAATTATTTTATTGTTTTGCATCCACATAAGTAAGCATAGTATACAGAAGGGTAACTATTTGGTAGCCTTTGTAAGGGTAGAAATGAAAGGATATAGACATATTCTCTACATTTTCTGTTGTGCATGAATGGTTTAGGGGCAGAGGTGTTACAAAGCTTTCAGAAGGCCTTCCAGTCATCAGCCAGCCAGCCACTAGGCTCCTAATACGAGCAGTATGGAGTTCCTTCAGACTCGTGGCTGTTGACTATTGTACATTCAGTGCTTTTTTGAAACATGGTTGTTATCAACCATTGGTAATGTAGAACAGTAACTGTAATGGAGAATTTCTAAATTGATTTTTTTTTTCTTTAGAGATAGTTCTTAAAAGGAAATCAATTAGGGAAAAATAGGCCTCTGGACAGACCTTCATAGGTCATCTAATACGTACTTATGCCTCAATGCAACTAGGTTTTCATTTAGTCTAAAAAGGCATCTGTGCTTCCTTGCCTCCCTTTTCTTTCTCTGTGTCAAACTTCTGTCTTCTTGCTTCACTGTAAGTTTGTTATGGCTTGTTTTTATTCTCTCTGGATATGTGAGGAAATCTCTGTGCTGTGGGGTTTTATGTGCTTGAAGACAGTTCTGTATCTCATCCCTTAATCTAAGTTTGCTTGAATGTATAAGAAAGATTGAGCACAGGTGAATAAACATAGGAATCAAAACAAATGCATGCGTATGCAGAATCTTCTAAGTTGAAAATAAAGACTCTTAGGAAGAATATATATCTTGTGTTGAGAGGATTTTTTAAAGCATAATGTCATAGTAGCTTGTGTGCAATGGACTTGCATTAAGTACTCTTGATGGTAGAAAAAAAGAATTGAGGAGTTATAAAAAGCATCTATTTAGTAAGGATACCTCCCTTTACATCACACTTTTGTAGAACGTCAGTCTGTGATGAAAGTCCTATTTTTTGACAAAATAATACAGTAAGACACCTGTTAACATTGGGGATAGAAGATGTCATCTTATCCATGTCGATAATGTTCCATTTCTTAATGTCAAACACTTTATCTCACTTGTTTATTCAGTATAAAAAGTCTCTCTCTGGTCTTAGGACATGATGTGCATGTAAATTCACCTTCTCAACACAGGTGAAATATGGCTAAATGCATGTATGAAGGAACTAACGGAGAAAGTCACTTAAAGTGCATGTTAGTATGCTCAGGACAAATAGGGAACTCGGCCTTACAGAGTAAATGTTCTCTTCCTATTTGTTCTTAGGATATAGTGTGTCTGTTGTAATTAAGCTACTGAATATGAAGTGTCTTTTGTCATTAAAACTTTGTTTGTACCTTGCAGAACTTTAAGGTATACTAGCTAGATGAATTCATCTATCATTTAAAAAAAAAAAAAATCACCAACTTGATTGAGAGCATTGGGACAGTTGTAATCCCCATGAAAAGGCCCCTTTTTTTTTTTTTTTTTTTTTTTTGTGAAAATCATATGCAAGGTGCTGGAAAGCTGCTGTTGCTGGACCATGATGGTTGTCAAAACAAATTCACTTTGTA
>JAUBNY010001160.1:1586228-1616501 GCA_032275445.1 Crypturellus soui
GCTTTTTTTTTCCAGATTTTTTATAAGACAGCTTCTAAGCTAATATGATGTTGCTGCATACACCCAATTTTTCATTTACCTCTAGGTACTTCTAGACATGCAGTTGGATGTGGTTGTTAGCTGTGTTTTATTCTATACTCTGAACAAGGGGACTTGAGCTCAGAACTCATCACCAGTTTCTCTCTTGAACTGGAAGAAACTTTTTAAGAAAACTACAGTCGTATGAACATAATTTATAAATTTTGATACTTCTTGAGAAATGGAGCCTAGCTTACACAGGTTAATTGGGAAAGGTGATTTTTGTGGAGTTTAATATGTTAAGGAACAGCATTGCCTTTCATTAATGTTAGTTGAAGTAGCCAGGGTGATGATCTTGTGCGTAGCATAGAGGTTCTTGATGTGCTGCTGAAGCTGAGCTGGAGCCTGCGCAGAAGCGGCGCTCACGATTCTGACTCCATTGTGCCATATGCAGATGAATTCAAGTGAGGTAGAATCTGAGAGCTGGGTGCTTGGAAACATGAAGTCAGTAGTACCTAGTTTTAGTAACCATTTAATTGTCGAAAGAACATTTAAAATTTGTGTAAAGTCAAAATGTTAGGTAGGCTCTTAAGTTAGAGGTTAGACTCTACTTAAAAAGTGACAAGTTCCATAATCTCAAAATACTACTCTTGAAATAACAAACACTTGAACACTTGTTGCTACACTTGATTGCTTGCAGACATTTTCCAGAGTAAATTGTATTGTCTTGTGTGCATAAGGTTTGTGGTAGGGCTTTTTGTTTTGGTTTGGTTTTTGTTCTTTTTTTTTTTTTTTTTTTTTTTGTCTATGACAAATCTAGCCAAAAGCTGTTGAAACTATTCTTGTGTTTTAAATGAAGTTGATTTCTACTGGGTAAATGAACCCAATGGAGTAAGTGCAGCAGTGTAGTTAAAAACAGTGTGCTTATGCTAGCTATTTCTCAAAATTATTTATTTTGCATAGACAGGGAAAGTCTGGCAGTCTGTCACTTTCAAGGCAGATGAGATTTAAACCCTAAGTACATACTTGCTGCTAGTACCTGTAATGTCTCTAGAACCACTGTCATTCCCCTAGACCTGTTCTTAGCAGTTAACTAAGTCAGTCCTAAACTAGAGTTTCCTTTATCTATTTGCTTGCAGTATCTGTTTGCTTGTTGCTGTATTCCGTGGCCACTTAAAATTATTAGAAACCACATTCTACCAAATTCTACCAGTATTGATAGTGCAACCAGTTTCGATCTTGTTTTAGCAATATTGGAGTAAAACCCTTAAAAAAAAAATCCACAGTTTTAAACCTGAAATCAGAGGTAAACTAAGTGGATTGCTGTGCATCACAGAATTGCTTAATGCATCTTTTGTGGTTGTTCTTGAGTGAAAGTGTTTCTCCTGAATGAAGAAATGGTTTCTTCCTTGCAGATTTTTGGGTTTGCATATTGTCCTTCAACAAAAAACTTACGTTGTTGGAAAAGTCAGCTCAGGGAGCTGGCAAATCAAAAACTAGATAATGGATCATATTGTTAGTTGATTCAACAACAGAATTAACTTTTATCTTTCTCTATTCTGTAACCCTTTCTTAGATATTGGTTGTCTTGTGTATTTGCGAGTAACTTGATTATAAAAGGGCCCTTATTTTTCCTAATTTTTTTGCTGCTGAATTTATTTTCTGGTAGTTCTACATAGCACTCTTGCCAAAAAAGTGAGTTGCAGCCTTGGTTTTCTGAATGTATAGACTTCTGGCACTCTTCTGCTCCCCTCCCCCTTCTTCCCTAATTGGGAGATATCAGACCTGAACATATGGGCACTGAGTGACACAGCAAGAGAAGGATCAAGCTGGATAAACAACCTCTGCAGAGGTTGACCCTGTCCAAAGCTTTTCCTTTTTTTTTTTTTTTTTTTTTTTTTTTTTTTCTTCTTCCTCCCCTCCCCTCCTCCCCCCCCCCCCAAAAAAAAAAAAAAGTCACTGTTTATTGCAATAGTCTTCTATAGAAGAGTGTGTTTTCCCCTTCTCCTTCCTCTCCCCCAAATCCCTCCCCCCAAAGGGTGGGATGCATTTTCTTTCCATAGTGCTACTTTGCTAGTTTGTGCCAGTAGCTCATGCTATAGTAGCATGGGGCAGGACAAGGAAGTCTCATTGCAACTGCAAGCATTATACACTTGCTTCTTTACAGTGTCATCTGTGCTTTCTTTTGCCCCTTTGGAAACAATGGACGAATGGATCATGAGTGGTGTTCCAGTTACTTCCTCAGTGAGGAAACTAGCCTCTGGAACGGGAGGCTCTGGAGAACTTCTTGTGCCGGGGTGTCTTGCTCCTGAACAAATTGTCTCTCCTTTCCATTGGTTATGTTATTAGAGCAATAGAATGTAATACTTTTCAGTCATGTATCTGTGGGTGATAAGTACTCTTATGTAGGAATAAGCTTTATAAGAGACCTCATGGTTGAAAGTGCAATCCACTGATACTATTGGTACATCACCTAAGTCTATAATTCATTTGCAGCCACCCAAGAAGCAGTAGAATACTGTTGTGCTTTTTAATTCTCTACCCTCTTCCCACTCCTTGTTTATTCTACACTGTTCCTGGAGGACTTTGGGCATGACACTTCCTGGATTTTAGGATAATCTAATTTCCAGCTTGAATATTTTCATATATGTCTAGATTCTACTCATTTTTCCAATGCTAACTTCTTAAGTAGCTTTCTTTTATCTTCTGCTGTCTTACCCTTGGAACTTGCAGAAAGTATTTATATCTCCTTAACCTTCATGTTGCCAGACTAAATAAGATAGGCTTTATTAGTCACTGCCTTTAAGAGCATTCTGGAGGAATTTCCACTGGAATTAATCTCTTTCAAGCAAGGCCAACGGTGACAGGATATGATATTCCAGTTGAATATTCTGGAGAGGGTCCCAGGAGTCATCTTGGTTACTCTCTGTATCCAGCACTGTTCTCACCTTCCCTCATCCCCTAAGCCACCTGCACATGCAGTCACTATCAGTTGTTTCAACCGATAGGGTCCTGGCTTAGAGCAAATATCACTGATATGAATACCCAGTTCTGAGATTTCTGATTGTTTTGCTTGTACTTCAGTGCATTTCAAGTTTTTTGTTAGGATGATTTACCGTTCCCTATTTGTATGATCCATAATTATTTGAGGGGGAGGGAAGGGAGGAAACCTGCAGATCTTGATAGTTTTGGAGGGAAACTGGTAAGAGTTTCAAGGGAACAGCACTCACAAGATCTTATAAGCATTTGTTATATAGGCAGTTTTTGCATCACTGGCTCTATGTTGTTGTAAATGCTATAGCTGTGCCATTAACACTGCTAACTCCCACAGGGGTCTCATACATTTAATTCTCTAAAGGAAAGCACCCTAAAGCTGTTAACCTGGCACACTTCAACTTTGAACAGCAAAGGCCTAGGAATTCAAGGATCCAGAGTTTTTAGTTTGACTCATTAATCCTCATCTGTAACATCACTGAGTGTGACAAGGATGCAAACTGCTGTATTTTTCCTGTTTCTCAGAGAGCTGGTCTGAGATACAGCTGAGTTTGAACAGGTATACAACATATATAAATCAAGGATAGGGGTTGGACTTGCTTGAAAAAGTGCACTATAAAAGAATCTGGTCTTGCCTTTGGCAATAATGTGAGGAGTTGAAGTGCTTTTTTTACCTGTGGCACCTAGAAGCAGAAGCCCAATCTATAGTATAGTATTACTTAAAAATCTGAAACATTACTTAAACATTTAATTTAGTCAAGATGCATCCAAAATCAACATAGTTGATTGTTGCCTAATGATGTTCTAGGTTACACCAGCAAACTAGTCAGACCTTACTTGTTAGATATTTGCTGTGTGATTTTTGTGTGTGTGTGTGTGGTGTTCCTCCCCACACCCACACAGGTGAGGGACTAGTTGGCCAACTTTGAGGCAGGAAAACTTGTAAAATAAATATTTGTAACTAGCTACCAAATGAGTTGCTTTTTTTTTTTTCTTTATACCTTCCTAGACTGGAACAGGGTTTTATCCTAGCATCACTGCCTTCCTTTTGGCTTCAGTAGGATGGGTGATGCTCTGTTTAGAGTGCTGGAGTAGGAGTTTATCCCAAAAAATATTTATAGTGGGAGGACAGAGGAGAAACTGATCTAATTTCAGGTTGCTCCAGCAGAATCTGAAAGCTATTTTAGATGAGGGTTGCTGATAGCTCAAAGTGTCAGGTTCTAAATTATCTATAGAATTTGGTCAAAAGGTAAACGACTGTATCTGTACCACTCCTGAGGTCTGATATGCTAAATTCTAACATCAAAAATAATGCACAGGCATTAGGGTGAAACTTTCAATTGTACCATGTCCCTGCACTTTCAAAAGTATTTGTATGAGATTGCAGGTCTGAAATAATGACGTGCTTAAAAGTGAGAATCTTGAAAAAATACCTATAGGGGTGGGACCTAGAATTTTCACTTAAAATTTGTGGGTAAGATGTGGGTAATTGGTTGAGATGGCTACATTTGCTATTATGTCTCTCAAGAAATCTGGTTGAGTCTTAAACTTCTATCAGTGCTGTGGTATCTTTCGGAAGATAGTGTTTTCCACTGAGTAACTGTATGCTGTAGCCTGGCTCAGATGCTCTTAACTGGCTTTTTTTGTGTTTTTTCTCCATTGTCTAACTTACCTTAAGTAATAAGGTAGACTTGCATGAAAATTAGCAGAAATGAGATCTAGCATTATTACTGTCAAGTTTTGGAGGTATAAAAAAAGGGGGTGTTTTTGGCTCAGAAAATGTCACACTTGAATGAGTACAGATTGTTTATGCAGTCATTCAAATTAGAAAAATATCACCACATTTATAGTGTTGCAGTGCAGTGCATCTGAAGTCAGTCTCTTCTAAGAAGAGGAAAAAAAAATAAAAAGAGAACAAAGCCTTTCAGACTATATCATGCAGTTGCATCATGTAACAAGTGTTTCGATCTTAGTGTATGCTGATAGCATATATTGTTCTTGATATTTGAAACTACAGCACCAGGTTGCTGATAAGAAAAGTCAGTTTTAGAAACTTCATGCAAGCCATTTTTGAACTAATCAACAGACATTTAATAATAGTTTGAACTTTTTATTCACAGTTGTCCCAACTTTGATAAGCAATATCTTCAAGCTATTTAACTTTCACTGTTGGTTGAAATGCTTCATACCGGATGGATTTGACTGTTTTCAAAGTTAAGTACGCAGTATCGGTATCCCAAGGCTGTTCTGCCAGGAGAGCCTTTAAATACAAAGAAAATCTACAAATGCATTTGAAAAGCATAGAAGAAAAAGGCCCCAAGTTAGTTCAATTCAGTATCTTTGGTCCTAAGTGGGGCTTTGAGATCCTGGGAACTGATTGTTAGAATAAATGCTGTATTCAAAAAAATCTGAGGTGGGGAAGTAGAGGTTTCAAAGATGTTATCATTACTAGAATATCTCATTCTCATTAATCATTAAGTGGGATGGGGTTGCTCATGCTTCTAACTGAGCATCTTCCCATAGCAAAACAGATGTAAGGTTGCAACTTTTATGAACTCAGTTTTGCATTTGACATGATATTGTGCAGCAGGGAGAGAGGGAAGAAACTGTACTCACTTCGGGGCCTATGGCTGTTTTCTCTTTTTTTTTTTTTTTTCCTCAAACCGGTCTGTTTCATACTCTTCAATCTTTTTCCTTAAGTCACTCTCTTCCCTGTGCATTTTATACTTAAACATTGTAAAGGGAGATGGCTCTAATGTATATTGTGATGCGGCTACCTTCTACACCTAAATATCTTTTGGTTGTGTCAAATTTCTTTTATTACTACATTCTATTGAATGACTTAAAATAAGTCATTTAATAAATATCTGGGTGCCTTATGTATGTATGATGTGACTTTTTTTTTTTTTTTTTTTTTTTTGCGGGGAGGGACATGGAGAGGAATAGAATAAGACATTTTGCACAGGAATGTTAAATGAAGTTTGAATACTTCCAATTTTGTCATATTTTCATTTCAAAAACGCCATTTAGGAGCCTAACAATGTGGATGTCCAGCTTTGTTGCTTTTCTAGCCTTGATGTACACAGAAACTTTCCTCTTCACCGTGCTCTCTCCTGGTTCCAACCAAGGCACGATCAGCAGCTATTGTAACATCTAGCACTTATATAATCATTTTGGGTGTCCTGAGATTAAGCCTGCAGCTCTGCTCATTCTTTCATAAGCATCACAGAGCTGTGGAAAAGCTTTATGTTCTTCTGATGTGTATTCTCTGCTCCTAAGAGTCTATGAATCCCTTCAAACGCATCCCAGTAGTTCAGCTAGGAGGTAATAAAGATGTATGTAATGGATTTCGGCAGTATGTCCTGGCATTCTCCTGGCCAGGAGAATTCAGACAGAATTCTTCAGACTCTGTGGCAAATCTGACCATTTATGACAGTGAAGAAAAATACTGTATTTTTGTCAACATGTTCATCTAGTGAACTGTAAAATATAGGTATGGTTATTGGTGATGCCTGTGGGAGGAAAGGGGGTGTGTGGCTGGCCTAGGAGAGAGTGGAGGTAAAGTAGGTATGGTAAAGCAGAGGGGAAGGATATTGATGCTTATAGAGACAGAAAGGGAGAAATTCAGTAGACTTTTTTTTTTTTGTCTATACTTAAATTTCCATGCACTTGTCTATATTAAAATTAAGACAAGGTCAGACATTATGCTAAAATGCACTAGGAGGGTCTGTAATGTTTAGACTTCTGAAGTTCAGTGCCTTAACTCTCAGTATTTACTTTAGGCCCTATACATTTACATGTAGCTTTTTCATTTTGTGTGCAACATCTTGTGCCTGTATGCTGATTGTTATGGACCAAGTAGTGTCAACCTGGCAGTGGGCAGACAATCTAGTCATTAAAAGTTTACCATCAAGTTGTTTGATTCTTGTATGGAGTTTTTGGAAGTTGAGCTTTTGATAATTTTTTAAAACTTCTTCCTCCCCCGGCCCCCCCTAACCCCCCCCGTAAGAACTGGAATCTTTTGAAACTGTTTTGGATGCTACTGGTGTATGTTTCTGAGTGTGTAGTTATGAAGAAACATGGCACATGTATTGTGTAACAGACACTGCAGGTAGGACATGGGCACGTAGCTGCCCCTATTTGACTTGTAGTGCTGTTGCCCGTGTTTCACTGCAAGGGTGCATGCAAGATGCCTATGAAGAGTAAGCTGCAAACAAGGCACTGTCTGTTCTAAGCGGTTAGGGTAGGGAAGAGGCTTTATGCTGTAGTGGTCAGTTTTGTGTTTGAGCTGCTGAGGTAGTAGTAAAAGGAGCTGTACAGATCAAAGGCAGCTGGGTATTAAGCATTGACTAGTGCAGATTTGGAGTACTTGCTCATGGGTATTTTTTGGTTTATTTGCATGAAAACATAGAAATTCAGCTTCTTTGTTTTACTCTATTGACAGTAAACTTGTTCCCCCACTTCCTCCCAACTTTGCCAAACCTGTTTCCTTGGTCTTATTTGACCATTTCCTAATTTGTTTTTATCTTATCGATGTTGATGATCTCCACCTCAAGGAGAATATGCTTTCTTTCACCTCGTCTCTTGCAGAAGGTAAAGCTCAGTCAAATTTGTATGTGTCCTCTGAAGAGAATGCTTTTCTTAAGGGTTGCGTTGGTTTTGGTTACTGGAAGTTTAAACCACTACACCAATGGTGAGTTTTGGCTCTTAAAGAGTTTCTGGAGTAACTGCAAACAGCAGATGAGATTTTATTTTTACTATGATAATTTTTATTGGGGGTCTGTTAGGAATGAAGAGCTTGTATCTGTTCACTCTGGATAGAAATAGGTTGGTGGTTGGAAAATGTATTCTTTCCCTTTGAAGAAGAGATAGAAGAGATTGCAATTGCCCTTCTTTAAAATGTTCTTAAGCATTTTTTCATTTTTATTTCCATTGTTGCTAACTGCATTTGCATTAGTAGAGTAAGCTTAAATGTAGCAGCTTTTTCATAAGTAGGAATAAGTTCCTGTAGAGATGAAGGCAAGTTTTTGCTATAGCATCTGATCTGGCAGAGAAATTTTGTGACATGACACCACTGTGGAAGATTGAGTGCATGCAAAGTTTATTTTTCCTTTTCTCCTTCTTTTGAATTCTTGTATTAAGTGGGAAAATATCTGTCAACAAATAGAGGCAAAAATTAATTTGGTATCCTGCATCTCTATTATAATAGTAAGTTTTGATGTTTATATGCACAGGCTCTCCCTGTACTAACACAAATGTTCCATCTGACTGAGATGGCTTAAATATCTCTGTACCTTTTATAAATTGAGCTATTGCTGGCTGACTATTCAGATTAGACTGTTATTTTTTTAAATATAAATCGATCCAGAGTTTCTGAATTCTGTGGCTTTGATAGTCTCCATATTTACAACCAGAAAAAAATAAACTACTGCAGTAGTGACTGAATTATGCAATAGAACTTAATGTAGCAATAAACTGTAGCAAAAAGAAAAGGAGGATGAAGATTAAAACTTTCATGAAAACGCTTTGATGCTTAGAACAGCTGAAGTGCCAAGTTGTGGCATTCTGCTGCTGGGAGCATTTTCCCTGTCAATGATGACTTCATGGTGAGTAATATCCTGATAAAAGCTTCTGTTGGACCAGTTCTGACAGATCACAAAGTTTCATAGGTCTGGAAGGGTAACACACTTGGTTTCTCTTGGAGTACTCTGCATTACACTATGATCTATGCTCGTAAATAAATTTTCTAAGAGATGTTTTTTTTAAGATTAGCTGTTACTGATCTTTCCAGAGAAGAGATGAATAGTTGCCCTTGACAATGTTTTTCAGTGCTGATGAGAAAGTTAAACTATGAAGAAGCAAGAGGATTAAATGTCTTCTACTTTTCTTAGTTTCTTTTGAATGAAAATGTAAGACCTGAAAGATACGTATATGCTGTGTGTGTGTATGTATATATCAAAACACTCCAAAGAGTGAAGCAACTTCTTGTGTGCTTTCTAAAGTAGGATGAGCAAAGAAGTGAGAGGGCAGAGCTAAAAAAGGGATGCTCTCAAACAGCATTGTTTCAGATAATTCCTTTAGTTTGCTTCCTCTGCCTGCAGCTTCTGCAGCGCTAGAGAAGAGCAGGAGAGAGAGGCTTTTACTGTCTTAATAATAGCCAATCTCTTAACCAGCTCTTAACACTTCAATCCAGTTTAGGCTTAGTCAGTTGTGCTGTTGACTTGGTTACCAAGCCATCTGCCAGCAGTACCTGTGGTTTCCAGTAGTTTTGGTAATGTCCTGTTTGGTATTTCAGTTTAGACTTTCCATGTTCTAGAAGGACTCACTGAGATCTGTCTGTGATATAGGCCAATTGACTGTACTTTTTCTTAAAAGATTGGTGTAAGGTCTCAGAAAAAGATCCTGAGCTTCCTCCCAAGGACCTCTTTAGTTTCCTTTTCCCTGCCAGATCAAGCGAAAGTTCTGCAGTCTCATTGAATTCAACTGACCTTTCTAAACAAGGGGGGAAGGGGAGACTGTTGAGTTTCCGCAACACATAGTGTTTTCCTACCATTGCCAAATTGTATGCTCTGGAGCTGACAAAAAGAGTAATATGTATTTAAATAATACCTTAAACTGTGTTTGATCTGACTTTCTCAGAATGTCTTGTTGTTGTTACGTCTTTTATACGTGTATCATCCAGTCCTCTCATTGAACGGAAGGCAGTAGTTAAGGATGCTACTTTCCTGCATGGGGTCATTGCATACACATTGGACCCATCCTGACAATCTGGGGCGTTCTTCTATTGAGCACCAGATATGTCTCTTGAGAGGCGAATAGGTAATCCTTTCTCATCTGGGAACTCGTAAATTTTCGGTTTGAGGCACTGAATATTCTAACTGCTAAGTAGTGGCTCGGTTTCCAGTAATTCTGAAGATAGTTTATTAGCTCTTCTCTTCCTCTTTGTGCCAAGATTTTCTGATACCTTTCTAGAGGATGTTATAGGCATATGTGTGTAGGCTCAGTAGTCTAGTAAGTCTTAACATGGTGGTTATTACTTTCAAACTCCTAGCAACCTGTTTTACTGTGTCCATGGATGCGGTCTTCTAGAATGCCCCAGCTTTGTCTCAGCTAAAAGCCTAGGTGGGGTCTGAGCCCTTGAAATATGTAAGGGGCAGCTGACTTCTCCCTAGTGGGGCGAATTCCAAGGGGTGCTATAATCTTCAGATGGCTGCTTGTAAGTTCAGAGGAGTAGTGGGAAACTCCCTCTTCCTTGTTCACTGCTTTCTGTGGAGTCCATAGCTTGAGTGTATTTATGGTCCACTTTGATAATATCTCTGCAATACACATAACCCCGCTCTTCTTAGCGTAGAGCACATACACTAATCTTGCAGTGGTTAAGCCATTGTTCTGTCCTAGTAATGACAGAATAGCCACAAGTACTGTTCCGTTGCAAATAAGTCTTGGAAGAAAACATGCAGAAGGTTGTTGGGAATTTTTGGTTTTAGTGGAGTTGGAAGCGAGGGGTCAGCAATCAGAGCGGCTGTGGGCAGAAACCCATCTGACCATGACTCTCAGATTGGACACTGTCTAAAGTTAGCTGGTGTGAGAGTGGATGTGTGAACAGTCATAAAAGACTAATCTTTTCAGTGACTGCAGTCTTCTGATACTTGCAGTCAATGCCTCAGTACTTTTCTCCTCATCTTAGCCCAGGTAATGGGATTGTCATATTGCAGAACTTAAAGGGAGGGAGTGTTCTGTGAACTACATGTGATTTCAGTAAGGAGCAGGGCCAGAGCTTGGTCTTCTCTGCTTGTGCATGTTGTGCCCAGGAAGGGAGGATGCGTCCCTGTGTGACTGCATCTACACAAATCCGACATCTTGGGGTACTTGAACTGATCTCTAATGTGCCTTTTGATCAAATGTGTCTGTTGAAAATACAATTTTGCTGATAGTTGGATGCCTGATGTGATGCCTTGAATTTTTTCTTATGTGATGATTTCTTCCTTTCTTTCTCTCGTGGAGCTCTCTTGTGATTCACCTTTTGTCTTTTCTGCTCTTGCTTGGACCTAGTCATCTCAGTTCAGAAATTATCACTTGTTGCCAGATTTTGGAGAATTTAACGCTTAATCTAAAGCCCTGCTTCCAATAGAGGCTTGGATCAGATGGTCTCTGGAGGTGTCTTCTGGCCTAGGCTTTTTTCAGCTGAACCCTTCATCAAAGGCCCTAAGTTTGAAGATGAAACTTGCCTCAGCATGCTGTTAAACTGCTTTTCTTCCCAACAATAACCTGTTATTTCTTTCAGAATACATTAATAATGATGCTGCTTTTGAGTCTGAAGAAATTTTATTTTGGAACAGGTGTTAGAAATATCTTTCCTTACCACCTAACATGCTCTTTTTCTAAGAAACTTCTTGATTCTTGCTTGTCTTGCCTTCCCTGTACTGTGGTAACATTGCCATTCTGGGAGGCTGCAGAATCTTTTTTGCTTTAAAGAGTTTCATAATTGTATTAAATTTGAATAGTGGGTGGGTTTTTTTCTCTTTCCTTCCTTCCTTCCTTGGTAATACAAAAAAAACCCCAAGCAAGCGTAATATGCAAGTAGATGGAGTGTCATGCAATTTCTATATTGAAATAAAATCAATCTAATGAAAGTCGCCTTATGAGTTTTATATCTCTGTACAGTATAGTAGGTAAATGTGTAGTGTCACATAGACAGCTTGTGACTCTTGATGGGGAAACGGTGGAAATGAAAGCAGGTAAGAAAATAAGAGGGAGCTTACTATCCTAGGAAGAAGAAAGCCAACTTATTATTCTTTAATAGTAGTGTCTTCATGTAACAGAGCAACAGGCTTTGCATAAAGGCCAGTGCAATCCAGCAGCCTTATTGTTTAGCTCATGGAACCCTCTTTCCCTTGTTCGTGTATGGAAACTTTCCCTTAAATTGAAGGAAGGGAAGAGAAGAATTCAGGAGATGTGGTTGTAGAAAATTTTGTAGGAAATCTGCAACTGATCAACTCGGTCTCTAAATGATTCCAGTAACTATTTCTGCTAGCAGAAGGGACAGTGATCTCCTAAACTGAGAATACAAGCTTTGCCTGCATGGAGCTTTGACATAAAAGCTCAAATAAGTTTAGAAAGTAAGGGTTGCAGTGGAAAAGGAATGGGACACAGGGAATAGCGAATGAGTTTAGAGAGTACAGTAAGGAAGATTTGTGCAAAAATTAGCTACACAAGACTACTTAAACTAAAGTAAAAAAAAATCTTAATACTGAATTTGAGTGAGGTGGTGAAATGGTAGAAATAGAGTGGGGATATGCAAGTGCTTGCTTTCAGGGCAAGAAAATGCTTCTGGGTAAACAGGAGAACTTTAAGCTCGGAACAAAAATGAGGTGCAGCTGTGAAATTTGTTTAAAAGTGGATACAAAGCAGTTCAGCAGTTATTGAGTCATAGCAGCAAGTTCTTCAGTTTAGCTGCATTTAAAGTCTCAAGCCCTTAAATGTGTATTATGCACTGCTATATTTAGAGTAATTCTTGCACTTAGACATTTAGGCTAGTTCTGCTACCCTAATTGACTCGATTCCTTACAGATGCAATTTGTCAAGAAATTTGTTATCTAAACTGAAGTGACAGAATACAGATCTAAAATCTTAGATTTAATGGTTTCTTATAAGGATGGTAAAACATATCTGGGTATTGGTGGTTGGTTATCTAACTCACTGAAAGAAAAGGTCTAAAACATCCTGAACATCCTTCTGTCTTCTATTCCTTCTCTCTCTTTTTGCTTAAGATTGACTTAGAGACACTAAGGCAGGCCTTGTGCTTTTGGGAAGCTGGGTCTTGGCTGCAGTGCCAGGTAGGGCATCTTTAGATCAAGGTACAAAAAAGGAGAAAAATGCATCCAATTTAGTTTAGCTCCAGGAAGGTGACTATCATGGTAGTGGAGTATTACAGGTCCCTGCATAGCGTACACGAATGCCTTATGCTTTAGAGGTGGTAAAAGGTGATACAGGTTTGTGTACAGTTCTGTTGGTTTCCTCTATTGCCTTCGGATACAGGAAAGTGTCAATCGCTTCCCATCAGTTTTTCCAGGAGAGAAGGGGTTAATAAAAATCATTTGATGTAGACTAGGGGAAGAGACTGTGGAACCTCCCCAAGTACTGGGTTAGCTTTCCAACTTGTTGTAAAAGTTGGAATAGGTGTGTTTTAGGTCACAGTGCAATGGAGATGAATTAATGTTGTTTCTCTTTACCGAAGACAACTCTTTGGTAATGGCAACCAGGCCAAATAGCTACTACAACTCCAGAGCTATAGGATGTCTTCAGAAATATAGACTTTTTTGAAAAGTTAAGTTTACAGAGTTAATTCTTGCTCACAAGGAGACATCTGTGGCTCTTTGCATTGGCATTGTTAAGAATATGGAGCTGTACACATTGATGTGGCTTTTTTAAAAAAAAAAAAAAAAAAAAAAAAAAAAACCAGCAGGGGTTCTGTATTTGTACTTCTCAAATCTCAAAGTACAGAGGAGATCTGATGTAGGGTTGTTTGTTTTCAGGAAGTGTTGAGGTGTGTGGGGGAAGCTTGCAGTGTAGTTGAGGAAACATTCTTAAAATGTGACAGGGCTGAATTGGTGCATGTGGCTGGTCTACTGGGCCATGCAGCTCCTTACGTTTCAGTGTTCTAAAGACTGCATTACGGGGGAATGAACCAATTCAGCATTACATATAAGAAGGGCCAATTGAGTGTGCATTGAGTGTTTTAGTATAGTGTGTTGAGAAATATGAATATAAGAGAGTAACTGGACATGATCTTGACTTGACCAGTTCCTTACAGCATCTTGAGGATCCCATAATACTGCTTCTAGATGGGAAACCCCATGTCAGTAGAGCTCCAGAATGAGTATTGCTCTTTGCAGGAAGTATGCTCATGCAATGCATGTCCTTTTTATGGCCAGTGTACTGGGATCAGACACAGTTGGGTCTCCAAATAACAATACTGAAGAAATTCTCCTACCTATTCTAGATTAAGAGGCAACAACTTTTTTCACAGTTGTTGCCATTCATCAAGTTCTGTTTTATGAGGATGCAATAAATTAGGTAGTACTTAATGGACTATAACAACTTTTGCTTGGGATGAGGTGATCAAATGAATTTATGCAAACAATTTATTGCATGACTGGTACTTTGACCTGAGTACTCAGAGTACTAAAGAGATGAAGGGAAAATGTAAAATAGTTCTTGACGGTGCCTGTGCTGCAGATAGCACTGGCACCTCAGTCAGCTTTTGGTGGTTAATGCTGTGCTGGTTGTCTCGCATCTGTGCTGACCCTGTAGAGCTCGCTGCCCAGGCTGACTTAAGTGGTGCCTGGTGGCCTCGTGAAGCCAACAGCTTTCTGTGCTGTTACAGACCCCTCTGTGCTCTGAAGGAGCAAGATGCCCTCGAATCCTGAGAGAATGGAAGCAACTTTGCTGCCTAACTTGTTTAATTCCTGCCGGGAGCTCACTTAAATATTTCTAGTAGGCTTCTAGTACTTGGTGGTATCATTACAGTGTGTTGTACTAGGTATGTAGTACAACCAAAGCAACTTATAGGGTCTGATTTTCTGTGGCCTACAATAAAATAGAACAGCTTAAGGTACTGTATATGTGAGTTTTTTTTGTTGCTTTGGTTTTTCTCTCCTCTCCAGTAAGCCATGTCAGAGGAGTAGACAACTATGGTCAAAGCATTGTCTGGCTGTAGCGACAGTGCCAGGATTGCAGTTTTCATTGGTGGCATTAAAAATTGATTTGAACCTTAGTTATTTATCTGCAGCTGAAGTAGCCTTTAAAAATTCCTGGCAAACTTATTTCTTACTGTGTTGTAGATATTACAGATACTGAATGAGCAGGCGGACTATTGTATTAAAAAAAAATAAAATAAAATAAAAAGAGAGAAAATTTTCCCCTTGTGACTACTTTGACCCGCAAATATCCTTTCTTTCTCCTTTTCAAATGTAATTTCACACATAATTAACAACAAAAAGATTTGTTTGTCAAAGGTCTCTTGCTGTGCTTTTTGTTTAGAAACATCATTTTAGCCCAAGATGCAGAAATTCTGTCTTCACTAGAATGTTGAAAGGCTCAGATCTGAAAAGTGGATACTATGATTGTGTTCCATAATGGCTAGCCAAACAGTATCTGTAGACTTCCAAGATTCTCACAGCAGTTCTGTGAAATACTCCAAAAGTAGTAGTGCAAGGCCACTGTATTGACTTCTGCAATAACTGCACAAGTTTGTTAATTCTTTAGTCTAAAATAGTAAGCTTTTCCCCTGCTAATTAAGCACCTATGAGTGTGAACAAATTTCTTATTCTAAGCTACATCCCTTTTGCTGAATGATTATGCCTTTATTTTCCCTTTTACATAGATAGCAGTTGTGCAAATCTGATGAAAGAAAGAGCTGCTTTGAAAGTAAAATAGTTAGGTTATTTCTAATCTTATGTACACTGGCTATTCCTGAAACATTGTAATGTGCCTGAGTGAACGTTCAAGTTCTGTTGGTGCTCTATATCAAGCATTGAATTTTAGGAATTAATGTGTTTCTCATCAGTGTTGACAAATAGTTTCTCCTACATTGTATTTATCTGATCTCTCAGGTAAAATAATTACAGAAAAGTGCCAGGAAAGAAGCAGTGTAATATGTGCAATTTATATACTTACAAGCTCCTGCTTGCTGTAGACTACAGAGATAAGTATCCTTCATAAGAATCTTGCTCTGTAAAGAAGGACTTGAAGTTTTGCAGATGTGTTTGTTTTGTTTTGCTTTCCTAAGCTGTAGTATTTTACATTTGCCTTTTGTGGCATAGACTCACAGCTATATCATGTCTCATGTGGTTGTGTTTCTCTTCTCTTTCAGTGAATGATAGTGTCTAGAAAGGGTATGTCCCTTCAGGAGAGAGGTGCCAATGTCCAACCGGCCTAATAACAATCCAGGGGGGTCACTGCGACGTTCACAGAGGAACACTGCTGGGGCCCAGCCACAAGACGACGCAGTAGGAGGAAGGTATGAGTGTTATCTACAAATTTATTTAATGTGTAAAAGACAAAGTTGACATGATATAGGTAGAGAATGAAATTTTCTTCTTTGAAATCCTAGCACTGAAACTTTGGTAAAACCCTTTTTCCTGTGAATCCTGCCTGAGATATTATTTCACGGGTTGAAAACTTGGTTAACTCTCTATTGTGTGTATTCAGCTAGAATAGATGCAATAGATCTATGGGGAAAACTGTGACTGAGCTATATCACGCAAATTATAGGTAACTACAAGTTCTTTCCTTTCTTTCCTGCTCAACAACTAATACTTATAGGAAGAGAGGAAAAAAAAAAAAAGTGGTCTGTGAAATACCAGGGAAAATCTGTCCTCCCAATCCTGCTGTGGAAGATGGGTTAGCAAGCTTCCCTCTGCTCCCTTGCCCTGCATGTTAACTGTATTCAGCTTTTGAATAATTCAAGAATAAGATGCTTGTCATGCGTTATTCACACTAGTAAGCAAGTGGATCCAACTTTATTTTTTTTCTGTAAGCAGTTGCATCAGAACTGCAAAACAAAGTACATCTTTAAACTTTTATATGGATGCTGGTTGCATAAGTACTGACATGCCAATTCATGAAATAAGGTTCTTCATGTAATTGTGTGATCCTACGTGGATGCATTTTTCCCTAGTTTATTTAAAATAATAGTCTACCGCAGAAAGATCATGGTGGTATTACAGATGGTACAGACGGTATCTGCCTGTATTGTTTCTATTTCCTCCAAGGTATTACAGGTGGAGTTGTTTCATTATGTGCATTTAGGGCTTGGTCTTCTGGTAGAAGAGCATTGGCTACAATGTTGCAGGAAAATAACACAATTTTCTCAATGAAGGATTCAAACTCTGACATATAGAGGCAAGGGGTGTATTTCTTATTAGTCTAAAGTGTATAAAAACTCATTGAAATGCATAAGGGTGCATATGTGTCCTTAATGTCAGTTACTTTGCTTTAGAGATCTGTTTCTCTTAAACTGTATCATGTGCTAATGTGGATGTGTAGGTGGCAGGAAATTAAATTCAGCCACTTCATTAAATCTATAGATAAATATTTTCTTATTTAGGCCAGTATCTTACAGAGATTTAAGAGGTAACGAGAGTCTGTAGAGATTTGTTGCTTCACATCTAAAATTAGCCACAAAATATAGAATTTGGAATTTAAGGACCAAACCTTCTGAAGTGTGTTAGAGAAGGTTGCTTCCTTTTGGTCATAGATAAACAATCAGAACCCTTCCAGTAAGGCAAGTTTCAGTACTGTCCAAACTTGTATACTTCATTACACTTCTGTTTGTATGTTGGAAATAAAACAGCTTTTTTTCTTAAACCTTTCTTGTGGCTAAGCATTTTAAAAATAGAAATTAAAAAGTGACAAGAAGAAAAGAGGCTCTATGTAAGGCATATTGCTGGTGCAGAAACTTCACATGGTTAATACTGTGAAGTTTGTTAATTTTGTTTTAAACAGGTGGTGATATAGACGCCTTTGTAATAGCTGCTTTATTGCACCTACTCTTGCATGTTGTGTGGTATAACAGCAGAATCCTTGAAGCAGCATTATGTGTATGTACCCAAACCTTCTGAGATGGAGCAAACATACCTGGGAATGCTTCATCTTCTTTTGGGGCACACAAACATACGATAGTTTTATGTGTAGCAGCAGTTAAAACAATCAGTAACCAGTAACTGGAGTTTACACTGGAAGATTTAAGTTCTATAGATTAGGTTTCCAACTGGAATCTACAAGTACTTTGAAGGATAAGGTTTCTTAATTTAAAATTTCTCAGTTGTCCTCAGACAGCACTGACCTTTTGAGGATGGTGTGAGAAGTCCCTGCCGTAGATTCTTTCCAGCTTATGACCAGGAGAAAGCCTGGAACATGAACTGTTATTGGGGGGTTTTGTCTATAGGATTTTCAACAATGAATGTCTAATTTTTGCCAAGAAATGTTAGAAGAGGTGACGCAAAGCTTAGAAATTTGCTGAGCACTTAATTCTTCAGAGAAGTTTGAGTTATAATTTAAAAAACGTTTTGCATTTTTTCTTGTATTTTGTAGATTTATGACCTTGCAACTCTAAATTCCTACTTAGGCCATTGACTGTTTCTGAGCCATTAGTATTTTACCTCAAATGGGAGGAATTTGAAAGTAGTACTGAGGCATACAAAATCTCTTCTGAAGCTGGTGCAGATAATATCTCTTCAGTTACAAGCAGTGTTTCAGTGTATTTTTGGTGTAGAGGGATGGAAGTGGTTCTGTGCACCAGAACGAAGTCCTAGTACTTCAAAAACTATATATTTTTCCAATTGTATGAAGTGACAGCAATACTTACAATCATACTTCTCTCCTCCAAAACTTGTAAAAAGTATTTAAATTGGATATCAGTTTGACATGAATGACTATCATGCTGTTAGTTGTGTATGAATGGCTGATACTTTCACTAAACCTCAAGTTTTCATAATACAATAAATACTTATCCCTGTTTGTTTTGGATTGCAGGGTACATGAGAAAAGAGGTCCTCAAAAACTGTATAGCGGATACTAATACAAGAACAGAGTATGGAATAAATCTTAGACTGACCTATTTCAAATATTAAAACAAGAATAATAAGTTGGTATTATGAAAGAATTTTTCAGAACCAGTCTTGATAACTTGTTAACAGGCTTTTACATGAGGCTTGTGTCAAAACTGAATCTAATATTTAAATGTAAATCATAATGTTAGTCCTTTTTAGTAGAATTGCATTTAGAAGTGTTACATTTTAACTTTTCCAAATGACTTTTTTAAACAATACACTACACATTGATTTTGTCTATGTAGGCTGAATTGTCTAATCCAGTATTGCTAATTAGACTGTATGAAATAGGGTGGGAAGACAAATGGAGAATTTCTGAAGATTGAACTTAGATTTGACAACTAAAAAGTTTTGTTTGTTAGTAAGACTCAATACTTGGAAGTGTTTAATGTCTCACTTTGAGCCGCTGATGATCTGACTTAGATGAAATGCTTTTCTTTTTGTTAATTAACTTCAAAAGGTTCAAAATGCACTTCAAAAACATATTTCTGGTGAGCCCAAAATAATTATTTCAGGGCAGGTTCTAGTTGTTTCTTCGTGGTTTTTCTAAGAAAAACTAAGGGCTTGACGTTTCCAAAGGACTCCTTATATAATATAAACACTGAAAAAATGGTGGGTTTTGCAAAGCACGTTACTGAGAGCTATGTGTCTGCTCTGTCCAAGTGAGCAAAGCCCTGGTCCAGGTTGTAAAACCTGTGTCTTAAGTTGTGGAAACGCTCCTCCAAGGCGTAGGAAGCCCTTGGTCTCCCTGGACCTGCACCTCTCAATGGAAATGGGCAGTTGCGAGTAAATACTTATTTCTTCATTCCTCACCATTAACGAGAAGCCCTGATTCTCATAATATTTATTGCCAGAATATTTGTTCGATTGCAGTGCCTGAGCAAATGACATGTTACCATATTAACAGAGGGCTCGTAACTGGATAGCCTGGAGCTAAAAGCCTTGAATTATCGGCAGGTATTTGTGTAGCTCAACTCAAAGGAATAGATATCCTGAATTAATGGCATATTAAATATTCAATACTAATGGCTGATTTTTGATGCTAATCAGTGCTTGTTTAACTTTGATACCTTGCTTATTTTTTTCCAACATTTGTAAGTTTGTAGGAGGCTGGTTAAAGGTTCTTGGTACTCAAATGTTCTGTACAAGTGGGATATGTGAGCTGTGAAGTTCTCATAGTATATCCAGAACTCAAGTGAGCGGTCACTTGTCCTAACAAGTATTTATACTGTGCTGTGTTTTAAATGCTGATGAGCTATCTCTTCTGAGTCTTGCAGGTGGTTTTGAAAATAGACATGGAATATGTGAATATGTAATGTAAATGCATAGTAGTTTGTTTTATGTGCCCCCCAGTCACGAGCTTGTGCAGTAAAACACTTTTTTTTGCATGCAGCTAAAAGCTTTATGAAGAACTTATCTGTGTGAAACTGGTTCCTTTCTCTGACATTGCAGGTTTCTTGTCTCATCTGACTTCCTTGAGCAGTAGCATGCTTTTCTGCTTTTCTCTTCCTGAACAGTGAGCTGGTGGGGTTACAGAAATAAGATACCTGGCAAGCCAGAGCCTTCCTACAGAGTGGAAACATTGTGATCCTGTTTAAGCATTTGATTCTTCTTAAACTGAAGAGCAAAGAGACTGACTTTTTTTAAACATTTTTAACTGCATTAAGTCTTAATGCATGCAGTCCTGAAATTGATGAATCTGTGTGTGTGTGTGTATATATATATAAATATATATAAGTTGTCTAGAATTGTGTCTTGCTGTGCTAGCAATATTCTTAGTGATTATTTGACAAGTTTGTGCAATAATATGTGAATCTATCTGCACTTCAGATACAAGAAAATGTCTGACTTGCTTAAAATGAGTAAATAATAGAGTGCTTTAAAATTAAGTTACATTGGTAGTGATTTATAACCAAATGATTCTTTTCAAATATGTTCTTAACATAAGGGATTGTGGGGGGGAAAAAAATGAAGTTTTACTTTAAGACTTGTAAATACTCCAAAAAACACCCACCCATAGGCTTGTATCTTTATCTGAGAATCCTGATAGCTTTCTGTTTTGACTTTCTGCTGACAGGTTACACTTAGGGCAGGCAAAACATAAGGCACATAGCCCTCCTGAGAGTAGAAAATCTATTTCAAAGACACCCAAAGTGCAGTCTAATACTACTTCTGAGCAGTCCAAGGGACACTTTTCTAAAAGGTAACTGTGCTTCATATTCATATATTAATAAATGTTATCTGTACTTCACAACTGTTTTTAATGTGTCTTGCAATACAGAGTTCATATAAAATGTACATATAAGTAATAGCTTTTTAACTAAACTAGCTGTAGCATTCTGTGAATATATTTGTGCTTCGCATTTTGTTGGTGCTTGTGCTTGCAGTTCACCCACTCGGAGCATCCCTTCAGTGGCAGGGAGGGAATGAATTCTGCATAACTAGTCCTGGACAACTTAGTCTCTCTCTTGCTCCCTTCATGTTGGAGGAGGATTGCCCAAGTATTTCTGAGTGATATCCTCTATTAATTGCAACCTGTAATCTAAAATTTGCCTGCATTTGGGGTAATCATCTTGGTCTTGTTTTTCCTGCGCCTGACCACTTACACAGTAGAACAGTCTTCTGTCATGTCAAAGAATTTTACCTTTTTTTTTTGTGTATGATTAACTACCTGTATTTTGACATAAGAGATAAATAATAATAAAAAAAAAAGTGGCAGTCTTATCAATCTTTACACATCTCCTTGAACTAGAACTAGGATCTAGTTATGCATTACTGAACACTCCTTGCTCTGTTTTGGAGCTCTGTATTCTTAATCACTTAAGTTTCATGACCTGAGTTTTGTTTCTTCAGTCGTTTAAAGAAGTTCTACCTTTCTGTTAAAAATTGAAAATAGCAAAACTGATTTTAAGTCATCTCATTGTGTTTTTTTAAAGAGCAATGTGTGTTTATTTTGCTGCTGTTATAGTTTCCAGGATAGCAAAGTGTTGGATCTTTTTGTTGATGTTTTGCACTGAAAGCTGCAGTGTGGCTGTCCTCATTCAAGCATGTTTTTTCTTGTCTTGGTGTAAACTTAATAGGGCGTGAGGCTTGTTACCTGTGGTTTCCCTTATTAGAGAATGATCACATTTATCTTGCAAAAATGTTACAATAGCATCAGGTTTCTTTATTTTAACACTAATGCTGTTTCTGCTTACCTCTCCAGAGGCTGTAGCTCATCTGCTGTTATAATACCACAACAAGAAGATCCAGAAAGAGTCAATACTTCAGAAAAGCAAAAAACGGGGCAAGTGCCTAAGAAAGACAATTCTCGAGGAGTTAAACGCAGTGCTAGTCCAGATTACAGCAGGACCAATTCTCCTAGCTCTGCTAAAAAACCTAAAGCACTTCAGCACACTGAAACGTCCTTAGAAACTAGCAAGCCACATAGTAAATCTAAGAAGAGACACTTAGACCAAGAACAACCGAAGTGTGCACAATTGCCATCAACAAGCAAGGCTCATACCAGAAAGGGTGGAGCTGCTGGTAGCTCCCGAAGTCAGAAAAGGAAAAGGACAGAGAGCCCATCTTGTATAAAGAGTGCTTCAGCAGTTGAATCAACTGGCGCTGAGGAGAGGTCAGCAAAACCCTCCAAGCTGGCTTCAAAATCGGTGACCTCAGCCAAAGCTGGGTGTAGCACCATCACTGATTCTTCCTCTTCAGCTTCCACATCCTCCTCCTCTTCTGCTGTTGCCTCCGCTTCCTCCACTGTTCCTCAGGGTGCAAGAGTAAAACAGGGAAAGGACCAGAATAAGGCTAGACGTTCCCGTTCTGCATCCAGTCCCAGTCCGAGAAGGAGTAGCAGGGATAAAGAACAGAGTAAAACAGGTGGCTCTTCAAAGTTTGACTGGGCTGCTCGCTTCAGCCCGAAAGTTAGCCTGCCTAAAACAAAACTGTCTCTACCAGGCTCTTCCAAGTCGGAGGCGTCAAAACCTGGACCTTCAGGACTGCAGGCAAAACTAGCAAGTAAGTTCAAGGTATTTTGCTTGTTTTTGTGGAAGGATAAGCACGGATGTCTGAAAATGAAAACTTCTAAACAAGCTCCTGTGTTGCTTTTGGGTTTCATGGTGTTCTCTTAGGGTTAAGGTAACTCTTAGTGTGTGTTCTACTGAGCCCTTAGCTAAAGCTATGTATGAAAATACAACTGAAGCAAGTGACTTAGTACAGAGTCTGTGCTTTCTTAGGTGTAAGTTGCTTCTCTATCTTACACATCAGTTTTCATAATACATAAGATACTTGGATGCTGTTGTGATTGGGAAATATATTTTAATGTATTTTAATATATCTAATTTAATTTAAATGTATCTTAAAAACCCTTAACCCCCCCCCCCCCATTATAAATAGTTTTCTGCAGTTTTCTCTCCAAAAATAGGATCTATGAATGCTGAAACACAAGTAGAAATATGTGATTTCTTGTTTCAGGCCTGCTTTTCTACCTCTTCAGTGTGTTTAGGACCTTTGATGTTAATTGAAGATCACTAATCTTTTAAAGCTAGTACTGCAGTGCCTGGAGGTTTAGTGTCATTTTGTCTTTTTAATTGTTATTATAAAACATGTCCTCACTGTGGCACTGAGTTAAACTAGGATGCACTCTGTTTGGACATTCTCATTAAAGGTGTTTCCAGGTAGAACCTGTGCTCATTAGTGTGTAGATAGATATGCTTGTAACCTTGTTCCCTGGAAGAATATATTTGTCTAACTCACAGTTTGTAGGAATGCACCATATGCCTTTGTGTACTGCAGGATATATTTGCAGCATGTGTTCTCTAAAACTTGCTTTAGATTGCTTACCTGCTTACTGCTGCTCCTGGACTTAGGCACGATTTTGAGTAGCCTGTCCCAACTGGGGTGTGTTTGAAGCTCATAGTAATGCAGGAAATAGATGAAATAAATAGGAGGAGCTTGATGGTTTCCTGTATAATCAAAATAGCTTTAATTGACCTAACAGGCTTGTTTGGGGTGATTTGCATGCCTGGAGTATTGGTTCTATGATGACCTAAGCTGGTTCATGGAGGAAGGAATTAGAGAAGTGGAAAGGCATTAGAAGAGTGGAAAGGGGTTGTTCTTGGCTTTATCTTGTATGCTCCATGGTTCAAAACTGGGTGAGTGGTGAATTTGGGATCTCTGACTTGATGAAGGGGCAGGCACTAGGCAAGAGCAGGGCTGACCAGCAAGTTTTTATCCAGGTCTGAGTTGTAGATGACTTTTGGAGAAAAGCACCAGGGAGGAGTAGAAGTTCCTCTGGCAAGTGAGCAAGGAGTAGGTAAAGGCAGAGGCAGCTTCTGTGGCAATTCACATCTGCCAGCAAAAAGATGAAATAGCATAGTGGGATCCTAAAGTACATCTAGGTGTCAGCAGCTTGAAAAACAAACCAAATTTGAGAGGAAAGCCTGAATTATCCCCACAAGAGGTATCCTGAAAAGCCAGCTTGACTTGCTTTAGTGCCCTGAAAGTCAGCTTATGCAAAAAATAGAGAACCAGGTTGGACTAAGACATTCAAGTATGACACAAAGCCTGGTCTATAGGTCCGTGCATGAGAAGTCACTGGGAAGGAGCATAGAGGATAGTAATAAGCGTGGTGGACTCATTAGAGATAAAGGAAAGTTTCTTCCTCTAGGTGACATAGTAGTTGGAGGGCAGAAGTACTAACAGTTGGTTCTTGGATGTCTAAGAGGTGACCCTGTGAGTGCAGGGGGATTGGACTAGATGATCTCTAGAGCTTTCTTCCAACTTTAACGATTCTACAATAATACCTCTTTCTTTGGCTGTAGATGACAGCAAAGTTAATCTGGTAGCTAGTGTGTCAGTGATACTTGTCTGTCATATAGCTTCAGTAATTGAAAGCATGCTGGGGCTAATATTAAATATTTGGACTATTTCAAGAAAATACACAATTTTAGTGTTTTCTAGATGCTTCTCAATTATTTAGAAATAAGAAATCGCCTTGTTAGGCTCTTAAGGAAGAAAGGGTCAGGACAAGCTTATGTTCAGTGTGACCCCAATACCCCTTGTGGGTAAGGGAGTAGAAGCAGGTGAGTTTTCCATTGAAAGCTGTTACAAATTGGCAATTATGATTTCTGAACAAAATCTAGAAGAGCTGAAATAGCCTATTCCATAGAAGAGAGGAATGAGGAGAAAGAGGAGCCTTGTCAAGAGAGTTTCTCATATTGAAGGAGAATACCCAGAGGTTCTCGTGTCCTGAGACATACTGAACATTAGGTACAGCCATGGTGAATACTTCAGCTACCCCACAATCTAATGTTGGGGCTGAGTGGTGATGTTGTTAAGGCTTCTAAATTTGTTGGAAGAGTTAAAATCAGGCTAGACTAAGGACTTACCCATCATCCTTCCTCTTCTCCTCCCCACCTTTCATGTAAATAGGAAGAAATAATAATAAGAGGAAGAAAATCATTCTGTACGTGTCATGACTAATTTTGTCAAATATCAGAATTGGATATGAATTGAGAAACTGCAACTAGAATTACAGTGTATGAATTTTGTGTTGCTGTCTTTTGATCTAGCAGCATTTTTATATTCCTTTCTGGCACGGTATTCTGTAGGGCCTTCCTAAATGTTGCAAATCAAGTCAATTTACTGTTATGTAGTAATATAAAAACAAGCATAATTATGTCTGTGCTTCTATGGAAATGTCTTGTGTTTCTGTAACCTTTAAGCAGAAGGAAGCCGGTGATAGTGACTAGGACAATGCTGAGAGCAACTGGCTGCTAGTGATGCTGCTGGTGATAGAGAAGCCTTGGCTGGATATGTGGAAAGGTTTTTGGAGTTATTGGGGTGCATTGGAAAGCTTTGAACATGTAGCATGGATGTATAACTCTGATTTGAAGAGGCTTGGGAGGGTTAAGGGCAAGAAGAGTCTGAATACAGCACTTGGTTAGTTTGGGGCTGTGGGGACTGGGGACTTTGCTATAGCAAAGGTGCCACGTGTGTGTGTGGTTAGAGCTGTGCGGTAGTGAGGCCAGAGAAGGTGATTGTGCCCCTTCCCCTTTCCACTCCCCTTATTGCCTGAAGAGGAGAGCAACCCAACACAGAGCCTGGGTGAAGTCTGAGCTTCCAGTCCCAGCAAATCTCTTTTGGGTTATCTGAACTGTAAGCCAAAGGGCTGTTGGTTTTATGGGTGGTTAATCAGACTAACCTTGTTTTCAGTTGGGTGAAAACAGTCATGCTATAAAAAGTAAGAAGCAGTACAGCCACTTTGGGAACTAGTTTCTTTAAAAGGCATTTTTGCTTTATGAAAGAAACAGTGACCAGTAAACAGACTGAAATATGCAGATATTCTTGGGGCATCTTAATTTTCGTTTCTGTTAGGCTGTAGTGATTCTGGTTTAGCCTGTTTGGGTCTTCTCCTTCAGCCTTGTTGACATGAGTGTTTGGCATGCAAATGGGATGATGTCAGAGTGTAAGCAATATATCCGCTTGCCATAACTACAGAATCTCATAGCTGTAATTCTAAAGTTTCTATATAAATCTTTTGCAGTGGGTGAATGTGATTTGCTTAAACCTGACTTGCTTTCAGTTTATCAAAAGTTCAATTCTGTTCCTGTCTCCTAGTCCTTGGAAATGGATCTCTTAATGATAGCTCTGTGCTGGGTAAATAACTCCAGAGAAGGACATCAAAAAGTCTTTGCTGTCTGTGTATGGTGGTATGACTGGTGCTTTCCTTTCTCAGTTAGAGGGCATCTTTAGTCCCATCTGTCTGAGCACTGTCTTATTTACCACCTCAGGCCAGGGCTGTTTTCTTCTCACAATTTTCAGGGGTGCAGGAAGCCATATTGGCAGTGTGTTAAGGTGAACTTCTTTTCAAAAGATGTAGACTTGAGATTGACTTAAGCCTTTTTAAACGATAAACTTTAAGGACAGAGAGTGTCTTTGAAGAGCAGGAAGGCAGGAAGCTCTGAATAAAATCTTTCATCACTTCCTTTTTAACCTTTGAAATGAATAGAGGGAGGTGCAAGCGCAGATGTTCCCTGGTAGATCCATCAGAGGTAGAGAAATGCAGACTTAAGAGAAGAGAAACAAATGAAAGGATGTGATGAGTCAAGTTCTCAACTAGGTAGGAGGAGAAAATTAACTCAAGCTGAGGCACCTTTTAAGTTACTACTTAGTAGATGAGCTGTAGTGTAACTCCTTAGGCTCTCTAACTCTTCTTGAGGTAACTCTGTTTAAGAGGAAAACATGAATAATTGAACACTTTCTATGAAAACAGGCAACGCATTTCACAGCCTCCTTGTCCCACTGCTTCACTGTGTCTATACTTGTCTGGTGAGCTGATTCAGCTCTCCAAACTGACAAGAGTGCTAGTTCAACAAAAAGGGAATAATGTTGTACTTCAAGGGGTCAGGTTGAGTGTAGTAAAGCAGGAGCAACAGAACATACGCCTGAAGTACAGTAAGGTATTAAGCTCTGCTGTCTTGTGATACCTTTGCCTTTATCTTAAATCCTATTTTATTTTTAAGCTAAGCCTATTTTATTTCACTTAAAATAGAAATGTCTCCCTGACCGCTTATTACTTAGCTAGTAGGAACTAATGTAGGTCTTAGGTTTGTTGAGTTTGGCTGTGTGGAACAGAGTGCCATTGGCTTGGGAACCGTGTGTGTTTGCATAAAGAATTTGTGTGCGCACACACATCCTTTCCAGCGAGCTCTATTGCAATGGAGTCATTTTTTTCCCTTTCTTTCAAATATAAAGCAAAAGTATCGCTCACTTTTAGAATCTTACTATTCTGTTCTGCGAAAAAGCAGCACTGGAATTTGTGAGCAGCAGGAGCCATGTTTTATCAGTGGAGTAACGTTGTACTGAAGTGCTAGTTAAAGCATGCATTTTGTATGGTATTGTACAGAACTTTTGTATTTTTGCTATATCTGGGCATTTCCTATTCTTGAGAAACTTACCCATGGTATGGGATCTTGCTGCTACTACTTAGAACTGTTGGTGTTGTTTTGTGGCATGGGTGTGTGTGTGAGATTCTGCTTTCTTGCCAGGAGAGGGCAGAATGACACAATTGTCTCATCTTTTCTAAGTCACTTACCTCTGTTGTAATGTGTCCCAAGTTTGGTCTTCTGCTTTTGTGTGTTAATGTAGAAGGAAGCTGAAATGTAAAATTGAATGTGAGGGGATTTTTTTTTTTTTTTTTTTTTTAAATGAGTCTTCCATGCTCAAATTGTCACCCTGCTGGTCTGGAAGCTGTATTTTGGAGTATTTCAGCCTGGTAATAGGATTGTTCTTGTATTGCAGTTTTTTGTGTATTTACCCTATGTGATTCTGCGGTAGGGGATGCTACCAGAATGACGGCTGATGGCTTCACAACTTGGAGCAGATTAACGTCCATTATTTCAGTCTTCAAAAGGACAAATATTTTAATTAAAATTCTTAGAATCTGTTTCCTTAAGTTACAAGGATATGGTTGGCTGGTTACTTAAAGTGACATTACAGGAGTGATAGGAGCTTAAGGGATCTGGTTAAAATTAGAATATGATAAATACCTGTTGGAGAGCTCTGAACACTAGCAGTGCTTGACTCAGGTGGGGTACTGGCTTTGGATTTCAGGCAGGCTTGAATAAGCCATAGTAATGTGGAACAAACTGACTGACTAGAATAAGCATTCAACTGGTTAAGTTGATTAAGTATTATGTTGACTCTACAGATTTTACTTAGAGATGGGAGAGAATCATTTGACTTTCACCTCTAAATCCTAGTTTATTTGTCTCTGATTTAAAAAAAAAAAATCTGCCATAAATGTATATCAACATGTGGAAATGGGAGACTAGTGTCCCATACTGTAGTACCTCGTTGGTATGGAAAAAAAAATTCTAATGTGTAGAGTAGAGGTTAGGAAAAGGTGCCCAAGTAACAACATGGGGATAGCAAGTGAAAGAGTAATATCTAAATCTTTCTCTTAGTGGTGCAGCAGTTTAATATAAGGTGTCTAAAAGAGGCGATGTCAGCTGATTGCAGCTTTCCTGTAAAAGTTGTTGCCTTTTGTTTTCTGTAGAACTTCTAAGAGAGTAAGCCTTTAAATAATCCTTTACATGTTACTTAGGTCTACGAAAATCTACGAAGAAGCGTAGTGAATCACCACCTGCTGAGCTCCCCAGTTTGCGGCGGAGCACACGGCAAAAGACCACGGGCTCCTGTGCTAGCACCAGGTAAAAACCACAATAATAACTTGTGGTTACTGTGGCGTATTGGTATTTGTACTTTTTACATGATTAGCTGTGCCTACCTTTTAGTGTGCTATCAGAGAAGTAACTGCAGTTCTGCAGGCCTACCCAGTTGCTGTGATGTACACAAACATAAGGATGCACACAGAACTTGGCACCATCAGACTTCCCTCAAGTATTCCAATTCAGGGGGTGAAGTTGGTGAGGGAGAAGAGACCACCCAAACTAGTATCTCAAGTTCAAATCATCCTTTTCTTAGTGAGGTAATGTTTAATAGAGATTAAACACTAAGGACTAAAGAATTCTGAATGATTTACCATTACAGATAATAAGATGGCCTACTTTGAAAAAGTAGAAAAAGGATATTATGATGTCACAAAGTCTGTTTAGTGTATATCTGAGTTGATTGTCATCGTCTGCATCCAAACAGCAAATATTAAAAGTATTTAAATACATGAAATGTCATTTGATGCAGGGGAAAATTAGTTTTAAGTTAATACTTTCAAGCAGACAGTAGAGAGGAGTAAGGAGTAACCACTTGTGTGGTTATGATCTATGTAAATATATATAAACTTTTGAATAGTCTTGTATTATTAGTTCTTGGCTTATAGCTCCCAAACCTCTGTGTGTTTTTTGTTTCTTTTTGTTTTTTTTTTTTTTTTTAAATCTTTAGTCGGCGAGGCTCTGGCCTGGGCAAAAGAGGAGCAGCTGAAGCTCGCCGACAAGAGAAGATGGCTGATCCGGATAACAACCAGGATGGTGTTAACTCATCAGCTGCACGTACGGATGAGGCTCCCCAGGGGGCTGCAGGTGAGCTGTGCACCTGCAGCATTGTAGCCTGTTTTCTGCTATAAACTTCTTAGCATTGTACTGAAGCTTTGGGGGAAAAGTAGGATTTAAATTGTACTGCTTTTGGAGGCTGTGTGTGAGAAGAACCTTTACATTTGAATCTGTTCTTCTGAACATGTGGTACAAATCTGAGTTTTGCTGTTTCATGGTCTCCAAGCTGTTTTCAGTAATGCGGACCTGGAAAGGAGGAAGCTGCTGGAAACTAAGCTAATTTCAGCTAATGCTGTATAGATTACTGTAGGACCAACTGAAAAGAAAGACCAAATTGTTCAGACTGTAAAGGACATGCATTTATTTGTAAAAGTTCTTTTGTAACTGCTATAAAGTATATTAAAATTCTGATTGTTCTCTACTGAAGTTGTTAGCCTATCTATACTGGAGAAATTTATCAGTGAGTTAAGAAATATATCCTTATTTGCACTTGGAATATTTTATGCTTTAGTTGTGTTATTACATGGTACTTAAATTTATCATCTGGTCCTGATCAGCAGTGAGTTCAAAAGAACTTTTCAACAATTCTGTTGGCTTGTAGGAAACCTCAGTGTTTTGCTCTTAAAATGAACTCTGTCATTGCAGTAAAT
>JAUBNY010001160.1:1616601-1630687 GCA_032275445.1 Crypturellus soui
TTATTTTCATGCTTAGGGTAGAAAGATAACGGTGTCTGTCCAAATCACAAAAAGATACATGTAGATGTCTGTGAAAGTCAGAATTCAGACAGATGTAAACTCAATCTGTATATTATGTAATTGTTTGAGGGATTTTGCCCCTATAGTGCAAAGAGCTCTGAGATCATCCTTTGCAAAGAAACACTTTTGAGATGGTCTGGATCTTGAACATGAAAATGCTTGGAAATAAGCGCTAAATCACTCCAGTTCACTTGTTATAGGGTATCATTAAGCATAGGTGTGCATAATGTATTCCCAGCTAAATTGGTTTTTATTATTAATTCTTGTTTGGATTGATCAGCAGTGTTCAGACTTACTATAATAAGAATCAGAATCACCCACTAGTCTTAATAGTAGTCTTGAGTAGCTGTTGAGTTTACTGCTCAACAGCAATTAGAGCTGTGAATCTTTTTCAGGTTCTCTGAGATCAATCATCACTAACTCAATTCCCATAATAAACTTTTTTTTTCTCCACTAGAAATGTGAAGATAAATTTCACCTATTTTGCTAATGTTTGAGTTCACAGCTTAGTACGTGTGGTATTCTAGATCTAGACTTCTAGTATCAGTTTAGAGGCCTAGATTTGTTCTGTGAAATATGTAACTTCCAGAAACTCAGTGGGTGACTTAAATCCTGTGGATCTTAATACCCTGGTGCACTCAAGTTATTTGTTTCCTAAAGGTGGTCTTTTTTGTGCTTTCAGAAATCTAGGTAGATAGAGTAATCTAATTCTTCTTTGTAAAGTTTTGAAGGTCCTGCAGCCTGAAATTGTAGCGTCATTGAATTTGAACTTTTAAAAAGTATGTAGAAGCTTTGACAATGGTTGTTGTCCTCTGTTTGCTTTTAGCTCTGTTAGAGGCTAGGGGTCTTCCTCCTCACCTGTTTGGCCCTCTTGGTCCTCGGATGTCGCAGCTCTTCCACAGGACAATTGGAAGTGGAGCTAGTAAGCAAAGTTTGTTGACTTAATTCTTTCCACTTCCAGACTAGTAGAATTCAGACATTGCTTAATCCTAGTATCTGTTAGCTACACTTCTTACTAAAATGGTGTATATGTTGGAGACTTTTGTACCACCATACTGGTAGACCACTAGTCAGTAAATTTATTTTGCTTTCCTTCCTATAAGGAAGCGAACTTTGTTTTTGCCTTTTTTTTTTTTTTTTTTTTTTTTTTGGACATCTTAATGTTTCTGTCTAGATGGGGAAGGGAGGGTTTTTCCCCTTTCACCCCTTCCTTCTCTCTTCCTTTCTGGGCTAATTTTGCATGATGGGCTGCTTAACAAAAGACCCACCCCAACCCTTTGGATTTTTTGCTAGCTTTCAGTCAGTGCATGAGCTAGCTTTAAAAAGTGTTAGGGTGTGCCAGTTCCTAAGGTACATTGGTCATAGTTTCCAAGTGTCTTGGGTGTCCAGCAGAGATTGGTTCTTTCAGACAGTGTGTCATTGTGGCTGTGGCTCCTTACTCTTGTTCCACCATGTCTGTGTTCATGCAGCTGGATAAAGTGCATACTTTCCAGTCCAAGTCCTTTCAGATTTCAGGAAAGCCAAAGGTAGACTGTTGTGCTACCTACCAAGAAGACTGGGTCTAATGAGTACTTTGTGCTGCATTATCCTGGGGGTGTGTGTTGAAGGCATGTGCTCAGAAAAGATGAAGATGTGTGGGTTCTGTCACCTGCTGTAGGTTGGCAAGATGGCTGTGATGAGTGGAGTGTGGTGAACTCCCTATGCTGACCAGTGAGCACTGGAAAGGTAGCCAAGAATGAGATTTCGCCTCCCTGCCTCATACAGAGTAATGCAAGCGATCTCTGGTCTTTCCTTCTGGCAGAAATACAACAGTTACCTTGAATCTTCCAGTTTCTCTTTGTCTGATATCTCTTTCCCCAATACTCAGGTTCTAAAGCCCAACAGCTTCTACAAGGTCTCCAAGCCACTGATGAAAGTCAGCAGCTGCAGGCAGTGATTGAGATGTGCCAGCTTTTGGTCATGGGAAATGAAGAAACATTGGGAGGATTTCCAGTCAAGAGTGTTGTACCAGCTTTGGTAAATGATTGCTTTATGGAAGTCATGATATTCTGACCAGTATTTTGCTTAAATCAAATATTCTTAACTTATAGAGGTGTTTGTTGCTTATAGCTGGAGGTAATGTTTGGAGGGGGAATATAAGATTTTTTTTTTCCCCTTCTCTTTTTCAATATATAGCTACTCTTTGTGAGCTATTTTTCAAGTGTCATAAACTTTCATCTATTAAAGAAGAGCTAATAATGTGAACAGGTATATAGAAAATGCGGCTTCTGTTGCTCTTGCAAGTATACAGAAGAGGTTATTTTCCACAGTGCAAGGAGTGTGCTCTGTGGTGCTTAATAGCAAAAATTCTCTTGTCTTCTAGTTTACTTTTCTTCTAGAGCTTTCTTGCTCTAGGATCTGCTATGACTTTTCTTTCTCAGAGCAGTATAGTGTTTTCTGGCCTACTATTTAGAATCTGTAACCCGAGATAGAACTTCAAAAGAGCCTTTTGGCCACTAAGTCTTTCTCCTGTGGTAGGAATTGATGGATACCAAAAATGAACTCCTTGCTCTGTCTATTGTCAATAGTGTCTCCTTTGGAGAACTTACAATTTAACTTCTAATACAAACTGCAGTAAGTAGTCCAGTGTAAACAGAAGTAGGATTGCACCCTTCAAAAATTAAATGAGTAGAAGTTGCAACTTACTGTGTTTGACCAGAAAAATGGTGAAATCTGTAGTCTTTCTGAAATACAGATTGTTAGATGGATTTAAACAATGTAGAGACTGGACTTTACTTTTTTTTATGTGTCTTTGGATAGCATGGTGGGAATAACAGAAATGGCTTTATGAGAATGCAGAAAATCCTACTCTGTAAGGATATGTTTGTCAGGATGGAAATGGCTCTTGTAGCAGATGTACAGAACAGCAGAATAACGTATAGGAAAACTTGTAGCCTTTTCCACAGCATTCTCAGATTAATCTCTCTTAAAATGTAACTGTGCCTTCACATTACTACAACATTTGAACAATTGTTCAATGCCTATATAAAATAAGCTATTCTGATACTTAGACTATTATATAATTTGAGTAATGTTACTTGAATAGAGGGATATGGTTATCAAACATGTTTTAAAGTGTTCTCTGGTTTTGAGGTCATGCTTTGCTTGAAATTGCTCTCTTGAAACTCTTACTGAAGTTAATATTGAGTCAAAAGTTCTAGTGATGTTTGTACTTTATTCATGCTGATATCTTGGTACTTCGCTAAAATAAATCTTTTTGTTTTTTAAACAGATAACGTTGCTGCAGATGGAGCACAACTTTGACATTGTAAGTGACTTGTAATGCACAATGAATTTATTGCAGGGGAAAAGTGTATCATCTGAATCAAATTCTCTCTGTATTTATAGATGAACCATGCTTGTCGGGCCTTAACATACATGATGGAAGCACTTCCCAGATCATCTGCTGTAGTGGTAGATGCAATTCCTGTCTTCTTGGAAAAGGTAGAATTAATTGGAACAGTATTTATTAACTTCAAGTTTATCCTTAAGACATTTTTCCATGACTTACAAGATACTGCATTGTCCATGAAAACCTTAAGGATGCATTTTCTCCTTATTCATGTCCTTACTCAAAGATATTGTCTGATTCACAGAAAACTGACTTAACTGGTGTTGCAAAGAGTAGTGTATATGCTCTGCAAACTCTTGAACCAGTTACACAGCTGATCTAGCTTTAAATTGACAACTTAGGTTGCAAGTAGCAGTGCAATTGCATTGGCATATGTCTTAGTGCATGCTGACTCTCCTCTTGTCAATGAAGATAGCTTATTTGCTAAACCAGTTTGGAAGAACTATTAATTTTCCTGTTTTATTCTAGCTACAAGTTATTCAGTGTATTGATGTGGCGGAGCAGGCACTGACAGCCCTGGAGATGTTATCACGACGACATAGTAAAGCTATTCTGCAGGCAGTAAGTATAGAAGGAAAAATTGGTATCTCGTCAGCAGATCTATGTGATCCATAATTTCTCTGAATTAAAATCAAGTTCTTAATTTCTCAAAGCTGCTAAAATTACAGAATGGAAAAACTTGTCTGTTTTTCTGTGACAGGGTGGGTTGGCAGACTGCTTGCTGTATCTGGAATTCTTCAGCATAAATGCACAGAGGAACGCACTAGCTATTGCTGCTAACTGCTGTCAGAGTATAACGCCTGATGAGTTTCACTTTGTGGCAGACTCTCTGCCACTGCTTACACAAAGGTTAACCCATCAGGTAAGAAGCATTTATAAAACAGTAAGTCTGCACTTTGACCTAAAAGTAGTATAAAGTTCCCTCTAGGTATCTTGCTTTTACCGTGTATCGCTTGACTCTTTGCAGTAGCAAATACATCTGGTAAATATATTGAAGGTTCTGTACTGTTAAGCCATGATATTCTGGGGTATATACAGATTCCATATTTTTGTAAATGTGTTTTATTCATGACACCTTGATAATTTTGTAAAATAAATTAACTAATGTACTTGAACATAAAACATGAATAGGAGTGGTTTTGTAATCTTTACTTGCTACTCAGAATTAAGAAGAAATCCAGTAGTGTTACTCTGTTTTGTTTTTGTTGTTGTTTTTATTGTTGGTCCCCCCCCCCCCCCAATAACAAATGAGTTAAAGTTCTGCTGTACTCCAAAGTAGGTAAAGCTTCTTCAGTATGTTAAGTTTACATGATTTTTTTTTTGCCCACTGTCCTTTTGGGAGGGTTTACTGCTTCTTAGAAAGCTCCTGCTCTTGCAGAGTAGTTTGAAATAGTGAATCCTATGTTCTGAGGCTCTAAAGATCTGCAGTGTGTTTTGTTTATAAGTGAGCACTCATAAAGACTCTTGCACTAGAAGAAGTCTAGGTTTGGACATGCTGCTTGGTTGGCAAATCCCTCCTAAGGAGAATCAATAAGGTGAGGAAGGAGAAATGGCTGCCTTTTCTGTAATAGATAAAATGAAATTAAATTCTCAAGGGAAGCTCTTTGCATGTTGTTGTAATATTCTTAATTCTGCTACTGTTGTCTTGTTGAGAGACTGCTTAAATCTTTAAAGCAGCTTCACTAGCCAAAAGTGTTGGCTTTAGAGGATGCTTTCGAAAGGGTAGAGAGTGCTATTCTCGGCAATAGTAGGACAGGTACTCACTTCTGCCCTCTTAAGAGTCTATAGTACACAAAACAAAACTTTAAATTGGAACTTTTCTGTCAAAAAATCTTGAATTAGCTCTTTAACTAACTTTTTAATTTAAGCTATTTTTAAAGCAGTCTTTGCTTTGTTCATGTTACTAGATTTGTTACTGGATTTAGTGTCTCAGCTGTGGGGAAGAAGAAAAAAAGTGTTCGTGTAGTCATTGTTTCTACTTTTGTTTTCTCATGCTTTAGGACTTTCCAGCAGTATCAGTGCAGTGAGTGTCCTATCTATTTTATGTTGGATTGTTCAGTTCTCTTTACAGTAAGAAGATAGCCAGATACCCTAAAGATCAGAGTAGGTTTCTGCAACGTGATGAAAGAGATTCCGCTAGGCTTCAAGTGGTATGTAGGTGTGAGGATGGCTTTTTCTGCTGAAGAAGCAGCAAACCTGAAGCAGTATGTGAAGTAGGCTGTTCAGCTGGAAACTGTGAATGGTGTCAGGCATCCTGTCAAAGTTTGGGTTTGGGTGCAGAGTAACCTTCCCAATAGCTGTGAAGGTATCTGGGTCGCTTTAGCTTTCTACCCTCCTCTCTAGAATTTCAACAGATGTTGTAGATCCACTCACTCATCTCTTACCTCATCTTTCTGATGTTGGGTACTTCAGATTTCTGTGGGAGAAGGTTGTTTTCTCTGTGGCCATTTGCAGAAACTTTGAATGCCAGTGTTCATGATGCTTTGGAAAATGGATTCCTGCATGATTCATGAGAAATTTCTCTCCACCCAAATTCTTGTAACAGCGAATACACTTGCTAGAGAACAGGAACCTTTCTTTAAGAACATTCTTTCAGCTGAAGCACGAGATTATCAAAGTCCTTGACTTAGCACAGTGTTATTTTTGATTGCTTTGCCCAGTAAACTATAAACTCCTTCCAGAGTATTTTTGACAACTTGAGTATATACTAACATATGAGCTTTCTAGAATCTGAAACTTAACTTTTCTTAATAGGATAAAAAGTCCGTTGAAAGCACTTGTCTCTGTTTTGCACGGCTAGTGGACAACTTCCAACACGAGGAGGTAAGGCTATGGTTTTTCTGAGGGTGGGTTTCTTTCTTCGTTCCTTTCCTTTCTATGAAATGCTCCTCTTTCAAAATCAAGCCAGCATTTTTAAGTTGTCTTTTCCCTGTCTAAAGAACTTGCTTCAGCAGGTTGCTTCCAAGGACTTGTTAACAAATATCCAGCAACTCTTGGTAGTGACTCCTCCTATCCTGAGCTCAGGAATGTTCATCATGGTGGTGCGCATGTTTTCCTTAATGTGCTCCAATTGCCCTACACTTGCAGTGCAACTTATGAAGCAAAGTGAGTTCTTGTTCTTTCGTGTTCTTGGGGATATCTCTTTAAGTTTGTGTGTGCCTAGGGTCAGTATGAAACATGGCATACTTGATTATGTATAGTTAATGCTTTATTTTCATCTGCTATTACAGTTTTCCTGGGATATAAAGTTTAGTTAACCTTGTTAAATGTATTTTTCTCAGAATTATTCCCCTCCCTCCCCTTTCCTCCCCTTTTATGGCCTTTGTAGTCACTGGGGTGCTCACCTCAATGTTAACTGAATAGTCATAATATTTGCTATATAGGAGAAACATGGCTTGAGGGAGGCTTCTGAGGAAAAAGCATGAGGAAAGTAAATGTGCTGTTCAAGTGTCTTGATGCTCACTCACTTCTTTCTTTCTATCTTCTAAATTTTGATTTGTTATTCCAAATATGTTCCACCAATAGTTTTCCATGCTCTGGTATATTTATTTAAATTTCCTACCTTAATGTTCTTAAGAGCAGCAAAAGCCCTGCAAACACCTTGTTTGTAAGGTCCAAAGAGATGGTTCTTGTCCTTTATTCTGTTTGCTCAAGGCAGTGCCTGTCTTTTCTGTGTTCTGGCACAAAACGGTACCCATGCTCTGGTGCAGTCAGTCTCATGAATAATAATATCTTTTATAGATATTGCAGAAACGCTTCACTTCCTCCTCTGTGGAGCCTCAAATGGGAGTTGTCAAGAACAAATTGACCTTGTTCCACGGAGTCCTCAAGAACTTTATGAGCTTACTTCTCTTATTTGGTAAGTTGTGCAGGTCTAGATTCTGGGTCTGGCTGGTTGGTACTTTAACTCCATAAAGTGTCTAAGATGAAGCAAATGATTTTTTTAGATGAACTTTAGTATGTATGATTCTAATAAAATATTGTTTTTATTTTTTAGTGAACTGATGCCTTGTTTGCCAAAAGAAGGAATCTTTGCTGTTGATACTATGCTGAAGAAAGGAAATGCACAAAATACAGATGGTGCAATATGGCAGTGGCGAGATGACAGGGGTCTCTGGCATCCCTATAACAGGATTGATAGTCGAATAATAGAGGTAGTAGTTCCATACATTTGTGTGGTGATGTTTTTTAAAATGTGAAAACATTCAGCCTTATTCTTCCCAATATGAAACGGAAGAGTTGATTTAATCTCCTGCTGTAATATTGCAGTTTTCATATTCAGTAACAGGTGCTGAATGCTTAATCCCTCTTTTTACAGTATTTCTGTCAGTCTTGCTTTTCCCACTGTGGTGATCCTCCCATTGCCTTCTAACAGCTTACTGTATATCTGGGATTTCTTAAAATTCAAGTTTTGTTTTTTGTCCTTAGGCAGCTCATCAGGTTGGTGAGGATGAGATAAGCCTGTCAACACTTGGACGTGTCTATACTATTGACTTTAATTCTATGCAGCAAATAAATGAGGATACTGGAACAGCACGTGCCATTCAGCGAAAACCAAACCCTTTAGCCAATACAAACACTAGTAAGTACAGGTTTTGAAAGACATCTGACCTCTCTGGCAATTGCTTATGCTAGGATGATCTGCAGTCTCCTTGGAAAACAGGAATACATTCCTCATTGTTCTGTGTAGCATCAAACCATTCTGATTGATCGGATGAAGAAGACTTTGCAGCAAAACTTAAACTGCTGAAATGTATTCTCTTTAATACGCAAACGCTTCCTGAAAACTGAAAATACACAAATTCTCGAGGGGGGAGGAGGCTTCTAGTGTTTTCTGAAACTATTGTCTGCGTAGAAAAATCTGCTTAATGAGGAGTGTGAGAAAGCTGATAGGTTACTAACATGCTGACATATATAAGAATATTGAGAAAATCTAATGACAATTTAAAAAAAAGGTTTCTAACTATGCTATTGTCAGTTTGACTTTCTGACTCTTAAAGTAGCATATGTTTTTGACTTGATCTACAATTGCTCTTAGGCTAACGTATTTTTGACTTGATCTAAAGTGGTTCAGCTTTAAAAAACTAAACAGAGCAGACATCCAGAGAACTATGCAGTGATTTGGTGCACAATTTCTCTCAGGTGGACATTCAGAGTTGAAGAAGGATGATGCCCGAGCACAGCTAATGAAGGAGGACCCAGAGCTGGCTAAATCCTTTATCAAGACATTATTTGGTGTTCTTTATGAAGTATATAGTTCTTCAGCTGGACCTGCTGTTAGACACAAGTGCCTTAGAGCAATTCTTAGGATAATTTATTTTGCTGATGCTGAGCTTCTGAAGGATGTCCTGAAAAACCATGCTGTTTCAAGGTGAGTGCATTAGCAGTCATGAAATGCAACATATTTCAAAATTGCAACTCATTTTTATCATTTTTTAAAATATTGTGCTTTTGAATTCTTTTTTTGTTTTTGTTGCCAAAGTTGCCCGTTCTTCAGTAATTTTTGCAACTTAGGTTTTGCAGTGTGATCGATCTAGGCTCTTACAGTAAAAAATCAATTTATATAGCCAGTAATGTCTGACACTTACTATTTTCATAATTTCTAAAACTTGCCCATAAATTCTTCTAGGAGGCAAGGTGACTTATAGAATAATATGATTCAAACAGTGACAGAATCTCATAGTGTGCAAATAATGTTTAGTTCTATCCATGAAGCATCACATATGTAATATAAGCTTATAGTTTTAACCAAAAGGTTGCTAGTAGTGCCCTAAGTGTTAACTTTAAATGAGCATTCCTTTATGCGTTTTGACAGAAATACTTGGTGCAAGTGACTTGGATGAGGAAAGACTTTTTTATCCTCTTATTGACCTTTTGCAAAAGAAATAAAATTTATCTTTCTGTCTTCAATATTAACAACATATGTAGGATGAGCTAGCTTGAGTTTTAAAACAGCAGCAAAGAAATAAAATGCAAATATAACTCTAACAAATCATCTGTTCTAGTCATATTGCCTCTATGCTGTCAAGTCAAGACCTTAAGATAGTAGTTGGAGCCCTTCAGATGGCAGAGATCTTAATGCAAAAGTTACCTGACATTTTTAGTGTCTACTTCAGAAGGGAAGGTAAGTTGTACTCTTACTTTCTTCTTCACCCTTATTAATAAAATATTAAATCCATGCCAGCTATCCTAATATGGCTGCAGAGGAGCTGGCCAGGACTCTGGAGGGGGAAAGCTTGTTTTTTCTGGATCTCAAACAAGTTGGAACAAGCTTACTAGAAGCCAGTGAATTTACTTAGTCCAAAGAATGCTGACTGAAATTACATGGGAGTCTTTAATGAACCAAAATAATAAATCTTAGTAGAAACTCTGATTTCTCTTTTTTTTTTTTTTTTTTTTTTTTTTTTTTTTTTTTTTTTTGGGCATATATGGTGGTTTTTGTTTTGTTTTGTTTAAAGCTCACTCAGTGTTGGGGCAGAGGAAGAATGTTGTGATATTCAGGGGGGTCTAGTTAAAGATTATTGTCTGAGGGGGGCGGAGGAGGGGGAAACTTTAATATATAAGGACTTGTGTACATATATGTGTATATATAAAGACTTTTCTTATGTGAAGGGGTGATGCACCAAGTGAAAAACTTAGCAGAGTCTGAGGCTTTACTGACAAGTCCCCCCAAAGTATGCACTAACGGATCAGGAACGCTGAGTGCCACTACAACGATAAGCACTGGAACAGCCACTGCTGCCAGCAATGCAGCTGCAGATCTGGGCTCTCCCAGCTTGCAGCACAGCAGGGAAGATTCTCTGGATCTGAGCCCACAGGGGTAAGTGCCCTATTTGTTATGAGCAAATGATCAGATTTGTAAGCATTGACACATTGCTCGTTGTAGCTGCCATTACAGTCACTAGACAAAATATTTTAAAGAAATTGAAAGCATTATGAAAAAGTCTTGACAGACTTGGGTTGCTACAGAATCATCTGTGTTTGCTGTGCTATTTTTGTTTTAAGGAACTAAAGTATAGCAACTGTTGAATCTGTCAATTGGTAATTTTAGTAAGGTTTATATGAAATATTTTTAAAATAACCCATGCCACTTCAGAAGAGACTGGAGGATGCCAAGAATAAAAGCTATCGTTCTGTGTTTTACTTTGCTGAGGACAGTGGTTTTTTTTTTTAGGGGAAAAGAAGTTATGCTTACATTGTTTTCTTGGGACCATTTTAAACTCAATTGCAGAATTCAAATCTTTTGTAGGAATGTATTTTGCTATGTTACTGTTACTTTCATTTTGAGAGGGAAATATTTAATGTATTAGCGTAGTAAGGAAAGTCTCTTTGAATTAGAATTGAAGTGTGTCAACTTGAGAAGTGTAGGAGTTGGTGAATAGAAATTTAGAAACTTAGCTGTTCAGAAAGTACTTGCTGTGCCTTAGTAGGAGACACATGTCAACTGCTCAGTGTCTTTTGGTGATAATAGAGTAGTGATTTTTGTGTTTTTATTGAAGTGTAGTCATATAAATGGATAGTCAATTACACATGTAACTAATAGTTATGAGAAGCCTTTCTTCAGTGATATTGCTGGCTATACCTGGCTGCCCATGGAAGGGTGACACCAGCAAGTAGAGCTCCTTCTTCCCACCACAATATGGAAAGGAACTTTTCTTCCTTTTTGAGCAGATAGTAGCAGGCACATCTTGAACTGAGGGCTGGGTACGTGTGTGAGTATGGCTGATAGAAGCATGTTGCTTTATTTTTTTAAATTTGGACAGGCGACTGAGTGATGTTCTAAAGAGAAAAAGGCTGCCAAAACGAGGGCCAAGGAGGCCAAAATATTCTCCTCCAAGAGATGATGATAAAGTAGACAATCAAGGTAAATCATTTTAAAAGTAACTGCTAACTCCTTTTAAATTCAAAATAACCTTACAAACTGTCAGTAGTGCTTAGCAAACCTGCTGATTCTAGAAGAATCTTTTAATTTTGTCTTTGCTTCCTCCAGCTAAGAGCCCTACAACTACTCAATCTCCTAAATCTTCCTTCTTGGCAAGTTTAAATCCTAAAACATGGGGAAGATTAAGCACACAGTCCAACAGTAATAATATTGAACCAGCACGAACAGCAGGAGTTAGTGGTCTTGCAAGGGCTGCTTCCAAGGATACCATTTCCAATAACAGGTACCAAAAAAAAATTAAAACATTTATAGTATGAGATTGATTTTGAGGTATGTTTGTTTATAAGCAGTGAGTTGATTAGGTAGCATGTATGAAAGATGAGTGAGAGGTAAATACTGTTTAACAAAGTAAATAATTCTAGGAGAAATAAAAAATAAATAGTAAGGTACTGGGAGAAATGGAAAATAGGAAAAATGGTACAAGAAGAAATTAGCAGAAATAGATCTTTACTGAGCTTAAATAAGAGGGGGAAGATGGTTGCCTGTGATTCCTGTTAAACTAGAGGGGAATAGTGTTGCTGTATTCACTCGTACTGTTTATGTTGTGGATATTTTAAGTGTAGCTAACTGCCTTTTGTGGGTTTTTTGTTTTGTTTTGTTTTTTCTTCCAGAGAGAAAATTAAGGGCTGGATTAAGGAGCAAGCCCATAAATTTGTAGAACGTTATTTTAGCTCTGAAAACATGGACGGAAGCAATCCTGCACTAAATGTATTACAGAGACTTTGCACTGCAACTGAACAACTTAACCTCCAGGTTAGGAATGGGAAAGCAGAGGAAGCAGTGGAACTATTTGGGAAGGATGTGCTCTATTTGTTAGAGAAAAGCAGACTCTCTTAGTATAGCAAGTACAGTCTGTACAGAAAGTGCAGGTTTTGTTACCTTAAATGCTTCTTAAGCAGTGTTTCTTAAGCTTGCAGTGTGGGGTGTTTTTTTTCTTTTTTAAGAATTAGTATATAAGCTCTTTAAGATAAGGAACTTGCATTAGCAGTGGTATTCTTATTTCCTAGCATAGTCGCAATCCATCTCTTTCAATTTATAAAAATTGTTAAGTGTTCGTTGATTCTCTTCATGGGGAAGAGCACAGATTTTACAGATAACTCTTTAACTACTCAACTGTTCACCAACTCTAGTTATGGTATGTCCTTTGAAATAAGGAAATACTAATAGATTTTGAAACCACTCCTCTTCTCTTCTACGAAGATGTCCTGTAAAATGTATATCACTATGGTTGTTTGATAGTTTTTTCTATTAGGAGCTCATCTTTACTTTTCATGAGACAGAAGAGAGGCAGGATCCAGTTTCTAAAAGGAGGAAAGCTCAGATATTGTCTGTAACGCCTCCTTCTCTAATACTAGGGTGTAGTAAAATTAAAATATTGCTGTTATGTTTTTCAGGTGGATGGTGGAACAGAGTGCCTTGTAGAAATCCGTAGCATTGTCTCGGAGTCTGACGTCTCCTCATTTGAAATCCAGCATAGTGGATTTGTCAAGCAACTGCTGCTTTATTTGACATCAAAAAGTGAGAAAGATGTTGTAAGCAGAGATATCAGATTGAAAAGATTTCTTCATGTGTTTTTTTCTTCTCCAGTAAGTTTTACTGTTTCTTACTCGGGAATTGATGTGAATGATCTTTGTTTCAAACTGTATATATCTGACCATCTGAGATTCAGGAATGACCTTGACTTTTGAGGATGGAGGATATGAGGAATGTTTTACATATGGTTAGGACGTGTAATACTATATCTCTTAGGTAGTTTTGGGTCTTTACGGATCCTAACTCTTTAAAGTATTTGTAATTAGAGAAAATTAGACACAACAGTAGAAGAAGTTTCCCAAATGACTGTTGGGATAAATACTGCAAGAACTTTTACTGACCAATTTTAAAGGAGTTTCAATGTGAAGTGGAACAGAGTAGTTAATTGCAACTTTGATGAAGCTTGCTCTCTGAATGCTTAAAATCTGTAAGGCTATTAGGTTGGAACTGGGAGGGAGGTGCATTATTTGAAACAATTCTTCCATAAACTTGTTATGTGTTTACTAGATGTCCTGATACTACAAGAACTTGAAGTCAAAGCGCTGAATTTAATTCCTGTTTTCATTGCTTTGTTTTTTTTGAAATAAGTCATGGTGTAAATTCTTTAAGATGGACTCATTAAAGCACATAACTCAGACTTGAATATATTTCAGCTTCCTGGAGAAGAACCCCTTGGAAGATTAGAGCCATTAGAAAATGCACCTTTGTTGGCATTAGTCCACAAAATGAACAATTGCCTCAGTCAGATGGAACAGTTTCCAGTCAAAGTGCATGACTTCCCTAGTGGAAATGGAACAGGGAGCAGGTAAGGATTAATGCTCAGGTAACAGTTTGTCTTTAAGGTCTTAAGGTCATAAGGTCTTTTCTATGCAGCTTGTTCCAAGCTGAAATAACAGCCCTGTGGAAGAAAAAAGCATTTGCATAGCGTGCTTTTGTGTGTGTGTATGTGTGATTTTTCTCTTCTACTATTTGTTTTTATTCAGTAGAAGGTTGTATATGTAACTGCATCTTTGCTTACCATCTTGAAATTTCTCTCCTGTTAGATTGGAGAGGGAAGTGTAATATTAAAAGCCTTTTTTAAAAATCAGAACTTGACTTTTTTTTTTTCCTTGTCCCTGTGTTGCAAACACTGGAAAGAATAAGCTGTACTCTTCCTTAAA
>JAUBNY010001160.1:1676310-1691498 GCA_032275445.1 Crypturellus soui
ATTTTTATTTGATAAAGGTACCTTTAGGCTATTGTAGGTTTTGGTGTGGTACTTTGTTTTTATTTGGTTTCATTAAAAAATAAGTGATCTTACCCATAGTATTCATTAGATGACATTCTTAATCATGTGGTGTAATTTCAGTAGACATGGAGAAGTGTGACATTATGCATTATGTAGAAATTGAATTTAAATGTATATCCGTAACTATTTATTATAAAAGCATAGGTTGTCATCCATAATTATTTGCATTACAAAAAAAAAAAAAATTGTCCCTACTCTCTTGTTGATCTCACTGAGAGTTTGGTTTTAAGAGGAAACTATTCTGATGAAAATACTGCAATTTAAATCATTTTTTGCTTCATATGTAGTATTCCAGTACTAGGTCCTATGTTTTGCCTTGAAATCTGAATAACTTAGGTGGCTTATTTTTTTCATAGTTGAGAAAAAAAAAAAAGAACAAAAAGTAAAAATGTATACTATAGTAGAAAGAAATAATTTTACTGGTAAAGTGCAGATCAGAATATTTAGATTCAGTTGTCTTCCTTGAGTTGGCCATTATCTTTAGTGTTGGGTCACTTTATTTGCAGGAGAACCTGAGATGTATTATTTTAAGAGGCATCATTCTCAAGTTTCTTTGCTCGCTACATAGATAACATCTGTGCTTGACAGAGAGTAATGTGAGCACACAGACAATGATATTTCTTACATGTATTTTGATGCTTTAAGTCTAACTTTTCCAACAGGAAAGTAACAAACACTTTCACCTGGTGATTTTCTATTGATGTTATCTTTCGTAAGTCCATAACACCTACTAAAACAGCTTTTAAAATCAATTTTGTTACTGATGTTTTATGTATCTTGTAGCATCCTATTGTCTGAAAAACTAAGTCCCTGCCAGATGGGAAAAGTTAAGAAGAAGTGTCTGAAGCTGGTAAGCTCATGACCAAAGGCTGTTAAATGCTGTGTTGTCTTGTTCTTCCCCATGGAGCATGCAGATTGTATTAGGAAAGTGCGTCTTCGGTTACCTCTTCTATCAGACTAACAGTATTTGATTTCTCCCACACGTATTGGTTCATATATCAGGATCAACTAATTAATGAATGGTCTAATACTGGAAGAGCAGCCTCTTGAAACAATATTCCCCAGCTTTGGCTAGGGGTGGCTAGAGTTGTGGTTGTTGTAACACAGAGTTGCCAAATAGTGAAAGTTGTATCAGGAGCTATTATTTTTGTGAACTTTCTTATGAATTAAATGTGACAGAAAAGCTCAAGATAAGTTTTTTTTTTTTTTTTCTTCTCCACCAGACATTAATATTCGTGTCCATCTGTGCTTCTTTCTCTCATCTGGCTGCTTGTTCATCAATTTAAGAGTTAAATGCTATTAAATGTAAATAGAAAAATAATTTGAATTAGGTAGATTATTGACTGTAATAGCTTGCTTTTTAACTGCTTGGTTACTTTCTTACTTCCTTTTGGAAAAGAATATTGGATTTCAAAATGTGATTTATTTGTATTTTGCCCCCTGAACTACTGACTTTTTATCTGCAGACCTTTTCATTGGTTACCTGAGGTAATTCTTGAGACATTTAAGCTCCAAATATAGAATAGAATTCCAAATGAAAGCTTTAAGCGTGTTCCTACATGTTTTATTTAACAGCTTCTCAATTTAGGGTCACATGTTTTCAATTCCAGCTCATTAAAGTTTTAGCAGACTTTAAAGACATAATACAAAATACTACACTCTTGCATTTAGGCTTTTTTCTGGTAGCTATTCTCAGATATAATAGCTGGAATTAATTTTCTGGTAGTAAAGGAACAGACTGTACAGTTGATAATGATATACTTGGTCCTGCATTTTGAAAAAAGAATGGGTTGTTTTGGGTGTTTAGTGCTTGAAAGGCAACATCCCAGAGGAGGATGATTTTTTGTAGATTGCCTGCATCCCTCATGTCAGTGGTGCCATCATTTTTGGTTGGCCAGATGGCATAGCTTGTTGCAATAGGAAGATATAACCTATGGGCAATTCTTGACCTGATACATGGCTGTGCCTGCTCTATGGGTGGCAAGTACCTAAAAAGTACATGAGATTACAAAATAGCTCAATGAAATATTTTAAACCATCGTGAATGTCGTGAAAAACTGAAATGTGATAAAGAACAAAATATATAATTTTAACAGTGTTTTATTGTGTGCTTTATCTGTGGAAATATTATCCCCATAATGTGGTGATTATACTACTACTACTACAAACAAAATCCCATTTAATTTCTCACTCTTCATTAGTATCAGTAACAAAGCATGCTAATGAAAATGTCTTTGCTTGGTTTAAAATGTTTAGTTATGTTTTATCAATAAGTATTTGTTGCTAGAGTTAACTAGGCCATATTTGCTGGAGGAAAAGCTGAGTAGCCATTTTTGAAGGATGAATACTTTGGGTGTGAGGAGGTAGAGTATCCAAACCATTTCATTTAAGTTTGTCTCAGATGAACGAAGTCTGATTTCCCTAATAGTCAGCAAAAGAAGCTGCGTGCTTTTAGGGCAGACTGTTTTTAAGCAGATGTTGTAAAATATGCTCTAAAACTCTTATGCTAATGCTGAGAGCTGCTCAAGCTGATTTGCACTGTGTAGGGGTGGAGTTTGCATAGCCTGTTAAATTCGGGTCATTTAAGCTCATTGCAAAAACCTCACAAAATAAATGTGAGGTATTAACCAGATATGGTATTAACCAAAATCACTAGTATTTCTCTGTAACTCTCTGCTTGTGTCCTATGTGTCATTGTAGCATCTAGAAAATAAGTCATAGTGAGCAGCCTGTTGTACTTTTTGTTGTACAGACACAGAATAATTCCTGGGTCAAGGAGGTTCCAGTCCATCACAGAAGGAGACCAAGAGACTTCATATAGTTGCTCCATGACCAGTTTGCCATGACAGATTAGAAAAAAAAAACAGTTAATATTTTGATTATTGGTTATACATGAAATATTTTGGACTGTCTTCCAAAGTTACTGGGAAAGCTGCTTGTCTGCATAGTCTAATAATCCCCTTGCCCTGACTGCCCCTTTCTCCACTCCTTACCCCAGCAATGACAGTGTAGGGTTTTGAAGGCCAAAGTTCTTTCTGTTAGAATTATACAAAATTCTCATGTGATGAGGAAAGTGCAATTTTAAAGACACGTTATAAGTTGAAGTAATGATTTGAAACCTTATTGTGAAAGGATTCTTTGGGTACAATGAATGCACTTAAACACAACCAGTCCCTGGTAAACTGGCAGGACACCTTCCATGGGATTGCATGTGGCCTGCTAAGCAACCCTTGCAAGTGACTCGTGCTCACTGTCTGAAGGCTGTTTCCTAGTTCTTATGTTTTTACCTCTCAAGTTCTCAGAGATGAGGTTACTATTTTAGTCCTGCTCAACATCAATAGAGGTTCACCTTTCCCCATTTCTAACAAGCACTTTTACATGCACTCACATAGGCAGTTGTCCTTCGCAGTTTCCTCTTTGACACTTTAATAAAGTGAAATATTACGTGGTGGTTAATGTATTTCCACCACCACTTAATTCAGTCACGCGTCACCCAATTTCCTGTGCGCTTATTCTTTCTGACTTACCTAACCGTTTCCAAAACATACATTCCAAATTTTGTTCGAACTCTGAAAAAAAACAGGGTCCCAAGTTACCTGTTTACTCTGTGCTCATCCAAAGCACAACAGTCTGCTTTATGCCTACCTAAAATGTAGGGTGTATGTGGGAGTGTGTACTAAGTGTATACTTGTGGTTCAATACTTTTCATGTTATTTTTCGTGTGTGCAGGAATATGGAGAGCTATGTAAATTAAAGCATTTATGTAAATGGAAAATATGGGCATTATTGCCTCTGTGTTGCCTTGCAAAATTCAAATCAAACGATCTGGTCCATTGTTAAATGTACATCATCTTGCATTATTCCCTTATTCTCTTCTTTGTTGCTTCCTTAAGGAAGCATCTTCAAAAGAAACTTACTGGAAGAAATTTTAAAAAAGTGCCTTAACTGAAATACCAATCTTACCTAAAAAGGCTTTTTCAGCAGGCTTTTTCTTCCTTATTTCCACAAAGTGTGGAATTGTGACTGCTTTGGTTAGTCACAGGAACTCAGAGTTAGGTAAAATCTATAGGGACGTGAAATAAGGAAGCAAATTAATATTTCCAGTATTTTATGGAAATCAGCTTTAAAAATACTAAGCTTTTGCATATTGCTCAAAAGAAGCAGTTTGCTAAAGAGATCGGTTACAGTTTGTGAAACTTCTATCATATAACCATCTAATTTGAATATTTGTGTCTTGTCTTTTGTATTTGCACATAATTTTGGTCAACACCTTGTCACTTTTTGAATCCTGACAGCATGTTTGTTTCGGCTTTTGCTCGTGAGCCGATGAATGTTCTTTTGGGGCAGTGCAGCATTCCTGGCATGCTGCTCTCGTGTGTGAGCCATTCTTTCTGCTTTGGAGACAAGGCAGTTCAATAAAGACTACTAATGATTCTCAGTTCCATTACTACATGGGGGAGTGTTTAGACAAGACATCTCTGAAATATGCCATAAACACAAAGAAAGTGGGGGAGAAAAGAAAATTATTAAAATTACTGAAATATAGTAGAGAAAATAAAGCCTTTTAAATCCAAATACAACTAGAGGTATATGACTCATACAGTAGGAATCAATCTTCACATTGTCAGGAAGGTAATACTTGTTGGGAAGTAAAGCCTGGCTGATCATTATGGGCAGAATTTACAGTATCTGCCCTTCCTATCTCCTATCTATTTCCTGCCATGAACGATGAGAAACCCTAGAAGAACTCACTTGTAACCACTGCCATTAATCTTCAGCTGTTGCATTTTCTACTGTCCACATGGGAACCTACCTCATGGGAATTGCAGTACTGCTCATCAAGGTTAAGGCATGTTTGTGTCTTATCTTTAATATATGTACAGCAGGTTACTGCTCTCCTTCTAACATAGAAATACTAAGAAGTGTTTGTAGGGGGAATGTTTTGTTTGTCATAGGTTGTCCTTCTCTGACAGCTCTTTCATGGCAACACAAAAGTAAAAACTTCAGCCTAGAACTGTCAATTTGGAAAGAAAGAAATAATTAAAGTTAAGCTAAAAAGGACATAGGACTAAAATAAAAAATTGGAAATAGTAATACGAGTCCTGTGTTCATCCTTTTCTCTTTTTCACAGAATCTTATTACATGTTTGTTTTGAGACAGAAAAAATAGTGGATCTTCATCTTTCCTTGGCCAAGCACAGGGATTATTGATGATACTTTCTCCTAAGTAATACAAAACATCCATTTTAGCATGAAATCTCTACCCACCCCAATAAACACATGAAATCTGTTAACGACACTGCTCCTGAATGATGGTGTGAAGTTTAAATGATTTGTCCGTGCTTCAATGATTCAAAGAGGCTAAGAGGATAAAGGCATTAACTTCTGAGTGAGTTTTTTCCATTGTTCCTTATTTCTATATAGCAGAAGTTCACAATTTTACAAAGCCCTGTTTTCAAAACCCTTGTAAGGTTATCCCATTTTTGTCCTGTTACCAAGAAACCCTTTCCCTGACCCTGCAGGGTATGGTGAGAGCTCTGGCTTCAGTTCCTCAGTCCTGGGTGCTGCAGAATCCTGATAAGAAGCCTTTGTTGGTTTATAGGTCACCACAAGGACCCAAGAGCAAAAGCAAGATAACACAAGTAATTGTAACAGTAACTGTATCTTTTAACAGGGAGCTAATTGGCTAAAACTTTTATTCAGAAGTTTGATTAACAAAGCCCCAATTATAATTTAAGACATTATGATCCTTGGCCTTATGTTTCTGGATGCAAGATATTTTGCAAGGTGTATAGATTCAAGCACTGTAACCAAAGAGATGTGAATTCTCTAAAACGAGGAATTTTATGTGCTATTTTTTTTTCCCATTTAATCCATCTGAAAACAAGTTTTAGTGAATATTAAACATTCTTGCAGGGATAATTACTATGCAGGAGACTTTCAAGAGGCAAAATTGATAAGGTTCTCTTCTGTCTAGTTTTGAGCATCTTCTGGCTCATTTAGAAATGCAGTACTTAGCAGCTAGAGATACCCTGCAGCCTATGTAATCACTCTGGAGGTTTGCACGCAGCAAGTGGGTTAGTTTCATTGTTTTAGGATTTTCATTAGTCTTTTTGACAAATTCCAAAATGATGATTATCCACTTAACAAGTGATCCAAATATAATTCAGAGAAAATACTAGCAGATCATATAGATTCAAATACTAGTGAAATAGACACTGAAAGACCAAGTCAGTTTTTGGATATTCTACATCTTAGCTACATCTTAGCTTTAGAATAGTACAAAGAAAGATGTAGACCATCATTCTGAAAGTTGCAAGCTATTGTAAATGATGACCAGCTAGGGCACTAACAGCAGGAGTAGAGGAGGATTCTGATAAGTGTGTATGTGCATGAATAAAAATTGCAAAAAAGTGTTTATTGTAGTTTATTGAAAACAAACTTTTCTGAAGAAAATATACTGAATTTAGCAAGGAGAGGGTGGGAATATGTGTGGGGATATGTGTCTAAATATCAAACATTTGGGATAAAAATTTTGAATATAGGGGGATGATAGTCAAGTCTTTGCTTTGTTTATAGCTGTAACTCAAGGATGTAACTTAACCTATAACAACCATGTTCTATCCATTGGAAAGTTTCTACTTCAATAAAAATTAAACATCCTTCTGGAGAAACTGAACCTGAAGAAATGTAGTTGTGTTTCTCAGTAGGCAAGGCACTTACTTGGGTTTTGGTAAACTTAGCCTATGTATTTACTCTAATAGATTTGTGAATACTTACTAAAGTAAAATAAATAAACACAATAGATAAAACTTCTTGAAATGAGGACTCTATTTTGATATTCTTCTTTGATTTCCTAGGAAGTACAAGTAGTTGAAACACTTGAAATGTTTCTGCTGCAGTTAAAGCATGTGCTGGTGGAATGCAGGATAATGGAATTAGAGGCAAACTTGGGACATTCAAACATTATTCTTGCCCGGTGTGAGCTTTCACCCACAGCATCAGAACCAGTGGCTCTGAGCAACCCAGGCAAGGTTTGGAGCTCTCCTGTGTTGTCTGCCCTCAGCTCATTTGGGTTCCTAAATCACAGCATTGTGAGAATAGGGCATTGAATTGTTTCTTCTCGCTTGCATTTTGAGGTAGTAAGAAAAGCTGTAAGTCTAATGTTTTCTGATTCTCTTTGAGGAGGATTTGTATTGCCCTTTTATTATTAATACCCTTAAAAGGTATTATGTGTGTTAGAAGTAGACTGAAGGTTAAAAGCTGATTTCAGAAAGCTATTTCAAATATTTATGATTCTGCAGCCTGCAAGAATCTGAAGATTCTGAAGAATCTTCAGAATACTGAAGTGCTCAAGTTGTGAGAGTTATTTCTTTCAGGTAATCCCTGATTGTAATTGTGTTAAATAATTTGGAGAGGATTAAAAAAATCCATTCTGCCTCATCCTTCAAAAGCTTGTGGAATCTTCACAGTAAGCAGAGAAAATATAAACCGACGGTTTGCTGTAGTGAAGTAAATATGAATGTCTGTTATACTGGTTTGAGTCTGAAAGATAAAATGGTTCTGCATAAAAAAAAGTTAGGTTGTAAGTATTTTAAAATAAAATATGTATGAGTAAAGTATTACTTAAGTAAACTTAACTAACCCTAGTAATAGAGTTTATCACTAGGAAAATTTTGGGAAAATTTAAGCAGCATTTCTTTTAAAAGACAAGAGTAATGAATATAACTTTATATTTCAAAGATTGATATGATGAAGTAAGACCATGTCTAAATATTTGCAATGGAAACTTGTTGATATTTATGGAGCTATAATGAGCAAAAGGCCCATTTTCTTACTAAGACATATTTTTAGAATTTAACTTTGAGTAAGGGTCAAGAAGGATAGGGGAGTTTTGGCCAAAACCAGAACAGCAGCAGTATAATGAGCTGCAGCGGCAAGTGTTTGAAATGAACATTTCTTGACTCAAGAATGAGGTATGGAAACCCTTCCTTCTCAGTGACGTGCTCTGTCATTGCTGAGCCACACTCCAAGGTGTTCTGTTGCTATCAAAGAATTGTGCCTAAAGAAAATGCCTGTTTAGTTAAACAAGACTGTAGAGAAATTCTCCCACTTGATTGAGGTGAGGAAGGATGAAAGTTACAAGGAGGTGAGCAAGCAAAAAGCACAGCAGGTGCAGTAAAAGGTCAAGGCCTCTCATCCTCAAGGTACATCCCAAGTATTTTGATCCTGCAGAAATAGAAAGAGTATATTTGAGAAATATGAGATTGATTTCCTGCACTTTTTTTTTCTCTCTTGCATAAAGGTAAAACCACAGTTGTGCAACAGTTAAGCAGATTTGCACAGCTAGTATAGGAATGCCTTTGTAGGATGCAATCCATACTTGAAATCATAGAAATTCAACCGATTTGTAACACCTTCAGGCAGAGAATCATTTTAAATGTTATGTATGTAAAAAGAAGACAATCTTTTGTTTTGTATTTTATATTAAGAGACCTCATAGTCAAATGTAGCACATTAGTTGTCTTTAATAAGAAAGCCTGTCTACTGTATTACTGTTTTTGTAAATTAAAGGGATAGCAGTTCTAACACCAAAAGGTATTGCTGAAACAAGTAGCAGAAAAGTGTAGAGGCAACTTTTTGATACAAGCATTTTGAAAAATACGTTTTTCTTTTTAAGGCAGATGAAATTAAAGTGAGCAAAGAGTACTCCCTAGAACACTTTGCTCAATGAAAATAAAGAAAACAGTGTTTTTGATTCCAGTTAGATTATTTATGTGTTTGTTTCCTGTATAATTTATATTTTGACTCTTTCAAACTTTGTTATTCCTCTCAAATATTTTTTTGGCAGCTAGTATTACTTTTTCCTTTCAGTTTGCTATCTTTTTAGCCTTTCCTGTCTAGTGCACTTTCAAGATGTCCATGCATTCTATCTGATCCCTTGCTTTTTAGCTTTTTCTCAGTGGAAAGTGGTGGTGGTAGGGGAAAGGCCATGTTAAGGTCAGTATTTCACCACAGGGGTCAGAGAATTTGGGCTATTAGCAAGATGGTATGCACACTGATCAATTCATATAAATATTTCTGTGGTTCACTGATTTACAAGGTGTTTTGGCTTTTCCATACCAATTTGGGGAGAGCACTACTGTATTTTAGGAATGTGAGTTTTATTTACTGCACTTTTTCCTTGGTCTTGGGAGGATCATTGCACTGTTAGATTGTTTTTGTACTATGAGAGGATGTGTGGTTGTAGCTTGTCATATTGTTGATGCTTCCGAAATGCAGGTGTTGGTTTCCCAGTGTGTCCTGGTGCTTGGTGTTCACAGAAGGCCTTAGTCTGTCTTATCAAAAATAATAAAGCTGCACACAAGAATTAGTTATAAAAAAAAATGCTGTTTGCGTATTCATGCGTGTACATGTGTGAATTAATAGAGGAATAACTGGAAACTTTCTAAAGTCGTAATCCAAAGCTTGTTGTTCTATAAAAAAAAATACGTTATTAATAATACGTTAAATAATACGTTAAATGAGTTATATGTTAAGCCTTTCTACAGCTTAATTAACGTATTAAGACCTCAGATGCTAAATCAAGAGAACTTCTGTTGTCTAGTTATGAAGATGCATGTGTGTTATTTCTTCAAGGCTAAACTTCGCTCTCATCATATTGTTTAGGTGCCTTACTGCTTGCTTTCGTAATGGATGTCCTGTTCTGTCACAGTGCTTGATTTTTGTAGTGCCTTTATAGCAACATTAGTCCAGCTGACCTTTAAGAGAAATAATGGTTGATAATAGTTGGGATGGGGTTTGTAAATAAAGCAATACATTTTATTAGATGGATTGATATAGTTGGAAAACCAAGACAAGCTAATCAGTGCCCCGGACAGTAATCACTGAGAGAATTAATTATCTGGTTCCCATGTGCATAGAATAGGGTGATGAACATTCCTCTCCCAAGCCTTACGCCAAATCTGGCAAGAGCTCTGAATGATAAATATGCATGAAGGAAAGGTTGCAGTCTTCCTTTTAAACAGAACAGGGAGTTAAGAGGTTAATGGAAAAAAAAAATCAGTACATTGGATTTTAGGAAGATCTTAGGAAGATACAGAAGATAAAGAATGCATCTACTGGGATGTGATAAAGAGATAATTCTGTTTTGTCAAATTTTCTATAATAAGCTGACTAAATAGGTAGAATGGATTTAGTAATGTGGTACTTTGTATTTAAAAGAAGAAAGAAAAAACAAGGGGGGACAAAATAAGAACAAAACCAATCTCAGTATGATAGTGCTTTGTTTTGCAAGGTCAATGCAAATTTGAAATCTAATAAGAATTGGTAATGAAGTACAGTAATAAATCAGCAGACAAAATTTCCTATATGAAATAAAAGAACAAATACAGTTTCACTAGAGCATATTCTAAATTGTAAATGTAATTCTATTTCCAGCAGTTCAGCATGCAATTTTGTTCCAAGCTAATTGTATCATGAAATAAGAAAATAGGGGTAGTTACCAGCATATGGAGTTATTCTAGAGGAAAGAGAGTAATTATTTCAGGCATTGTACCAGATGGTTTGTCATCTAAAAAACTACTCTGTTTTTCTTTTGTTTTTCTGTATTCTATACATTTTGACTGAAGGAAGGGATCCAAAATAAATTTAGGACAGGATGCTGTTTCACTTTGCTTGTGGTATTGGCCACTCATTTACAAGATATTGGCCTGGCAGATCTATGGACACATTTGTGGTTGAGGGTGGCTTGCTTTTTCAGGATGGTAGATGGCACAACAAGGAGTTATTGGTATCTCTCCAGCTTTGGGTTTCTGAGGTTGATTGCTTAGATAAGAGTTTTCAACATTTTTAGCTGTATTTCGGCTAAATTGTATTGACTGTTTTTCCCATGTAACTATTTTTTGTGTGTGTGTATTTGATATGTTTATGTGCAATTAAGAACTATGTAAATATTTGGGGGTTTTTGCACATCATAGCAGGAAAGTCACAGTTCAGACAGTCTCAAGGTACTTTTTGTCTCCTATTTTGGTTTTCAGGGGAAGGACATCATGACTTTTGAAGATTCAAATCCCATTTGAGATCATAAATTAAAAAGAAATTGTTAAATATTTTGTCCTTACTTGTCATTTTTGAGTGCGATGTCTTCACAAACACTGAAGCCTGCCTGAGTAAAAGCTAGTAGAAGGAATCACAGAAGTGTGTCAGAGCAAGCTGAAAATACCCTGGCAAAATAGGTATATGATAAAGCCTGTGCAGGATTTACCTGCTTTTTCCTTGCCTTCCTGTCTCACTTTTTTCCAAATTCAGTACTTTCCTATAAGGTCAGGAAGGCAAAGACATGATAAAACATCTCTGGTTTGAAGCAATCCCTTCAGGGCCAGTGTGGCTGGCCAGAACTGAGTTGTCTTTTGACTTGACTGTAGATAATCATTGAATTCCAGTAAAACTCTCTTGGGTGCTAGTTCATTCCTGGTGGGCTCTTTTTGGTATCAGACTAAATGAAGAGGAAGCTCTTAGCAACATGACAGATTTGGGTGTAAAGAAGTGTTATGTGCTGTGTATACCTACTCTGTATATTTGTTCTCACTGATTATTTATGCAGGTGTTGACACTCCATTTTAGAAGTGTCCTAATTGCATGTAGTAAACTGCCTAGTGATCTCTTGCCTTCTTCTGTTTAATATAGCAAAAGCAGGCAGAGGAGCAGAATTCTAGCTTTCTGAAAGCTGTAATGAGCAAAAAGATTTATCTGATTTAAATGAAAATTTAATGTTTCATTTACTCTTCCCTTTTGTTGGTGCTGTCACAGCAAGCCAGTGTTTCAGCAGAACAGGCTATAAAAATAGGAGTATTTTTTACATACTGATACTTATATCCCTCTGGCCCTAAGGCTTTGAGCATCATTTCCGTGCTGTTAAACCCAGACCTATTTCTTTTCAGGGCAAAGACTGTGAAGATTTAGTACGTGACTGCAATAGTCTTAAGACCATACCATGATTTTTCCTTCTGTGTTTACTTAAATTTGGCTTTGGGATTCCAGGTGGCATTGCGCAAACAGGGCAAATAATAAAAATTGACTTGTGTCTCTCTAAATCGCATACAGGAACCTTAGGATAACGAATTGGTTGCTGCCAGAGATACCCTTCCAGATGAGTTTGAAATTAAGCACCTGATCATTGAAAGAGGGAGAGAGCTGTATGGATCTGGTAGACTGGCACATTTTAAGGTTGTAAAGAGATACTTTATCTTCAGCCATTTTAAGAGGAGAGATTAGAGTTTACAAGGCCAAATATAGTAAGTTCTCAGGATTGACTTGTAAACCAAGCCTCCTAGTATGGCCATGAACAATGGAGAAAGCATTTTACTCTGTGTGCTGTTGTTTATCCTCTACCAGCACTTTTTCCTTCATTCTCTAGTAACAAAGTGACGGAGTGGGAGATGGACAGAGAGAGAGAGAGAGGGATCTTAGTTCCTGAATTGTAGATGACTTTGTTGTCATTTTACTGTCAGAATAATGGACTAAGCAGGTTCACAGTGAAATGATCATTGCAAGCAATGAGAGAGGTTCTCCTGAAGGAAGCACTTGGACATTTGGACAATGGTGTACTCCTGCTAAGAGGATGAAGAGATGTCAAAGGTGTGTTTGAATGTGTACTTAAGGATTTGCATGCCCTGAGGCATTATTAAAACTGCTCTCAGCATATCAAGCTACTGAAACCCAGGCATGTATGAAATTCTGCATGTTTATTAAGTCTCCATTGAAACTGTAAGAAAGATCCCAGAGTTGTCTTCCTAATACTTAGAGCATCAGTATGTCCCTGGATATTTATTCTCTGGTTCTGGGTCTTGCTTTGATTTTGTACATGACACCTCTATAATCAATGAAATAAATATACATATGTCCATAGCTTATTAGTACCTCACTTATAACACATGTGAGATCATTCACTAGATGATCTAAAATTCAGTAGTCTTCAGGAAGATCCCTGGAGTAGGTATCCTGTGATGGTTGACACTGCATTTATAATATATTTCAGCTTTCCTCTTAGCTTTACAAAATCTAAACAAGAAGATGTAATGGAACGGTGGTGTGTTTTGTGAGGAAGGTTTTTTGGGGCTGAGCAAGTCCGTTGGACAGGAAGGATGTGGGAGCTGATCTTTATGATATTATTTCGGTTGCAAACAGGAGACGTCAGTTCTAAAATCGTATCCACTTTGTGCCTTGCAATAGCATTTTTTTCTTTATTTTTTTTCCTTCTCCTCTGGCATATTAATCTTGTATGTAAAAGCACTAAGGAAAAGCTTATGTGATTTGTGTGCACAAATAATGAATTTTTGACTTTAACTGTTTTGTAGTTCAACTTTTCCCTCTGAATTGGGGAATTATTCTTTATTTTCTTTAGTATTTCAAAATGTAGCACTTTTGTTGCAGCCCCGTTTTAGTATTTTTCATGAATGATTCCTATTACATGAATATCTTGCAGGTGAATGCTTCAAGGACATATCTCTAGGTGGAGATTTCAGGTTAAAGACACAGTACCAAGTATAGCAAATATTTAGTGCTGACTCATTTTTTAAAAAATGCTAGAGTAATCTTATGTAAGATTATGTTCTTCTGTTCTTGCAGTGCACATCTGTTTCTTTGCCGTAGCCATAGAATCATAGAATGCCTAAGGTCAGAAGGGACCTCTAGAGATCATCTAGTCCAACCCCCCTGCACACGCAGGGCCACCTAGAGCACGTGGCACAGGGCTGCATCCAAGCGAGTTTTGAAGATCTCCAGAGAAGGAGACTCCACAACCTCTCTGGGCAGCCTGTGCCAGGGCTCCATCACCTTCACTGTTAAGAAATTTTTCCTTAAGCCATCTCTTTCCCTTTTTGTTTAATCTGCAACTCAGTGTCTTGCAGCAGAAAAAAAATAAACTCATGATCCACTTTCCGTAATATTAGAAAATCTGACTTAGTCTGCTAGTAGATGTTTGGATTAATTTGACATTTCTTTCTATTCTGCTACCAAAATATATTTTGTCTCTGCTGATCATCATCTCAAGCTTCTTTTGTTCAGCTCTAGAGTGTTTCCACCAGTATTTCTTGCTGTTCTATTTCAGAAATTATCCTCCTTCTACCTTATACAATTTTTTTTTTAAATAACTAAAAAATAAGCAGAAAAAAATCATTTGGTTTAGATAAAGACTTTAAAAATCACATTGCTCAGAAAAATATCTTAATTATGCCTTTAATTTTATTAAAGGAAAGGATTTTTAGGGGTTGTCAGTTAGTCTCATTATAGTTGTCAACATTTTTTGAATCCTAGTGCAATCTTGAAGAAAACCAGAAAATCTGAAAGGCTTCTGAGCGTTAGGAAACAAATGAGACAAGGGTCTGTGCCTGACCCAGGAGAGAGAGTCACTAAATTTTGTCCTTCACTGGAGTGAGCAGGAGATAGACAGTTATGTGTAGTGTAGATAGGAAATGATAGTGGCCATTTTAGCAGTAGGTTTTATTATTCTGATTATCTGTTATTTTTCCTCTAGTCCTTTCGGCATCATAATGTCACTTTGACAGTATATAAATGCAAAGGATGCCCACTTCTCCAGTACACTCTTGCCTCCTCAGAAAGGGACAATGAATGGTAACAAGGTTCTGAATATCTAGGACTCATCTACTTCTTTTCCAAAAACAGCTAGGGCAGAAGTCTGTTAAATCAGGAGTAATACAAAGAAGAGAGTAACATGTATTATCGGATAAGAAATAGGGACATGCAATGAAATTATAAGACAGTGAATTTAAATTGAACAAAAGGAGGTATTTCCTTATTTGTCATCCAAGTTCTACAGTTTAGATAATTGCCATAGGATTTTCAGAAGCCATAAAGTGTTGCTGAGTCCAAAACCTAATTCATAGGAGTGCAACTTTAAGGGGGAGGACCAGATGGACATAAATTGGCATTATTTAGAGTGAACAATAAAGAATTTGGAGAAATTAAAAAAGTAGGGAAGGATGCATGCCCTAGGTTTCAACGTAGATGAATACAGACTAATGTCGTGATTGTAAATCATCAAAAGAGAAATTTGTGCAGTTAGAGAAGAAGCTGTAAAATGGTATT
>JAUBNY010001160.1:1691598-1704797 GCA_032275445.1 Crypturellus soui
ATACAGACTAATGTCGTGATTGTAAATCATCAAAAGAGAAATTTGTGCAGTTAGAGAAGAAGCTGTAAAATGGTATTTTAGGGCAGTGCAGCAGAAGGCAGGATTTCTGTTTCCCTACACCTGAACTTTCAGAGATAGTTTCCTGCTTGACCGTTTCAAGAAGGAGGGCAGAGCCCTGTGCATTAAAGTAGTGAAAACTCGGTATTTATAGCTAAAAGTTGTGATCTAGAAGCTCAAATTACAAGAAAATATTAAAACCTGACCTTAAACAAAAAGTACTAGCAAAGACTAGAATGATTAAACCCTTAATAACTGCTGTTGTATCTTTTGTGGGGCAAAATGGCTGGCAAGTTTGTTATTTTTAATAAAATCTTAAAAGGTACTTTGGATCATGACATAAATGTAGTTAAAAAAATAACCCTCCCAAAAATAATTGGCTGACTTTGCCCAAAAATCAAACAAGCAAAAAACATTCAGAAGGTTAAAAAAAAAGTTTCAGTTGAGGTTAAAAGTAGAACTACTTTGAAGTAGAGACTATAAAGGCCTATTTTAGGCCTTTATCTGAAGACTGAGTAAGCATTCTAAATGTTCAAGCATATGCTGCCGTTGTCATATCTTAACAAGTTAGTGCATGTTAGCAGCTGTACAGTAACTGATCTCACTCTTAGCCTGTCATGAAATGTGAGAGAAAGTGTCATAGTTTAAGCTGTTTTCACACAGCAAGAATCACAGGGCCAGAGAGAGAGGCGGGAATAGATGTCAGCATGAGTGAGTGATGGTGTGTAAGCAAGGAGAAGTGGAGAGACTCTCAGCTCTTATCTCTGTTCCCAACTTTGTTCAAATATTTAGTCCAATTACATGTTAAAGTCTAATTAAAAGGTCTTCTGGACTTGGGAACTAAATATTGGTTTGAAACTCCTTGGACTGGGGAAGATGGTGAGCTGACATCTCTCACTTCAGGCAGGTGCTTTGGTAAGGAGGTTAACCTTGCAGATTTCTCTGTACTGCCTCCAGCTGTGTTTTAAAAGACAAAGAACTGAGTTAATCACTTGTGACAAGAAAAGCAGCTTAGGTTCCTAATGCAAGGAAGGTCAGCCATGAGTCCTAGTCTCCTTTCACCACCAAGCTCCAAACCGATGGGCCCTGGTTCCTGCTTCCATTTGGGTGTCACCTCTGCGCAGCATGTTTATTATTTTAAATGGTGACGCAGAGCTATATTCAGTAACTATATTCAAAATGCAGCTGGACTTCAACATTCTAATTCTGAGAGCAAGCAGTTAAACCAAGGGATTCATGTGGAAGGAGTTTTTAAAATAATTTGGTAGTAATCAGGGGGAGTGACTTGGCATGGTAATGCCAAGAACAGAGAGAATGCTTTAACAGTTTCCCACTTTTTTCTTTCAGTGTTTGTGCAGCTTGGCAATACTAATGAGTGTTACCTGCTCACCTGACAGAACATTCAAGCGTAAGAAATAAGAAAAAAATGGTAGCACATACCTGTGATTTACTGTGCTGGCAGTAGTACCTCACAGGCTGATGTAGTTAGTTGCAATGAGAAAAAAAAATTAAAAGCCCAGGAAGACCTATATAATGTTCTATTTGGCCATGCATATTAATGCTTCTTTTGTTTTATTGATTGCTAAGTGTCTTGGCTAGTGAAATGTCTCCTTTTTGACATATTGTAGCTTGAAGTACCTATGATTTGTGCTTTCCATGCTCCCCAGCTTTTAACTGCTTGTTTGTTTTTCATTCTTCATTTGGAAAATGCCATGTCAGTGGGCTGCTGATCGTCACATCCTGTAGTGACTAGTAGTACGGTTCACAGTGTTATTTAGTTCATATCTTGTTTATACAAGAGCTGTTTGACATATTTTTTACTGTATCTCATCTATAGAAGGGCTCAAGCTTGAAACTTCTAAGTCAAGGAATGCTATGAGCACTGGAATTACATCGAGCATATAAGATCTTAGATCTCTGTGGTTAGTGTGCAGTTGGTATTTTTCTTCTGGTGAGAGAGAAGGGAAGTGAACTTTTTATTTTGTAGTAACTGCAGTATGCCTGAAGGAAGGAATGTATTGAAAATAGGTATTGCAAAGTAGTTACCTATGGTAGCTTACTCTGTGAGGGGAACTTTCCTGTGTGCCAGAGCTCTATTTGTTACATCTATTGTGTTGTTTAAAGTTACCTTATTACATCTGGTGGTTTTTCAGATAGCTTTGAGCATCCATACTTTGGTTCTCATTTAAGCAGATGGTTTCTTTAGGCTTTTTTTTTTCTGCTTCACTGAGTAAAGAAAAGGTTTTATACCCATTTATTACACTTACTGGAACTTTCATCACCCTGAATATTCAAAACCCATAAAATAAAAATGGCAGCTTGGAAGAAATCCCAAATGTTCATGGTTAACGGTGTTTTAAAACTAAGAATAATGTCCTGAATTATCTGATAGAGATTGCTCTTCATTAGATTTATTGATATATTCCTTATTGATGGATTTCGGAGTTGACTGGTATTGCTAAAAGAAAACACTAAATGTGTGTTTTTGGAAAGATATTCCTTATACATAGTAGTTTCAGTATGATGCAATGCTTGGCATTAGTCTTCTAAATCTTGATTACTTCTAATTCTGTTTTGCAGCTTTTAATGAATTCTTGATAATTGAAACTGAATTATTGGCTGCATTAATGCTACATACAATGTGTTATTTCTATGACTTTCTGGCCTGGTCAGTTCCCCTGTCTATTTCTTAAAGTTTCTGATATTTGGGGCTCATGTTGATGTAGTCCATAGTATATGGCTGCTATTTAGTATCAGACAGCATCATATGGGTATGTTATTGTTTTTAGCAGAATAACAGCATTCTGATTCCTGTATGGACTCACTGACATCCAGGCATGGTGCAGCTGCACCCAGTGGGGCAACACTGCCCGTGTAATTCCTGCTGGGAGCAAGATAAAGCTCCTGCAGGGCCACTTGCCTGGCAGAGTGGATTGTAGGGAAGGAAGCATTTGAATGAATTGCGTGGCACAACTAAGAATAGAAACCCAAATCCTACAGCCTGGTCGTCTTCATTTCTCTCAAAGGAAGGTGCAAATCCCACTGGAGAAATATCCGCCTTTTTATGTGGACTAGGCAAAGAAAGAATTTTGAAGAGCTGTCATTTGCTCTGCCAGCTCAGATGATACTAGACTGCCTTGGGATCAAAAGGTGCCAGTCCTGCAGATGTCTGTTATTTTATGTAATTTAGTTGTGTTATAGGCTGTTTTTTTTTCCCTTAGAGCCACTGCCTCTGTTAAGTCAAAGGGCTAGTTAGTCTGTTTAGTCTGTTCTCTGAGAACATATCTAGACTAAAACAGGAAACTGATCTCAATATATATAATTTCACTTGTAGTAAATATTTTTAATAGCACTGAATAGTCACACAGTACAGATTTACCTTCCTATACAGAGATTTATTTCCTTATTATTTTGACTTTTATTTTAGTGGTATTTCTGTGTTCCTATCTTCATCTGACTCTGTGTTTCCCAACCTGAAAAAAATACTTTCTAGTTCAGCACCACAAGCAGTGTAAGAAGGGAAATAGAAACTCCATTTCCCAGTTAAGAAACTGCAGAGACAGAGATAGTCTGAGTTTTCTCAAGTCCGACCCGATGCCTCTGGGAGAGACAGAAATTGAACCCACATGTCTTGCCTAGTCCCACTGAATAGCAAGACAGTCTCCCTCAAAATAGAAGAAAATTCATTTGTTAATATACTCAGCTCAGTATTTTGTCTGTGGACACTCTTTAAACATCTGATTTTTCTGTTTCAATTCACCCCGTTCCCTTTTATTTCCTTGCCTCATTTGCATTGATATACAGTGCCTGATAGAATGGGATTCAAAACGTCCTTGTGTGAAGGATTGAATCAGAAGAAGCTTAAATAACAGTTTGAATATAACCAAACCATTCCTTCAAAGATATTACGTTTCTAGATAATCTTTGTTGCTGTTGCTATGTAGAACATTTCCATTTATTTCCATTTGTTTCTCATAAATGGATGAATGTGCAGAGATGGTGTGATACTTCAGACCTTCTTAGAAGAAAGAACTTGTTAGTTCCAAAACTTTTTCTACTTTAAAACACCCTAAGGCGATAATATCTTAGATTAAGATTTAAAGGTTTAAATTATTTGCTTTCTGATGCTTTCATTAGCTGACAAGCTTTAATGCCTGGTGCCTACTTTGGAATTACTTTGTATGATCCATTTCCACTGCCAGTGATTTGAAGTGGATCTTCTTCCGGGAGAAGTTACTTGCTTTTGTATCAGGGAATTTCTCCATCTGTGTAGGTGCAGGACCACTGTCTGGTGCTTCCTTGCTGAGATTGGCTGTCAAAATCCTAATCAGCCGTAGTCAGTCTATATATTTGAGAAGCAAATGTTTATTGTGTAGCTTGGAAAAATCTCTCAGGAAGCCACCGAAGAATCAGTCTCTTATTTGTTGGTTTGGTTTGGAGTTTTAATATTTGAAAACTGCTTTGTAGGTTGTGAGTGCTACTGAACATAGGTATAAAATACCCAACTTTGATATTCTTGGGGCAATTCTGTTTTTTTAGCAGATCGTTGGGCACTTAATTAGCTGAATCTCTAATCTGGGGGCTAGACTCATTCTGGGTTTTCTGGATTGTATTGAAGCTGTGTTGCAGGCTGTCATTTTGTTGTATGTTGTATGTAGGGAGCATCCAAAAGTTAGTTTTCTGTTGGCAAATTTCAAAAAAAAGAGTCTTAGGTGGGGTACGTGTTCAGTGTTGTGTGTATCAGCTCATCTACAGCATTCTCTTTGCACTTAATCCTTTAGTTTTTAAAGTTCTCTGGAAGTGGGGTTTTTTTTGTTTTTGTTTTTGTAACTTTTTGGAGGTAGTGGTGGTGGTGGTTTTTGTATAGGTTTTTTCTTTTTTTTTTCCCTTTTCTCTTTCTTTTCTCTTTTCTTTGACTCTTCAGAATTCAAAGACCGAATGCAGTGTACATTAAATGGTGCAACTGGTGTATCCAGAAAAAGTACTGACAAAAAGATCTTGCAGATAATACCTGCCTTGCAATATTTTACCCTAAAGAAAAACCTTGGGAAACAATAAGATGGATTGACATAGAAGGAATAAAATCCATGCTTATGAGTATGATTCCTTAAAAAAAAAAAGTGTGTGTACTGTAGCTGTGCTAATATTCTGTCTGCCTTTGTAAAATTAGCTGCAGTATCAAGTGCACCTTGGTATGAATCTATCTTAAGACTTTACTGGGAAGAATACTGCAAAATTCACAGCTGTCCAGGCTTATGGAGTAGCATTTGGAAGGACATGCGCCTTCACAATTTTTAGCTCTGCTTTGTCAGCGAGGTGCTGCAACTGCTGATTGTGCCTGTTTAGGCAATGCGCATATTATGAATGCAGGCAGAATTTTAAATGGACGTGTGGGGGAAAAACAGGAGAGCTACATAGCTGATACACTTCCTGATTTTATTCAAAAGTAAAATTTCAATCTGGAAATATTTAGTACTGATTATTTTGTATTCATCTTTTAATCAGTGGCTCTATGGATGCTTGCTCTATTTACTTCCTCTTTCTTTGCAATGCTGCTTCCAAGTACTGTGAACTTCCAAGGAAAGACTGAAAAAATATCCCCTCCTAACTATATGCTCATGATATACTTAGCATCTGCCCTCAGTTTTGGGACCAAGGACTTTGTCTAACCTTGTCCTCTGAATTTCAAAATTTGTTAAAGCCTCGTCCAATAATTTTGCTACTCATCTTTTTTAACATAGCCTTGTTGTTGACTGTGTCAAGTTGTTTTTCGAAGTGGTTGCCCCCCTCTTACTGCCAGTGGTCTAGGAGAAGACTAGAGGGACCACAGCAACATCAAGTGTGGTATAAATTAATCAGTTTTATTTTGTTGCCTGTTTGTAATTGCTAATCAAAATGAACTTTTAGTTCTGCAAAAAACTTATGTACACAAAGAACATTAGTTTTGATCAGCCCCTTGAAAGAAAAATGAGCTTTGGAATTAGTAACAACTAAGAAAAAGGAAGGCTGTCTTAAGTTTCTGTGACGTATGTTATAAAATTGAATTCCAGTGAAGAGTGTGACTGAAGTTCACTGTCTCCACTCATATATTTTTATTCTTCATGTGAACTGAACTGTTCACTGGGGTGCATGGGACAGTAGTGGGGACTCACGGGGCACAAAAGGCTCCTGGGTGCCTGGTGTGGGTAACAGGGAGTGGAAGATGTCCCAAGAGCCTCTTTACCCTTGCGGTTCAACTAGTCTGCAACAGTTTGCAGTGAATAAAATTGCCAAGCACTTTCAGCTATTCTGCTTGTAAAAAGATGCATTGACTAAGGGCAGAAAACATAACCTTGGTAACAATTTGAAAATGTCGTGTCCTTTCTTGTTACAAAAGTTTGACAATAATTACACTTGCATGTGAACAATTAAATTTCCTTGAAATCAAATAGGTGCTGATTCATTAATCAAAGATAGGATAATGTGAATTTGGATTAATTGCAAAATAGTAAGTAAGGAGCTCAGCCAACACTAGGAAGGCGGCATGTCTTTGAAAATCAAATCCAGTCTAACTAGAATATAAGAAACTTGCAAAAAATTTGGGAACAGAGCTTTGTTCACGCTTCAAAACCTTTTATCCTCAGCACTTTTAAAGGAAAAGGATTTTCTTTGAAAATCTTTGAAATCATGAAAAAGATTTTCTTTGAAAATATCTGCTTCTTGGTGATGTGAACAATCTGAAACTCTAATTGACAAACTATAAAAGGTTGTATTTCTTCCTGGTAACTGTTCTTTTCTATCATATACAAATATTACTTTGTTGAGAAGTGATGAGTGTTGAGTAGCTGACATTTAGGGACTGATATATTCTGTTGATTTGGAAGAAAGATAAACTTTAGGATCTAAGCCCATCACATCATAAAAATCCATACTGCTTTGACTCTAGATATATTATATATTCTTAAACTGCATATTTAAATATTTATATATCAGGGCCTGACACTGATGTCTTAATGCATCACCTAAAATATATTGGTATGTGTCCATGCAATGTAAATAACAGAGTAGATCATATATTTTGCATGGTTTTTAGCTTTAATTCTTCTTCATCAGCACAAATCCAATATTAATTATTAACTGCTTTCAAAATGAAATTTCATAGTAGCATGTCCTCTATTTTCTGTCCAAAAATGTTACAGTAGACTAGGCTAGGGCCTGGAGAAATTCCAGGCAAGACCAGCTATATTATTGCTTTATATAAGAAAAACTAATAGGAAAGCTCTTCCAGGTTATTTCTGGAAGGCTGTCGGGTTTTGTTTGGCTAATTTATAAGCAACCTGCATATAAAAAGCTTTCTGGTGCTGCTAGCAAGTTGGAGCTGAAAATATACGAAGAGCTAATGAGAACAGGTATAAACTGGATAATGTTAAAATCATATTATGAATGTGTGGAAAGGATGAATGAATTAAGACTGCTGGTCTTGCCAAATTAAAGAATTAGTGGTATGTGTTACAACAATAAAAAGTGTATGCTGTTTTTCATTAGTAAACACCTAGATAACAGTGGTACTTTTCCAAGAAATATAATAAGAGGAAGCATTACTCATGTAGGGAAGGACTGGAATGTGGTGTGGGGGAGAACTGCATAGCCTTTAGCATAGGAATAATTGGATGAATTTTACACCCTAAGAAAAAGTCAGTTTTCAATGATAGATTATCGCTTTAATATGAGGACAAATGAAGGGAGCGGCCTGATGCTTAACTGCTCAGCTGACCATGATGACTCCCGCGTGTGACGTGGGTCTGACTAAGGCAAACATGCTTCTGCCAGTGTGGGGAAAGTACCTCCAGGACAAACCAAAGCACTGAGGCATTTGCTCAGGCAGAGCAAGACTGGAGAAGACGGCTGCTGCTCTGGTCTTGTGAGCGGAAGGCCTGAAAGTCAGTGACCTGAAAGTCAGTAACAGTGTGTGAATGGAGTATCAACTGGCTATGGATACATTTAAGCTAGAAATAAGAAGAAAGCAGGCAAGCATACAACAAGATGTTTTCCCACATTGCAGAACTTGGCCTTGTTATTTATTACAAATGCTGATGCTGTCTTAGAAATTTTTTTTTTTTTTGCCCCAGCCACCGCTGATTGAAGGTTTCTAACATCAGATGAATGAGTTTCTGAAACAGAAAGACGCACAAGTGTAGTGGTTCCCAAATTAAACGTGCTGTGCCCGTGGCTGTGCTGACTGCGATGCTCCGCGCTGCGCATCAGTGCCTGGCAATCAGCAGGCGGCCTGCGCCCCGTGCTTACGTGTTGCATCACGTTGCTCAAATTGGTATTGTGTCCCCTACGAAGGTTACTTGGCCGTTCTGCAAAGCGGCACAATGTAAGCAGTGGCCACGTTCCCCTTTTGTTTGCTGCTTTGATTTATTGATGGTATCAACAGTGAATTAGCATGAAATGATCTGGGAGCAGTGAAGAGCAATGAACCATATTAATCAACATTGTTCTCTAATGCTTTGAATTTACTTTCTTGAACATATATTAGAGATGAGTTTGGTCTATAAATATTTTTAGGAGATAAATGTTGGGTTTTATAGTCTTTACAAAGCTCAGGAATGAATCTATATGCAATCATAGACCCACATGGTGGTTTTTTCCTCAGTTTGTTTCAGATCCTTGTGCCAGCAACCCCTGTCACCATGGAAACTGCAGTGCCAGCAGTGATGGCTACCTCTGTGCCTGCAGTGAAGGCTATGAAGGGACAAACTGTGAACACTCATTTCCCAGCCCTCTAGTCTCTGGACGGACAGAATCGTCATCACCCAGGCAAGGCAGCCTGGTCTCCTCTACCTTGGAACCCGACATTGTGCTCCCTCGCTCAAGAGCAACTGTGACACTACCCACGTGGCAGCCAAAAGCTGGACAGAAAGTTGTAGATCTGAAATGGGATGAAATAGAGGTGAGAATATTTTGTTTAAATAAAAATGCACACTGTGAAGCATCTAACAGTCCTCACTGATATGTTGTCATTTCTGCATATAATGTCAGGTACCATTGAAGATAGGATCTCTGACTCACTATTCTGGTAAAGTTTACCAGACTGATATTTTTTAAGCGCAACAGGCTTAAGATTGGCCTTTTTGAGGTTATATTTTTGCTTACATCATACTGGATGTCTCTTTGAAATGAGATAATATTGTTTATTCTGGTCACTCATGAAAAAATATCTCCATCAAATGAATTCAAGACAATCAAAAGATTGCAGCATTAATTCTAACATGATTTTTTTTCTGATTAACAGTTACAGTCCCATGTTGCCTTGTGGATCTCTATAGTGTTAAGAAAACATAGCTACTTGAGAATTAAAAATAGCAGTCAATATGTAACTGTGCACAACTGTAGAGATGCACAATGGGGGAGAAACAGCTAAAACCACTATTATTAATAATCCTAGGAAAAATATCTGACTACCTATTACTTTTTTTTTTTTTAAAGGAACGTTTATTAAAAGAACATTCAGTATCTCTGCCTTTAACACAGCACCCTTTGGAGAAAATAAGATGGTACTAGTATGTATGGGCAGTCTTAGGATTTGACATTCTAGCTCTAGGAAATTTTATTTTATTTTGTCCCAAAATTGTGAAATAAAAATTTAAAATAAACATTTTTGAATAGTTATTTTGAATAGTTTTTAAATAGCATTCATATTTACATACAGCTCTTTGAGTCACAGCTCTGCTTGGGGACTCTGTATTTGAACTCCCCTTTGAAACTTGTGGCTTGCCTAGCCCCTCTGAACTTTACCTTCACTTGTCATGATTTTCTGCACAGCTCCATATTTAAATTGATATGTGGTTATTTGCTATTCATAGAGAACTTCAGATGAACATTTACTTATTTTTTGCCATGTAGAAATATTGTCCTTATCTTGGCCAGAAGTTCCAAGAATTCAGTCAATCTTTTCTATACTTCATAATACAAACTGGGATTTAAATTGCTATTTTCAATTTTAGTTATCCACATTGACAGGGAAATAATTGGAAGCATCTCAGGCTTACCAGATCACCTGGAAGATGCCTAGAAAGTTAAAGGAAGTGTGTGTGTGATTTTCAGAGAAATGGTAGATACCCTCACAGTGACTGCAGTTTCCCGATCTTTTATTAAATTCTTGCTTTTACAAAATACTGCATTGCATCATAAGTATGTTGCAGATTTCATTTTGATGGCCTGCAATGTCTCGTCCATTTATAGACAAGACCAAATGGTATTATAATATATACACGTACTAACATAAAATTTTAACCTTTAAATCAACTTTATGACAAATGTTTACATTTTTGAAAGCTCAGACTTGACTCCCAAGAGCTCCTTAGTTTGATTTAGGTAGAACTCATTCATATTTTATATATTATTGCTTGCATAAATCATACTGCACACTATGCTAAGGAAGACAGTTCAAAATAAAACATTCATATTTGCCTCAATATTAGTAACAACATACAACAAATATAAAGAAATAGGAAAGGAAAAAGGAGTCATCTTTGAAAGAACGAGAAAATTGTTGGAGGAAGAAACAAAATATATTTCAGGGATATCAGAGTAGTTAGAAAATTGTTAACATTTGTTATATCTTTTAATAAATCCACAAACTGCAATATCTGGAAAAAGTACAACAGGAATGTACACTGCTTAAGATCCTTAAGAAATTACTTCTACTTTCTACTGTTTGTACATTCTTTTTATTAGCAAATGTTAAGGACCTTGCAGAGATTCCAATATCAATCCAAAAAAAAAGAGGAGAGATTAACCCGGTTGCAACTAAAAATTAATCTTTTCTAGTGAAAATCAAGTATAGGTGAGAAGTACATGCATTCATAAACTTAACAACGAATTATCAATTATTTACCTATTGATGCCAACTTAGTAATGAGCATTAGGGTTAATGATGCCTGTTGGTGAAGAAATGTTTTAATTTCACTGGACAATTAAAATCTTTTATATCATTTTCTTTGCAAATGGATTGTAGAAAAACGTTACTTCATTTGAGTTTATTCAGGAATAAATATGTAAAATGTCAGTTGCATCAGTTTTTAGTGTTTAAAGTAATAGGATTCTTCTGAGGTACATTCACACACTGCAAAACCAAGAAATGGAATAGGCATGATTTGAATCCATGAAAATGTTCTGATTTTCATCATAGTTTGCTAGCTCAAGCAAGCGCATTCATGTGTCTACTTTAGCTTTAGTTGAATAAACTTCTGAAAGTAAAATTGACTTATATGAGCAGCATGTTTGATATTGCATGACCCACAGATTAGATCTGGAGTACAACTAGTTATACCAGCATTTCTAACTCGGACAGTGTCCTATTTCAGTGGGAGTTAGGTTAGGCAAAGTCTGGAGAACAGAGCTTTGTTTCTTAAAATACCCTCTACTGTATCTATTATTGTTCAGTAAAACATATGTCAGGCAGAGAGTGCGGAGCTTGGAGAGTGAGTATTGGAGCAGAAACAAACAGTGATCTGCTTTTATTCTTTAGTTTGGACACGGTGTCCTCCCTGCATGTCCTGACCAATTAAGGGCATCCTGCATCGGATTTCCCTGGTGTATTATGCAGTTTGTGGTCTGGTATTTTAATGTATTAGTAATATTTCTGCCTGTTTTGCATGTTAGATAGATTCATTAAGCATTTCAACTTAGATAGTTTATAAGTTACTATCATAATAGTTCCATCCTTCTGTGTGTCTTCTGTTATCTGAGAAACACAAGCATATCAGAATTATAAATCACATCATTAACATTTGTAAATGATTTGTGTCTCTATGTTTTGAAGATGTTTTGATGGGTCTTGTATTTTCCGCAATCTAGTGTTTTCTCTTCTTTGGAAATCACTGCAAGAGAGAGGAGCTTCTATGGAAGAGAAGGTTCCCAGTTGCAGATTTAAGACATTGTCTCTGATCTGCATGAAGGTGAAGGAGGTGCAGATTTGCTTGTCTGTTACAAGGCTTCCTGGTGGTGACTTTAAGATTAAATGATTAGGTGCTAGCAGGAAGGTGCTTTCCTCATAGCTTGCAAAGCATAACTTTCATCCCTTTTTTGCCCCCTTTTAACAGGAAATGAGAAGTAACTATTGCGTTTGTATTGCAAAACCTGCTGTTTTGAGATTTCTTGACCTCTTTTTGAAGTGTTGTTTAGCATACTAGCTTTCCTAAAATCAAACTTCTCTTACCTCCTTTCAGGATAGAAGTACCTTCTGCACAATGTTAATCAAATGCTAGAGAGAGGAGGGAATTGTTTTTGTTTGTTCTTATTGTTTGGGGATTGTTTGGTACTCCGGTGCTTCTTTGAAACTTATCTAGTTTCTTAACTACTCTCTCAGGAATCATCTCACCTCAAAATCCATGAGAATCACAGAATTTGATGAAGGTTACTTTTACATCCTACCTTACTCTCTAATGACCTAACTCATAGTCTGAGTGTAAATATTTGACTATGTTGATTTTGTGTGTGTTGTTCAAAACAGCTCCATACAATTTGCAACGCGAAATCGATTGAATGATTTTGTGAAATCATCATTCATTTTAGCCATCTTGAGACAAGAAGGCATCTGGCTAAAGTGATGACCTAGATAATCTATTTGAGAAAGTGTCATTGCATAAGATAAATTCCTGTGCTTGCTGAAAGATATACCTCTTCATATAATATTAATGTGATTATCCTCTATAGGAAATACTGTTTCAGTAGGGCTGTCTAGAGGATTGCAATGCATCAGAATCTTCTTTTACTGGATTCTCTTTACAGTGTGATTGCTGACTCCACAAAGTGACTTCAGCTCAGATGAGCGAGGAAACACAAACTGCCTGTGATAAAATTGGCTGGGTAGATTTTCTGGCTTACATTAAATTTAAAGTGCTACAATAACTGGCAACATTTCTTCATTTGATACTGTTTTTGGATGCAGTCTGTCAGTCTTCCCTTGGTGTTCTTCAGAGAGACACTACTCCTACTCAAGACACTTTTGCTCTCCTCTCCCACTGTTGGGATGTGTTAGAAGTAGGCTTTTATTTTCTTTCTGTTCTAGTTTTCGTTTAAGAATCATCGCAGATGAAACTCTTGAGAGTAGCAGGAAATAAACACACATTGGGGTAAAGCATCTTGCACTAGAC
>JAUBNY010001160.1:1709369-1724219 GCA_032275445.1 Crypturellus soui
CAAATGAGGATTTCTACTAACATCAGTCTCCAAGTGTTGAATATAATTACCTCAGTGAACAAGAGGGCTGGATATGCTTCAGCTACAGAAAATGACAGCATAGTAGTTGTAGAAGGGAGGTAATATGTGAAAAGACTTGAATCCAAACAGCGAAGAAAGCAGTGACAGTGTTATGTACCATTAAGATGATAGTGTTATTGGATATTAAGATGTTGTCCCTCAAGTATTAGAAATTGAGTGCGTGTATGATCATATAAATTTTGTGAATCCTAATATTGATTTTTTTTTTCTTTCATGGAAAAATGGGAGAAAATGTGCAAGTAGCTCTACTTCCATTCCATGGATAGTGTTTGGGATATTTTTTTTTGTAGTTTATGTGCATCTGACTTTTTCTGGGTTCCATATTTGCTGTATTAAGTTTTCCTTTTCTGTTGATTAGTTCTTATTTTCCAGTGATGTACTTTCTAATGCCAATTTCCCTCAATATAACTATTTTTATCTTTTTTTTCCATAGCATAAGGCAAGATGCTACAGCTTCTCTTATCCTGCTATGGAAAGTCACTACAACTGGATTCAAACAGTGTTCACTTATTGATGGCAGAAGTGTAACTCTCCTCCAGGCACTTGGTGGACTTGTTCTTCCTGAAGAAATGCTTGCATTGGGAAACAACTACTTTATTGGTGAGTAATGTGCTAGTTTTCTGTTTACTAGTTGTAGGTGACAGTCAATGGTTTATATAACATTTGGAGAAACTCTTAGAGAAGCATTTTTAACTAGTGCTCAAAAATCCAGATGTGATAGTGAAAGCATGTTTGGAATTTTGTTCATTCAAAGCAGACAAGAGGCACTAAATACTTACATATGTGGCACTGCCTACTTTAAAATTCGCATGCTGACAGCTTTAGACAATAAAAGGCATTTTATATATTTCATTTCCATTAACTGTAAAGCTTTTAGTAAAGGCTTTTCTACGTGAGATATTTTGTCATGAAATACTTTAGAAAGAAGCCTAAGCCTGTACACAGTAAACTTTAAAAGTATATTAAAATAATGTTAGGAAATCTGATCTTGTAAGAATAGTTATTCTCTTTCACTTCTACTCTTCCCAGTTTGTCTTTGTAAATATTAGATCCGAGAAAAACACTGCATATTTCATTGAGCAATTAAATGTTGAGCATCTTTGTAAAAAGGGTGGAATGAAAGTAGATTGGTACATTATTTTTTAAGAGCATGGGAAAAATATTGATTTAAATGTATTCTTTATGCACAGGCAGTATAAACTGCCACAAATTGTTATTCAGCAACCTGTTAAAAGCATTCTGATGCAGAAGTATTGGGCCAAATTGTAGATGTGGATCTGCTATAGAGGAAAAACGCAAATGCAGAAGTGCAATGTTTTCTCAATTTTGAGTTGTCACTTAGCAAAGATATAGCTTGACGGTTATCAGTGTAATCGTTTAATTACCTTTAGTAGTGGCTCTTTTTTAGTGATAATCATTTTCTTCAAATAAATGTTCTAGTCCCTTATGTTTCTTTGTTATTTGCTTCCTGCATAGTGCCTCCCCAGCTCTTCCACCGTATTTAGTTTTAGGTTTAATGTTTTGCAGTTGAAACTCTTCTCATGTGTCTGGCTTTGGAGTAATACTTTGTTTTTGTCTTGTAGCATATGGTAAAATAGGTAAAATCTTTCTAAAAGCAGGTTATATTGCCAATGTCATGCATTCATAGGGATAGCTAACCAAATGTATAGCTTGGGCAATAAGCTATTGACTAGTCCTAAACAGAGAGTCCCAGCTGCTTTGGGAAGTCGTCACAGACTGCATAAGCCATACAGCCTAGGCTGTTAGTTTCAATGCCTAAAATGGATACTCTCGTACTCATTCATAGAGTTTACCTTGACCTACTTGTCTGTCTTCATCTGTCTTTGTCTATCGCTGGGATTTTACCTTGATTTGTTTACTGTATGCTTGCTGCCATGGAGGGGAAAAGCACTTTTCCCTTGTTGTCTGTGAGGCCAAGTGCACTTCATAAACACTGTGAAATGAAGTGAATTTATGAAACTTAATAAACTATGTGTTATGAACACATAATATTGTTCATATTATGTAATACTGATTTTCTGGGGCCTCTTAATTTTACTTCTATTTTTGTAAAATTTTCACAGAATGATGATGGTTGGAAAGGACCTTTAGAGATCATCTAATTCATCCCCCTGCTTACACAGGGTCACCTAGAGCAGGTTATCCATGACCCTATCCAGATGGCTTTTGAATATGTCCAAGAATCCACACACTGTTCAAGTGCTCAGTCACTTACACAGTAAAAATAAATAAATAAATAAATAAAAATTGTTCCTTATGTTCAGCTGGAACTTTCTCTGTTTCCACTTGTGCCCATTGGCTCTTACGCTGTCCCTGAGCCCCACTGAACAGAGTCCGGCCCTGTTCTCTTTACATTCTTCCTTCAGATATTTATTCACATTGATAAGATCCCTCCTCAGTCTTCTCCTCTCCAAACTGAACAGTCCTAGATCTCTCAGACTTTCCTCATATAGGATCCTTAGTCCCTTAATCATCTTATTGTCCCTTTGCTGGACTCACTCCAGTAGCTCCTTCTCTGTCTTTACACTGGAGAACCCAGAACTGGACGCAGCACTCCAGGTGCAGTCTCACCAGCGCAGAGCGGAGGGGGAAGACCACCTCCCTCAAACCGCTGGCAATGATCTTACTAACACAGCCCAGATTGCCATTGGTGGCCTTGGCCACAAGGGCACATTGACTCATCGTTCGTTTGTTGTTCAGCAGTCCTCCCAGACCCTTCTCTGAAGAGAGCGCCCCTGGAGACAGCCCTCAGCCTGCGCTGGTGCATGGCGCTGTTGCTCCTCAGGTGCAGAGTTCTGCAGTTACCTTTCTTGAGCTACTTGAGGTTTCTCTCTGCCCATCTCTCCAGCTTGTCAAGGTCCCTCTGAACAGCAGCACTGTCCTCTAGTGTATTAGCTGCTCCTCCCATTTCTTTATTATCAGCAAACTTGCTGAGGGTGCACTCTATCCCTTCATCCAGGTCATTGATGAGTAAGCTGAACAGCATTGGACCCTGTATTGACCTCTGGGGATCACTGCTAGCTGCTGCAGGCCTCCAAGTAGACTTTGGATAATGATCCCAGCCCTCTGAGCTCTACCTTTCTGCGAGTTCTCCATCCACCTTGATGCCTGCTCATCTAGCTTGTACTTCATCAGCTTGCCTCTGAGGATGTCATGCAAGGCAATGTTAAAAGCCTTCCTGAAGTCAAGGTAGACAACACCCACTGCTCCCCTCTCATCTACCTATCTATTTTCCTTGATCCTACTTCAAAACTTCCTGATACTGGAGTTATATTTCCAGTTGTTCTAGTGTAATTTCAGCTTGTACAGTAACTCTCTCAAAAATCATTTATAATTTGTTGCATGCATGTTTCTACCCAAATTTTATCTGATTGAAAACTATTTATTCTGAAAATATCCATTCTGCTGTCCAAAACAAGCCACAAACAAACCACATTATACCAACATTAAATGCTTTGTTGCTTAAATGCAACTTTTCAATGCTTTTGTGGTTAGAAGTCTTATAGTGATTAGATACCATTCTTTTTTTTTTTTTCCTCCACGAATTTTTTAATTTATTCTTGTGCTAAGTTAATATAGCTGTTCAGTGAGGGAAATTTTCTGTGCTTTATGACTCAGAAGATACCCATGAGAATGAGAGACAGTTTAAGTTGGCACCATTTCCAATCTGCCTGAAGGTAATTTGACTGAAGTAACACTGGAGCAGGTCTCAGAGCTGGCCTGATTTGTATTGCTTGGATAAGCGTTTATGCTGTAGGACATACTCTGTTTACCGAGGATTGTCTGTATCCTCTGCAAAACACTATGCTGCTCCTGGATTGAAGTCTTTACCATCCAGCTCTTACAGAAACTTGAGATATTTGGGTATCAATTTGGTACATTTGATTTTAATTTTTTGTCTGCGTGACACTTACCAACTCTTCCTAACATCAATAAAACTATAATATGCATTTAATTGTTTAGACTTCAAAACCATATGTAGTTTTTCTAAATATACAGTTAAAAATGGGTGATTTTGTAATGCTGATTTTTCTGGCTCCTGATTTTCTTCTGGCTGTTGAGTTGATTTTTTCAGGCTGTTCATTTTTTTCACCATAGCAAATAACATTCAACAGTCCATTCTACTGACAATAAAAAAGCACTGTAGCTTATGTTATTTCTTTCTGATGAATTTCAAAATATAGATAATAAAAGATAATAAAATAGATAATAAAGATAATATAGATAATAAAGATAATAAAAATGCATATTATTAATTACATGATTATCACTTAAATATTAGAGGTGTTTATCTTGAGTTTTAAGCATCATGTGGATCATGGAGTTGGCAGTGCTGACTATTTGCACGAAATCCATCTCCTTCCCTGCCAACAACAACAAAAGTGCAATCACTGCTTCACTTAATGCTGTCAACGTTTCAGGCTTGCCAGCTATGTTAGCCAAGCCTACTTCTCATCAGCTTCCCTGATAAAAGGGTTTAAAAGTCTTGATTTTCTGCTTTAGTGTGCCTAGTGCTGAAACAACAATGGAAAAATAGCAAAAGAGATACACTATGGAATATTAGTATTTTGTCTCCATTTCTGCACTGGTAATATGATAGGAAAGTTTATATACCTACAGTCATTTAAAAAGTGTTTGTTAGTGGTTTCAAATCACTCGTTTTAAAACTTTTATTTAGCATCTCTATGATACAGCTTGAAAAAGCAGGTTTCATGAGATATTACTACATTAGTTTTTTTCAGTTTATTGTCTGATTATAAAAAAGGAAAAAAGAAATTTAGAAACAGAATTGCTATTTTTTCTGATAAGACCTCACAGATAATAAAGCAGAAGATTTGACATGCTTAATATGAATGGAAGCAATGTATTTTTATCCAAATGGAAAATGAATCCTCTAGCATCAGCTTTATATTACAGTGTTTATTTTGGTCTCCTATTTTGTTTTGGCAAAGAAAAACTGAAACATCTGGAGTGTAATCTGATTGCAGCTGTAATAAAGCTTTAGATCAATACATGTTTAAACTGTAATTATGAAGTGTTTCAAAGTATTCCTCTAAATCAAATTGATAGTTCTACAAACCTGCTTGAAAATGCATTCTATAGCATCTTTATGGTAAAATCAATAATATTGATGCTTTTCAAATGCTGACAATAAGGTACGTTGTTTGAGTTCCACAAAAAAATTCAAAGCCTTTTTAAAAAAAGGACAGCTAGGAGACAAGTTACAACTCTGTTTTTAAATGGTGGTTATACTTTCTATGTTTTTTCTTTTTAGTATATATATACCTATTGAAAAACTGTGGGTTATTGTATGCTGAAATTATATTTACAATAGGAAAATTCTATTTCATTATGACAAGTATTTGAATCGGAGTTCACTGAAAGCCACGTAATGAGGTTACCCTCTAGCTTTAACAAGTTGCCACACATCAGCTGAGCATCCGTGTGATCTCCTAGCCCACGGGTTATGTGACATCGTTTGACTGACCCTGCTTTCGCTGCGGGCTCTGTTAGTTAGTGCTGCCTCGCACAGGCCACAGAGGGAGTGTTCACATAGTCGCTGCTGCCCGGCTGAGGCTCACTAACTTGCGCGTGATGGATGGAATAGTTTGTGCGAGTCAGCCTGGAGGGAATTTGGTGCATATGGCACCAGTTAATGGGATTTTCATTTGCATTGTGCTGGGGAGGGCCCTGCTGTGGGCAGCAGTGGGATCGCAGTAGTGGGAACTGCGATCATTTCTGTTGGCTATTAGGCAAGGAGCTAGTCTTGCGGAAAATGTCCTTTCAATAAACGATAGCAGCAGCAAAGCGTGGGCAGCCTAAAAACTTCCATGAAGTAACTTGTTCATAGAGGCTTTTTTGGGCAAAAAGTAGAAAGCTGAAATCAAAAACACTGTGAAAAATGCCATTAGGCTCTGCAAAAGGGTATGTTTAAAAAGAATATCATGACTGACACTTCATTATCAAGTTGTATGCCTTCTCTCAACCATTAGAAGGTGTAATCATGAGACTGTTTAGATTTTTTGGAATGTTATGTTTTAAACTACATCATGTTTACTCTTCAGAGAAATTTTAATTAATTAGTATTCACAGTTCATTTTTATCTATAGCTATCTATAACTACTTTTAGCAAGTAACTCTGGGAAATTATTTTTCTAGTCTGTATTTGGAGGCTAATTTATTCCTGATCTGTTGTTTGAAATTCAATACAACAGCATTGGTGTCAGGATCCTGAGGGCTCTGATAGGCCTTAGTGCCTTGACAACTAGAGTTTGTTCTCTGACTTGCCGTTAACTGTGGCTGAACAAGTAATTGTACCCATGTAGCTTCTATCCTTGGCTCACAAACAGCGGCTCAGCATGCTCTGGTTGCAGCTGGTTCTGGAAGTTAAAATTGTGGCTGCAAGGGTTATATGCCCCTTGATCCCGTGAACTGGAAGGGCAGTGCACACATAGCCAGCACCACTACCTTGGTCTGGAAGCAATGATAATATCTATTTTTCTTGTATTTGAATATATCGGTAGTTCCATTTTCCTACTGATGAAGAATTGACTATGCTATATACATGGAATGGCATTGAGAAATGACACCAGCTTGGTTTGGGGCCCTTTTTGGTTTTCCTACTCATTTTGACCTACCAGTCCCCTTAGTTGTAAGGTGATAGGATGTGCAGGGAAGCTGTAGGAACTTTGTAGCATCTTTGAATTCTACTGCTTTATAAAACATTGAAGTTGGTTAGTGACCCCAAAAGCTTTTGGTCTGGGCAAGTGTTGAAGGAGAAAAAGGGGAACAGGTGAAAAATGATAGACATCTCGCTGCTGTCTTACTTTCTTGGAAAACTAGGCTAAAAATAAGTTGAAAAACTTGTGGTCTGGTGCTGCACTGTAAATGAGTGGCCAAGCTCCTTGGTGGTCACTCTCTCTCATCTGAGGAACCTTTAGGTAAGACTCAAAGACCTACCATCTTCCCTGAGTCTGACTTAAAAATCTTCCTGTGAATCAAGGCCTTATAACTTTAGTGTAGGGAACTGTGGCTGTATTTCTGATATAAAATGGTAATCTACTGTTTCAATAGTAGGTTGACATATGTTAAGACTGAATTAGAGAATAATACATTTGAGGCAATTACATGGGGGCGAGAGTGTGTAGCAGTACTGTGCATATACCAGGGGCTTGTTAGGGCTCTCAGTTCAGGCCTGTGCCTTTCATTACCGTGATATGCAATAGGATATTGACCTGACTGGTGTCCTGTTAACTTCTTATGTTGACATTCCAGTAGGGACCATCTTAGTGACCTCAGGGTCTGCCATACATTGAAGGAAGATATCAGTAAAATAGCAGCTGCCAAGGAAACAACTCAGTCTGTGTAGTGTAGCAAAACCTATCAATCAGTCAGTATTTGAATACTTCCTCTGTTAAAAAGAAAAAAAAATCTTTAAGTTGTTCAAGCAGTATTGCAACATGTCCTGCTGACAATCATAGAGGCCAGGAAGTGGTTAAAGCATTATGCAGATACAGGGGTAACACAAATACCTACTGAGGTTTTATTTTAGCCTGACTAGATATGTGTGCTGTGAATGGGACAAAAGTGGCGATTGTAATGCTGTGATTTGATCATGCTGAGAATACCTGGACACAGATAATGCTGATAATACTGTCTTCTTTTGTTTTGACTTTGCCTGTTATTTTTCATTCTTACCTTTCTTGATCTGAGAGAAGCTGGAGCACTTGTGCTTTGTGCTCATTGGCTTCTGTGAGTGAAATTGCAAGGGTGGAATGAGCTGACTGCATTTTAACCATGCGTACTGTCCATGAAAACACACATGTACTTTTCAGCCTATAAGCTGTGAGCACAGAGCTTGAAAATGCCACCTCTGACAAAATAAATGATTTGTCACTTCACACCTCTCATTTATTAGATTTTGAAATAGTTTCCATAATACTCCTGTAAATAACACTGAATTTTCTGATTTAAAATACTCTGATATCATTAGATTAGAATAAATTCAGAAAACCCAGAAATTTTGCTTCTAAGAGCTCTAATATTTTTCTCCAGACCTGAGATGGAGATATAAACATACTTCTGATATTATTTTGCTGTGTAGAAGTTAAAAATAGAAGTTTAAGCTCACTCTGGTTCAGTCACTGTTACAGGGATTGGCCAAAGAATCACTTGAAATACCATGACCTGAGTCAAGCAGCAAGTTAGAACTTGAAGCTCAGAGAGGAGCTTAAAGATCTCAGAAAGTTGTATGTAACCATTATAAAGAGAAAATAAATAGCTGTATTTTTCTCTCCCTAGTCTTTGGAAATTAGGTGAGATAATTAGAAATTTCAGGAAAATGTGTGGCATTCCAGTGAGAATAATGATTTTTTTTTGGTGGTTTGCCTGAGGGCTTTTGATACCAAAATAGTAGCAAAATTCAAAGTACAAAGAAGGTTGATTTAATATTCCTTTAGGGAACTGTCCTGAAGAATATGTAGCAGTCTGCTTCAGACAAGCAAATGTGAACCCAAAGACATTTTCTAAATACCACACTCTTCTGAGCATTCACATATAATTGCATGATGACCTCTGACAATCTCCGTCTGTTGTTAAAGAAGAAAATTCTTGCTGAATCTTTGACCAGATAGGTAAAAATGTGGTATGTGCTAAGGCCAGAACAAATTGGCTTTCTTAGAAGAGGTCATCAGCTTACCATAATCTTCATTATCCAAAACAGACCACTAGATATTAGGAACTATACCTAATACGTGTTACCCTATCCTTTAGAACATTTCGCTACCTCATAGAGGTTATAATCAAACTGATGACATTCGTATTGGACATGACATTTTCCTACTTTGAAATTATGGTTTAGAGGATCAGGGTTTCTAATATAGACTAATTGTTCAAAGGACACAACATTTGAAAATGAGATTTAAAAGTTAGAAACAAATATTTTCTATAGAATTTTCAGCATTAGTGAACTTGACTATTCCAAATATAAAGTGCAAATAGTGCAAATAGCAGCAGTTTTGGAAAGAGAATTCACTTGAAATTGGGACAGTTTCTTGAAACTTTGTTCTATTACTGTTCATTACAAATTCTGTGCTGTGATTTTTTTTTTCCCTTGAGTGAATATAGTGCTGTATCCAGGCTTCAGTGCAGGAAGATGGATTACTTTTTGGGAAATTCTTTGAGACTCACACAGTTAATGGATTCTAGAATTTCAAGTTTAAAATATCAGGAAAATCATTCTGAGTCGTATATTTCCTGCCTCTCTTTACTGTCATTCTCTTTAATATTAACAATATTTGCGTTAAAACCAGTATATATCTTTCCTTAATCTCTCACTATTCATTTCTGAAGAAAAGTATAATGCCACCGAGTTTCTTTGTCTGTAACATTACATACCAGTATTACCAATATTATTTAGGGCTCCACCTAGATTTTAGATAGTGAAGCTGAATTTGGTTAATCAAAATGCTAATAGAGGATTAAAATATATTTTTCCTAGAAACTAACCAAATGATTGTGTACTTGATAATTAAACATTATTGCAAGCAATTTTATGTTTTTAAGTCTTTTTTTTTTTCCAAAGTAGTGGAGATTAGAGCCCTAAAGGTAGTAGATGTCTTTTACTGGCCTGTCTTCTTTCTATTGATCAATATGAGCATTTTAACATGTTTCCAAACTCTATTTCAATTTTAATTTAAAGGTATTCCATTTCAAAAGGTCTCTATGAAATATGAACAGTGATGTTCACAGTTGGCAGTTTCTTTGAATTCCCTTTTATTTGTCTAGCTCTAGAGCACTAACATGTATTAGCATATTAGCTTATATATTAACAAACTTTGAAAACCTTTTTTTTTTTCCTAGGTTTTTTGAATGATTCGATTAGTAAATGCATTGTGGCTCTACGCTTGACTGTAATAGTGAAAGTCAGTAGCTGCTTGCCTGTGGGCGGCCATTCAGACAGCTTCGAGTGTCTGGGGAAAGGAAAATGTATCACACGACCAGATGAGGTAAGGTGAACCTGTCAAGATCTTTTGTTTAGAGTGGAAATTATATGATCGCAGAAATGGAGGGTAAAATGTACTTGATGCTTGGAGTATGTGCATTCCCTGCTGCTGTGTTATAGGCTTCAAAAGTCCACAGATGTTTCAATTTTTTTTTTCTTGTCATTTATAAAAATCGAGCACTCTAATTCTCTCTTCATATGTCTTAATAATTGCTTCCTCACAGTTACTGAATAATGTCATGGAACTGTCTGAACAGATGTGAAGAAACAAAGTGGAGTAGTTTGATGTTTGGAAATTGTCCTGCCTTTGTCTGAGTAGAGTAAAGAGCATATTCATTGAGTTTGCACTGTACAGCTGCTGCTTCTGAGGAGGAGCGGCTGAGAGAGCTGGGGTGCTTTAGTCTGGAGAAGAGGAGGCTCAGGGGAGACCTCACTGCTCTTTACAACTACCTGAAAGGAGGTGGTAATGAGGTGGGAGCCAATGCCTTTAAAATAACTGTAGGACAAGAGGAAATTGCCTTAAGTTGCTCCAGGGTAGTTTCAGTGCACTTAGGAACAATTTCTACACGGAAAGAGTGGTGAAGCATTGGAACAGGCTGCCCATGAAAGTGGTGGAGTCACTGTTCCTGGCAGGGTGGATGAGGCACCTAGGGGCATGGATTAGCAGACATGGTGGTGTTGGGTTTATGGTTGCTCTTGGTGATCTTTAAGGTCTTTTCCAACCATTATGATTCTATAATTCTGTGATTCTATAATAGTTTTTATCCCAGGAAGTGCATTCAGACAGAGCCATAGTTAAAAATAGACAATGCCTCTTTAACTAAGCAGGATGTTTTTGCCAGTTAACTCATCTTAGGTGAGACAGTCACTAAAATGTCATAATGATTTCCCTCATGATGGAGCAAACAACCATCCAAATTAGGTGATGAACATCTAGCAACCATTGTGTAAGTGTCCCACAAGACATATCTTACATATTTCGTTTTTTGCAGGCTTGCAACTTTAATTTTCTTTAGTTTACAACTTGCCTTTTGTGATTTGCTCTTTATTTATGTCTATAATTCATTGTGTTTGTGCTATCTAGTATTCCAGGTTGCAAAGGAAGTCTGTAGGAAAATGCATAAAGGCATAATGCTGTGAATAAGCCAAGAGTTAGACTGCCTATCATCATTGCGTCCAGTGCCAAGAAGATTAATGATTGTCTTTGTGTTTATACGTAGTTCATAGTTTCCTTTCAAATGTAGTTTAATGATAAAGAATATAGGAACACATCTGCCCAATGGAAAAGATAACTCTAATTAATGATCTGCAGTAGTATAATTGTAGCGGCATACTGTTCTTGGTGGAACACATAAAACTATAAACTAGCAAATTGTCCTAACATGGAGGTTGCTCAGTAACCAAATTTTTACTCATTCCTTACTAGTTAAACATAAGATGGCTTCTACTCAGCTGGATGATTTTTGTAGAATGTAGACATAAAATTAATGCTTTTAATGACAGCTTCTTTTTTAAATTACTGTTTTTAAATTACTGACAACAGCATAAATTCACCACTTTTTTCCAAGTTCTGTGAAACGAGATGATGCTGAGTCAAAGTGATAACTTCTTCCATTCTTTTCTCTGTATGAACTTCATACCTCTCTCTGGCTGCTGTGCTTGGCATTCTTCCACAGTAGCAGTGTGAATGTGTCAGAAGGATAATACTGGTCATGGCATGCTCATAACATGAATATCAGTTTCACCTTTATATACACAGCAGATGTAGCAGCAGATCATCAAAAAAGTCAGCCATGAATGAAAAGGAAAAACTTTGTTACTAAACCCAAATATATACATATGTTCATACATATACACACAAACACACATACATATATGTATATGCACATATATTGATATTTGTTTATATATTTATATATTAATTTATATTTATTTATAACTATATTTATAACTATATTGTGTGTGTGAATTTCTGATCCTGAATAGAATTTTCATTGAAGTTTTGAATATCAACTGGATCTGATAATTCTACCTAATGTCCATGTGGTGCACATTATCACATAACTTCAACTCACCAGTTTAAATGTGAAAGAGCAGAATATACCAAATACAAAGTTTCTGTTTGGAATTAGAACCCTTGATATTAACAGAAAAATAACTAGCCTCTATTTTTGTTCAAACATTTAACTTTCTGTGTTGATTTCAATGAATGCTGAATGCCTTTCTCAACAAGAGAAGAATGAGGATTCATTTGTTCTGGTCATCTTAAGGACGGATATAATATATATATTTTCCTATACATCTGAAGGATATATAGCAAAAATGGTGAATTTTATGGTCTCATTTTAATCTGAAATTTAGAATCTGATGAGCAGTTTATCACTTCTGCTTATGTAAAATAGGAATAGAAATATACTACATTCCAACTATATTTATAATAAGATGCTTACAGAGATTGGAATTGGCTTATTAAATTGTTATAATCAGTTTGTTTTATTACCATTTAAAATGATACATACCTCTCTGTATGTAGGGATTCACACTCTATAATCAAGCAAAATACACAGGTGAACTGTCTATTTATAGATTATTGTTTTGGAATTTTAAGATAATGACTTTAATAATAGCATTATAGTAGTGTGTAGTTTCTTCTGCATTTAGTTTTCCTCAAATATGCTAGCATATGTCACTTAGTCAAGAAAAATTTGGAAAAAGCAAAGATGACATGTCTAATAAAAAAGATGACACCTAATTTTCTCTGTAGAATAACTTGTCTGTGCCTCAGAACTATTATCTGTCATTAGACATTTCAGTTTAACGTGCTACAATGCTTTTCCTTGACTGCTTTCAAAACCCATTTTGTTAACAATATTTTATGGTAAAATATTCCCATATATTACACTCTTACAAAGGTATCTGTGTTATCCAGACATTTTTATAATTGCATATTTAATTAATATTGTTGAACCAATGACAAATTGTTACATTCTTTAAATATATTAATACTCAACATTATAATATCTACCTTTAGTTTTAAGAACAGGTGAGTAAACCTCATGAAGGAGTACCCTGAAGATTAGTACCCTGAACGTCTTGCATAGTGGAGAGCTTTACTTTGTTGGGAACACAGAGAGATAAGGAAATGTTATTTTCAGTTATATTTGCAGCATTCCGATATTTCTTTGCAAGCATATTAACCTTTATGCTTTTTGCAAGCATAGTCCTTTTTATATAATTTACAACAGAAATCTGCATCAGAAACTTGCTCGTTCCTGTATATTTCCAAACTTTAGATTTCAATATTGCTTCAGCAATATGTACTTCAGCAAAATTTGTTTTGGAATTGGAAGCAAACTAAAGAGCTGACAAATTTTTATAAAAAAAATATCAATACTTCAAATTCAGAGATTGATTTTGCAAATTGTACATGGGGGTGCCGCCTCCACTGCATGCCCTTGGAACATTGGGTCCATCCGTTCTACTCGGGGACCATGCTGCAGTTCTCTGTTCCTGCTAAAGGGCTTTTAGGGAGAGCCATGTGTTTTGTGTCACCTGCAGTGAATGGCTCAGGTAGTGCTGGGCTGTGCGTCTTACTTTCACTTCTGAATTCATAGATCAAGAAAGGGAGGTACCAGGGTTATCCTCTCCTTTTTCCCTCTGTACATGTTTTAAGAAATAATGCAGACTTGAGGTTAGTATAGTGTCTCATTTTCTCATCCAGAATAGCTAAGTTGTGGAGACAGTAATTGGCAGCATTACCTTTTGGACAGCAACCTCATTTTTGTAATTAAGGCAGAACTTAACACTTCACTCCAGGAATGATCACAGGCACTTGAAATGAATAACAGAGTAACAGAGAGAGTTAAAAAAGCTGTGAAAGATGCTGTAGAAAATGTGTGTGTTCACTGCTTCTGAGTCTATACTGTGCACAAGAGTGCTGTGATGTTTTGAGATGTTGAGGACTTTGAACTTACTTTGAACCACTGCTGTTGTCTTTGTAGACTCAAGTGATCTATGAATTGATGTTTCCCCCAGTACCATAGGGAAATGTGCAAATGCTTACTATATGTTTTTTTATTTGTTTAATTCTTGGGCAAAAATGCTATCTATTTCACCCTGATAGCCACCTGTTTGAGGTGTGTATATGAATTATCTTTGGAGCCAGTTGTTGTATTATATGAGGATATTATTTTTTGATATAATTATAATATTTTAGTCTGTGTTTTGCCTGTCTCTCTTGCCTTTCAGTTGAAGTGCAACCTTGTTTGGAAATCTGTTGTTGCTAACATGGGAGAGATTCAGAGCTGTTTTGTGAGCATGCTTGGATAAATATCCGAACACGTATAGACTATGTATTTAGCAGTCCTGATAAAAAACACACTTATAACTTTGCATCTTGGAGATATATCATGAATCCTTGTTTAAACTCAACCAGTATAGTATTTTTTGAGAGAGAATAAAATCTTGGGTTTATGGAGTACAGTCCTTACTTGTATGAGGATTGTTATTTGTATGAGGATTGTTATATATTTTGTTGATGTGTTGCTGTTTAATGCAGAGCTGTTTATTCATATAATGAAAACACAAGTAAAATAGCAAATAAAATACTAAATCCATCTCTTTATTTCTAGTTCCATGTGCATGCTGTTTTTGTGTTACAGTGTTCGTGTGGAACAGCCACATTCTCACCAGTGCTGAACTGGCTTTGTTGCCATCTAGTGCTTAATGAGCAAATAAAATAAGCT
>JAUBNY010001160.1:1737391-1754489 GCA_032275445.1 Crypturellus soui
CATATATTTTGTGGTAATGGAAACATTTACAAAGTGAAAATGAAATCATCTTTGTTTATATTTGAAAAATTATTATGTTCTTTTTTAAAAAAAACAGTATTTTCCTATGAAGCTATAAACTTGAAAACTGCAAAAATTAAGGAGGAAAGATATCCTCACAGTACAAAGATAAACTAAGGAATGAAAAAAGATAGATGATAGCTCTTCATATGCATGACACTGTCATGGGCACGTTGTTCCTGGAAGTTCCAGTCAGTGTTCTGCCAGCTCTCTGCTTCTTGCTGTGGCTTCTAGGAAACCAGTCACAATACTCCATCTCTTTTTCCTTTTCTCCTGAGTTAGTGGGATTTGGAGGAAGCAGACCAATTGCAGAATTATTCTAAAATAGACAATTAGTCTTGTAGATTTCTAGTCTGAATGTACCACATTCAACATCCAGATATTTTCATTTGGCTTGTGCATAAAACAATTTCATTTTTTTCTTTTGGAAAGAAGTGTCTTTTCTTGTCCAGAAAGAAACCCTCAATCTGTTCCTAGAATGCTGTTCTTTTTAGATTAGGGATAGTGATGCTTAGGACAAAAAGTAGGTAAAAATAACAGAACGCTGTCTTGTTTTCCTCAATAGAAGAGAGCTTTTGTTTAAATGTCTATAGCCCATAAAATTGGTATCCCATTTGTAAAGGGATCCCTGAAATACCCAAGAAAGTTTTTGGGAAGGTGTTGGGAAAGACCCAACTTATGTGTTATGTGTTAAATGGTGTATCAGGTGCATGCTTCAAAGTGTTGCTTTGAGTAGCTGATATATGAGGAAATTCCAGATGTTGAGAGGGAAGTCTGAAACTGCCTAAAGATGAAAGTACTCATCATTTTATAAGAACAGTGGATCAACTTTTGAAAATAAGTCATCACTCATTAAATCAGCAAATGTGAAAAGAACAGGTTTCAGTATTATAAAGAATTCAGCATAAGGAATCCTGCCGGACAGCAAGATTCTAGCTGATGCGGGCTCTCTGGAGGGGGAAGCCACAACTTGTTTGAGTGGTTTCACAGCACTATTGCTGGAATGCTCTTTTGGTAGTGTTCTGATTTTGAAACCAAGATCCTTTCATTGGAGACAAGGCTACGTGTTATTCATTGCAGTTATGAAATTTGTGCAAATGTACCAAAATTACCCTCATTGAGATTGTCATATAATAGTGAAGTATGTTTTGACCAGATTTTATAAAGCCGATAAACAAAGGTAATTTTTTGAACTCACTTCAGTGAGCAGCAGTAACTTTTCCAGTGTACCTAGTTTAGTTTGCATTGATTCTATTAGATCTGAGTTTAGCTGGTACAGAAAACATCACCCTTTGGGCATTTGGTGCTGAATTTTCCTCACTGGAATGGACAAACTTTGTTTCAAGCGATAATTACTTAGAGAACAAGGAAAGGGCTTGAAATATCCGTTTTCTTTGGACAGATATTCACAAATGGCCAGAACCTAATAGAAATTTGCATTGTAGGCTTGATAGATTTGTTCCTAAATCACATACCATTTTATAAAAGGAGAAAAAATATGAATGTGAAATGGCAGATTATATCACGTTAGCATTTTCAGAATTCACTTGCTATCCAGCACTTTTGTATAGCTGTCCAGCTATACACAAACAAGATTATCAGAATCTTGTGTAACAGCTTCTTTTTAACCACCCAGAAGTATTGCCATGTTAAAAAAAAATCCATTATATGAACAGGTTTTCAGAGAGTGTCCTGATTTATTCTGCTAGCAGCTTTTCTGAAACTAGAGGGCAGGTATATTTTCATGGCAAGATATGTCAAGTTATTCAGGTGACTCCAGATGTTTTTGTTTCAGATGATTCCATGAATAGTCCAGGCAATTTTCATCTGGGCTGAAGAATGGCATTATGTAAGACAGAGTACTACATATTTAAACGTGATTTGTTTTGTACATTTCAGGTTGTGAATATGAAAACATTACAAATTTTCAGTCCTCTTTTTTGAAGTGTTTTATTGCTTTACTTTTCATCTGCATAGTAGAAGAACTCCTAACGAATAGGTTTAGGTACAAGATGAAGAGCAACAGGCCTAATCATATTTAAATATAGCCTGCATATCCTGTTTTATCAACAGAACAAACCAGAATCTTATCTGCTGGTAACTAGTTCCGTGTCTGACAAAAATAACTTTTGATTGCAGGTAGCTGAATGTGCCAAGTGCTGTTTGTCTAAATTCATTTTTAGAGCTGAGAATCAGTGTTTACTCCTTCATTTCAGATATTCTTTTTCACTCCCAACCCCAGCAGGACTTCAGCAGAGTAAAAAGTAGAAATAGATTTGAGGTTGAAAAAAAATCCAGGGAGACAGGGATAAAAAAACCTCAGCAAGTAGGAATATGAGACCTGTGGTAGCATTAACCTGTTCTTTGACCACCTAGTTAGTGGTTTGTTAATTTGTTCAGCTTCCAAACATCAATCTGCTGCTTTTCTAGCCATTCCCAGTAGATACAGTTAAAGCATCTGGTTAAGGAGCATCTTTACAGAGTCTGGAGAAGCAGTTGAGATGAGGAGCTTCCTAACTGGACAACAGGGAAAGCAATCAAAGTGTTTGTGTCTTTTAATCTTTAAGCAGTTTCTAACATGTGACTTAAACTACATTTAACTAAATTTATTTTTCTTAATAGAGACCAATGAAGAACTGTGTTAAGCCTACCAGTGCTGTGCATGCTCTGACCAGTTCTGAAAAGAACTGTCAGAAAACAAATGTTTTACATTGTAGAAGCTGAAACACAAAAAGAGATACTATAGTCTTGTATAACCTGTGAGAGGAAATGATAAGTCAACTCTGGGCTTCACAGTTAGTGTAAAAATTTACTTCTGAATTTCTAGTGTGAAAGGGGATCTCATTTCTGAACTGGAGTACTGGGAGCTGTCCAGCAGGAGGTTTCTTTCAGAAGTCCTCCACTGTAGGAAAAACTAGTTATTTCTGATTTGAAGGAAATGGGGAAAGCTTTAATCTTCTGCAGTATGCACCTATGCAAAAAGCTAGTTAAATATTCTTGGCAAAATAAACTTTTTATTTTCTTGAAATGTATCACCTAAACCTGAGTAAAAGTTATTGTTAGTTTTATTGAAAATATTTTTTCTTTCAAGGAATAAAAATAATCTCACACTTCTATTACGGAAACTTTTGATTTGGACAGTGTAACATTTGTACACTTCGATTTGATTTGTGATTTGACTTATGCAAGAAAAAGTTTGCCAGATTGAATCAGGGAGTTTACATCTAAAGAATAATCAACATTACTTGTTTTCTTCTTTCTTGTCCGTTTTCATTCTCGTGTATTCTCCATTATGGTTTTTGCAAGATGTTTTTCAGGGGAGAGTTGCAGGGGTCTTTTTGTGTAACAGTGTATCAGCAGGCTTTGAAGCAATTATCTTCAGACTTTATCCCCATGAATTAAAAGCACAATTAGCGTCTCAGTAGATCAGCGTTTAGGAGATAGCATGGCACACACTTTACCAGTTTGCTTAGTTATCTATAAGGCACACATTAATAGCTAAATTTGAAGATCCTAGGTTATAATTCCTAAATAACTAAAGTAGAGGCTACTAGAGCGTAGACTAACGCACATTTTCGGCATCTTCATCGAAAGGCAATATGATAGCATTCTACCTCTGATGTATCAAAGCTGAATTCTGTTTACAATTTTGGCTACAGCCATTGCAACATTACCTGTGAAATGGATGAATCAGATTTGTGTGTGGTTTGGTAGCATTATCAAAGGTTAATAATAATATTCTGACTGCATAAAGGTATTACCATGCATTGGTTGGAAAGAAATGATCTCTCCCTTTTGAGATCCTGAGAGTTTCTGGCTTCCAGGCTCTCAGCCTCAGTGTACCAGCTCCCAGATTACTCCCTGCTTTTATGGGGATCTTTCATTTTTCAAGTCTATCACTGAATTCATATACCTTTTTTCTTATATTAATAGTCAATTAATTTTATCAATTGACATTTTAGAGCTTTCTTCTGTATTGGTTTTATAGTGTATATGAAACATGCTGTTTTAAGCCCTTCAGAACCCATCAATTTTACTTTTCTTTATAATTTGGTCCTAGGAAACTATGCTCTTTTTCTGAGGTATGTGAGAGGATAACATTTCTTATTATGGAGGGAAAGGCCTGCAGAATTTTGTAACCTAAATGCTGTGCTTCTTTTATGCACCATTTCTACTAGCAGACATACAATGTCAGCTGGATTTAATCTGTGTTACTTCTGCCTCAAAAATTAAACAAGAGAGGAATTTTAAACAGTTCCAATTAGCCCAAGGTCTGTGAAAGTCTCCTTGCCTGGCAGGCAGTTCAGTGTCCATGTTTTCTGACCAGTATGCAGATTTGAGGAATGATAAATGATAGTTCTTATACTTGCAGATCTGCAAAATTTGTCATTTGTGACTGATTTAGTTGCAATTGTGGATTTGGGTAACAAACATGACCTAATAGCTTGTATAGAACAGCTAATTTGTAAAAGGCAGCTTTTGAATGTTCCCTTTTCAAAAATGGAGAAAAAAAAAAAGTGTAAGCCATTTCAAACTTGAATAGAGGTCTTTTTCAAATGTGGAATTCAAAAGCATATACAATAATACATACAGCAGGAGATATCATGTGTGTTGTTTTTTAATTGCATATGAAATTTTACCAGTAAACCTTTAATTGTGTGTGTGCTTAACCCCAGAAGTGACCAGCTGGCATAAATTCCAGGTGACATATCTTTGGTGTTTGTGTTCTCAATTTTCAGAAGAGCTTTACTTTTCTTCTTAGCAAGAAATTGTATTATATTTAGACTTTTTACAGCCTTAACTTTCCTAAGAACAGATTGAACTGGGGAGGGGAAAAATCTAAGGCTGCAGACAACCTTGAGCTGAAATGATTTGCTGAATGCAAGGTTTTTGTTCTTGGGTGAAATATTTCCTGTCATGTGTTTGGATACTGCCTACCTTTTAATGTAATAGGATATAAATAGTTTTAATGAGATAAGAAGCAGCTTTATTAGTTTGTATTAGTTTGACATGAATGCTCATTGTTCTTGTAGGTCCCAGGTCTGCAGGTGGAATCATGTGAGCATATCCTTGAGACATGTGAAATTGGGTTGATTTTGCTGGGCTGCCTCCATCTGCCTTGTTCAGGGTCATGCAGTGTAGAGTTACACAGTTCTAAAGATCAGCCCAAGATAAAACCTTTCAGAGAGGTGCGCACTAAATAATTAAGAGTCCTTATTGCCTGGTCCTTTATAGATTAAAAAAGAAATACACTGTTTGGACATTTGGGCTTTTATGCTCATCACTTGTTCAAGAATTATTCTTGATTAAAAATATATATATATATCTTGTAATCATTTGTTGATTTGCTCCTTTAGAACCTGATTCATGAAACCAATAGGAGCCCTACGGTGTCTTTTCAAGGAACAGTCAGTCAGTTCCTGAATGTTTTTATGTCTTTTTAACTTAGTATGTCCCGAAGTGGGGAGGAAAAAAAAAAACACATAAAAACCCACTATCTAGAAATTTAATAACTTTAACAATGAATTTTTGTGTTTGATTTTCTTAAAGACATATGGGAATGGAGTTTGAAAATGTACAGATTAAATACCCTGCTATATAAATATATACCATCACACAAATAGAAAATTGAAAAAGAAGGGGAACGCTCTTCAGGCTATGCAGTAGCAACTTTAGATATTGTCCCTAGGAGTATGTTTCCTCTACTCTGGCTCCAGACATTGGAGGTTAGGTTTATCTCAGTGCTTTTGCAGAGGCAGGTCCAATATCTGTCCATGGCAATGACAATTTTTCTTTGTTCTGTATGTTTTAGCCATTCTGTTCCCACCTCTACTTTAAGAAAACCCTATACATGTTCTAGCCTTGGCTGTTAAACATGCCTTCCTACCCTCCTGCTGTCTGGAGCACCTTGTCTCTCTGTCTTGCTTATTTAGTTGCTGCATAATATCAGATTTTAACAGAACATGCTTCTTTTTACTTGTATGATGTGTAACTTTCTGATAAATTTAAGGATGGATTGTGTATGAATTGTTGCAATGCTTTGCAAAACAAAGTTATTTTGCATTGTATCCTATTAGATATTCCCACAAATATGGAATTTGTGTCCTGCTCTCTTGATTTGTTGAAGTGCTAAGTTAGGATAAGCTCTGGGAATCACTGCTGAAGAGCTGGCATCTCAGAAACTCTTCAAGATCTTTCTACTTTGTTCTTTATTGACTTATTAAGGGAGAGGAATCTTCTCCCTCTGTTTTTTTTTTGCTAACCTGGCTGTGCTGATATACTCAAGGGGTGTGCAAGCCCTGTTGTAAATTTTACCCCATCAGCTCCTCTTGAAGCACATGACTTCTTTTTTGTCAGCCTTCTTGACCCAGATTGTGCTTTCCATTTCACCTTTTCTTTGTGAACAGTTTCTAACATAGCCGTCAAGCAGAGAGCTCACCTAATGCTAGGGAGCATAAGGCAAATGTCCAGCCTCTTCAAGGCAGCCTTCCTGCTGTTCGAGAAAGAAAGATTTGGGAATTCAGAGAAGAGCAGCAACAGAGCTTGTTCTGCCTTTATAGAGAAGCAAAGCAGATGGGACTGTCACTGTTGTCTACTGTGGGCACATCTGTGTTTTAGCTGTTTGCTCTTTTCAGGTTCCCTGTCCGTTCCCCAGCCCGCGAAGAGAGCTCACCAGATGGGACAGTCATTAGCAAGCTGCGCTTGCATGCACAAAGGTGCTAGTACTCACTTTGTAGTGACCTGGAGAAAAGAGGATAGTAATTTTATTTGCCCTTTTTGAAGCTATAATGTCAAATGTGTTTTTCTGCTCAGGCCAGAAGTGCTTTCAATGTTGCTGTGGTTTCTTCCTTTCTGAATGTGTCCATAGAAAAGCTGTACGACCCCAAAGGAGTGAAGAGCTGCGCTTGGCATGGCTTATCACCATAAAAGCACTGGAGTCTTTATGATGTTATTAGAAGAAGAGGGAGTAACTATACTAGACTCTGTTACTCTGAAGTTGTCTACAGAAAATGCTTTCAGTCCATTTAATTTCTTTAATAAAAGAGTAGGTGATTTATGTAGTATTTTTGAAGATACAAATGCCAAATAAAACATGGATGATTCATCAATATCATTAAAAAGCAGAAATACAAAAGAGAAATACTTGTTAAGAATTATGAGATGTCTGCGTCTATATGAATTCTATGAATTTTTTTTCCTCCATTCAAAGACATTTCAACCAATCTGTTGTACCAGTGTGAGGATAGTGAGGGTGAAATAGTGTGTGTAGGTGAGATCTGCCCTCTTGTGGAAAGAAAAAGAAATATTTTTCCCTCACTATGTTTAACTGAATAGTTAAGAGGTAATATTGATACTATATATCGATTTTGGAAAACAAGCAGTCTGTTCCTTTTGAGGGGTGAAAACTGTGTTTTCACAGTTTTGTGCAGGTCAAATATTTGTTCTCCAAGTATTGGATTACACCTGCATCGCACACAAGGAAACCCCCATGTTTTCCTTCTAAACTTTAAAATTTCTATGTTTTTTTGAACACTGGCTACAGATATCACTGCATAAGGATATCTTGTTTCTTCCTAAACTAGATGAACTGTAATTGAAAATGTAATGTAAAGGCATATTTGAAACTGCCGGGTTTAATATGTACTATTGGACTTCATCAGAAATAAATTTCAAGGATATTGAGCAGATTGGAAGGACTATAAGCAAGCTTCTGTTGAAAACAGATACCCCGCTCTACATTATTTACCGAGCCAGGCAAATATTGTAAAATTACAATCCGAGAGGAAAAAAAGAGGGAAATAATCACTTCAAACAAAGTGTCCTTGGCAGTATCCTGTGGACAATCGTATGTGCTAGCATTTCTACCTTCAGCTTTTCATGGCTGGCTAAAGACGAGATGGTTTGAACCCAAATGACTTGCTGAGACATCTGAGGCAACTGTATCACCTGGGTGCTGCAGTTACCAGTAGCTACCTGGCCTTTGATTTACCCACCGCAAAGGAAGACTACGCGATGCCCCGTATCAGATGCTGTGGCTGGCAGTTGTAGCAGAGCACAGCCAATAGTTGAGTAGATGAGGGAGAAAATGCAACAGTTTGTTTACTTGGTCATTTGCCAAAATTTCCAAAAAGCATTATGAAAGAGGGGACACTGTGTTTTAGTACAAAAGTATTTGTTTCTTCTTTGGGAAAGATCAGAGCATATTTTAATACAGGCACACAATTTTGTTACGTAATAGAAAGTGGCTGTTGTTTAAATTCTTAACAACTTAGCAATTCCTGCACTTTAAGGGAGCAACAGGAAAATGATTTAGCAAGACTTTAGCAAATAAAATGAGCTTCTTAGTGTCAAATTGTCCTTAAGATAATCAGGTTTATAGCACTTTGTATTTAATACCAAGTAACACTACTAATAATGTCAATATTATCAAGAAAATATATTTTAGTATTGTTTCTACTTATTTCTTTGGTGACCCTATACTAATTTATGCTGTTACTTAATATGAGTAGGTACTGCTTTGACCTCATGCACTGTAACTCCTTTCAACTAACATTAAGATCAATGATCCATATGATGCACTAAACTGTGAGAAAAGCTCTAGTTCAAGTGGATTGACTTTTGCTTCTTTATCTCATGGTACAAAGGATTCAGTAAGTGGCCATTAGCAAGTCTCGGCTTTTCTGTGTTTCTGCCTTCTCTGGCTGTGTAACCAGCCTACTATGTCTGCCTGCCCCTTGGGAATTTGAAAACAGAGCCGCTTAATGCTCGTGCGGCGCTTTGGGAGCACCGTTTTACAGCACTGACGTTAATGCGTTATCTTTCTAAGTGCTGTTGTATAATTAGCATCGCTCTGATGCAGGTTTGTGGTGGTGTGAGTATCCAAGAAAACTGGTGGATATTTCGCTATTAGATTATTCCATTTTGCAGAGTACAATTTTGCAGAGTGCTGATGGTGGCCTTGGTCATCTGCCTCTGTATCTACAGCCTTGCTGCCGTTTGCCACATTGGATGTGACTGAGAGCTTTCAGTACATTGTGCTCCCTTGTGTTTTTTTTTGTTTGTTTTTTGATAATTTTAGCTAAGGAGCAGATGTCCTTAAAATTGATGTCTGAACGTGTCTGTCTGCACAGTATATTTCAATTAGCGAACATCTGCCCACAATCTATAGTGGTTTAATTGATGACTGTTGCTGTGAAGTGTTTCATAGCAGGTTGTGTTTCATCTTCATGTTCTTTAGGTTACCATGGCCTTTACTGTGAAGAGGAATATAATGAATGCCTTTCTACCCCCTGCCAAAATGGAGCCACCTGTAGAGACCTTGTCAATAGCTATGAATGCACATGCCTTGCTGAATATGAAGGTAAAATGTCTTCTTGCCTGCAACACTTGGATTTTTTTTATCAGGATTTTTTTTTATCATAGATTCCATTATAGAGATATGCAGTACCTCCCATTGTGGTAATAACCCATCATCTTAAATAAAAAGGAAAACAAAAGTCGATCTTGATTCCAAAATATTTATTCAAATGAGAAGTTCAGATTTAACTGGTTTGTATAAGTAGTTGCTCCTCTGAGAAGTATATGGTCTTTTAAGAGGACAAATGGCTTCTCTCTGTTCTTCTTAGGCATCTTTTTGAGTTGTTTTAAAGACATATTAAAATGTGATTTATTTTTTAAAAAAATACTAGATCACATTTTTCATCAGTTAAAGTTGGAGTTGTTATGTTGAGGTGTTTTGTCCTCAACAAGATTATCAAGCCTTATCGGTATTGAGAAGTGATGCTTGAGGCTAAATATGCACTTCATGCTGGTGATTGCACTGCTCTGACAACAGGTAAAGAGCGGTCCTGTCCTTGCAGCAGCCTAGTAAGGAAATGAACCTCAGCTTTTCATGTCAGTTTAAAGAGTCGGTAACCACAGTGTTATGACTTTGTTGCATTCTCAACCTCCCCGTATCTGCTAGTGAAGGCACTGTGTATGCAGCACCCGGCTTATAAGAAGCTCAGTCTGCCTCAGGTGCCAGCAGGGCACCTGCTCCTGCAAGCCCTTTGCACCCATTAGGGCACCTTCTGTGCTGCTCCAGGCTTCCAGTGCTGACTTGCACTGAGGAACAGAGCTGCAGGACCCGGCCCAAGGTACTTTGCAGGCAACTGGAGACTGTATTTTTCTCAATTCAACTCTGTCCTTCCATCAATTTATGGAATTCCATCAGTTTATTTCAGAAAGGAAACAAAGCGTGTAGGCCCACTCCAAAGTCCTGCTGTTTGATTTTTCCCGTTTTAATTATGTTTTAATTGTTTTAGATATTGGTAACATTTGTCTTGAGCAGTATTTTAGTATGTAGAAGGCACGCAAAGTCGGACTGTGACCTTGTGATGTACTGCCCTGAATATCTACTGAGCGGGGAGTAAGGTGAGGGTTAAGAGTGACTTGGAGATCTTCATGACCCGCCTGGATTGTGACTCTGTGCCACGTGCTCTAGGTGTCCCTGCTTGAGCAGGGGGGGTTGTACTAGATGCTCTGTAGAGATCCCTTCCAACCTCAACCATTCTGTGATTCTATATGATTACATATAGAATCATTACATAAACTTGATTACATATAAAATCATTACATAAACTTATTGATGAGGACAATTGCTGTTTTAATCCTATTAAAAAGTTAGCTGATCAACTTGTGTTTTTTATACTGTTTTTTCCCTAGATTGTCCATCAGTTCTTGTTAGAGAGCAGAAGCTGCCCTAGCTTTCTACCTCCCTTGTCCCAAACCTTGGTGGGTGAGGGCATGAGGAGGGTGTGTATGTTAAAGTTCAACTACTGTTAACATATATGACTTGAAACAGCACTGATTTCCAAAGACTAACCTCACTGACCTCAGTGTCTTAATTGTCATTTGATGAGTGTCACCAGAGACAGTCAGGCTTTGACACTGCACATCGTTGCTCTCATCCAGGTGGAGTTAAGACATTGCAAACACTCATTTCAGGCTGTCAGCGTGGTTAATGTTAACAGCAGTTGTTAATTTTACCTTTTCAGGAAGGCACTGTGAATTGTACAAAGATCCTTGTGTTAACATCAACTGCCAGAATGGTGGCACTTGTGACAGTGAAGGACTAAATGCTACTTGCATTTGTTCACCCGGATATGCAGGCAAGTAATTGTAAATTACACAGAATGTCTAATTGTTATTCACGGTGTCCAGATGCCAAATAGCACTGCATTTGTTCAAGGAAACAAATTAACTTGAACATTGCTGAGTTGTAACCAATCCTGTGGGAACCAGAAATCATTGATGTTACAACTGTTTTGAACTTCAAAATTTTGCAGCAAAGTATCTGTTACTAAAGCAAATTCACTAAGCTAAGGCCTATTTAACATTTGTGACGTTTTTGCTTGAGATGAAATTGTATTTTAAAAATAACATTTTGAACACTGCCAGGTAAGCCAGTATACTAATTGGACACTGTTGAAACTGGAAAATATGTTATCCTTGACCTAGTAGTTACTCTGAGCTGAGGAAAGAACTCATTGTGTTACCTTAATATGTAATTGCTAAAAGCCTTTAAGTGCTTGTTATAAACAAATTTATACTTTTAAACTAATGGGGAGCAACCTATTTAATCCTTTTGCCTTGTATTTAAACTGTCATTATTGGTATAATCCAAATATCTGCTGTCAAGATAATTTGCAAACTGGTGCTCTGTTAGTCATATAAGGGAATATCCAGTGTGATAGCAATAGATGAATTTGTCCTTAGCTATTTTGAAGATCAAATGATGCTTTTAGTTCTATGCTAATTAAAGTGCAATTTTAAAAAAAAGATTTGGCTCTGTTGTGCAATGGCTGTTTCTCTGCATTGCAGACTATCTACATTATAATTGTAATTACTGTATAGCACTTTAGAATATACATGGTAAATTGTTATATCCCATTTACCTTAGAAAGACAAACATGTTTGTGATTAAAGCAATGAGAGGCAATTTGAATGAGGTTAGTCAAGTCACTTAGACTTCAGATTTTGTTTTCACATGGTCGAATGAAGATCCTTCTTGAAGGCTTTGTGGTACTTATTCTATAAACATTTCAAGAAATAACTTTGATATCCTGAGAATGAAGATGTTGAACTGTAAGGTGTAATGCAGAGAACAAAATCAAATGACACTGATTGACATTGATAGCATACCTGATACAATTCATCACTCTATAGAAGTTTATTTTCATTTTATTTTTTCCTGATATAAGGTGAAGAGTGTGAAATTGATATAAATGACTGTGACAGCAACCCATGTCACCATGCTGGGACTTGCATAGATCAGCCCAATGGTTATATCTGCCACTGTCCGCATGGGTGGGTTGGCGCAAACTGCGAAATACGTAAGTGTATAGAACTTTTTATATAGATATATATTTAATATGTATATTGTTAGTTGTCATAAAAACTTCTAGAAGTGACCCAGAAGTTATGTCAAAGAAATTCATTGTTGTTTTCTGGTACCTAATGTGCACAGATATCCTGGAACTTCTGTAAATTATTGACATTCTGCTATATGCATCTTTAGCTTATGCCATAATATTTTGAAAGGGGTTATGTAAGAAAGAAACTTCTGTTTCTGGTGACCTATTTTGAGGTGTGTTGGACCAGATTTTCAGAGAAACTAATTTCACAGATGAGCACTAAGAATTTTCTTTGAAAATGAGCTTAAGCCTCAACATTTATTTCATACTTGCCTTGGGTAAGCGCTATAAGCTTGGTACTAACAAACAGACTTGTACTGACTTCTGAGTATCTGTAGTTCTACTAGTTCTTCTGCATGGAGGAATAAGCTGCCTCCAGCCTAGTGTGAAAAAATCCTCTTTCATTGGGAATCTGTTGAATGAAAGTCTGTTGCAATATCTTGCCTTCTGCCAAACGTGAGGGCTGCAGAATAGCATTGCTAGCTAGTCCAGAGCGGGTAACAGTGCTGCCTTTCTGTTGTCTCTGTAAATGGCGCACGCTGCTGCCTTGCATGCTTCTTAAGTCTCAGGACCATGATGCTGCATATTGTATGTATACTATATATACTATATTGTTCTGATATATATGCTACATATTGTTCATGCTCTACAGTGCCCAAATGAGTTTTTGCCTTTTGTTAGTGATGCCTGAAAGATGCACTTCCAGGTTAATTAGCAAGGCACTGCAGCTCTGCCTTCCTTATCTAATAAGTAGTGGGCTGAGAGAGAGATGAATTTAATTCTTTGAGAATGCAATAACCATCCCAGGAACATACTTCCTGGGGTGCCTTCATTTAGTAACAGTTATGTCTCTGTCACATGAGAGAACAGGCAGATACTGAAAGGAGTTGGGAGACTTGACTTGCCTAGTGAACCCTGCAGAATGGGTGACGTGTTCTGGGATCCTCTCCTGGCCCTCATGCTCTAGTGTCACTCAAAACTTGGCTTTTTGCACCACGGATACACAGTAAGAGACATGGGAATGCATGGGCAATGGTGAGACGAACACGTTGTGCATTAGGATGATAGGGAGAAACAGAAGCACTTTGTGGTTACTGTTCTACATGTTTTTCTGACCGATTTGCTCTTTTATCTTGTGACTGCTGCAACAGAAGGCGAGGAATTATCTGAATGTTAAATAACATTGATAACTCTGCAGTGCTGATCCTTAGCCACAAATATTAGACCTTTCCATCTCAATTTTTGGAAAAGAGCTGCTATGGTATTGTGCATGTCAACTGCTGTCCATCTAATGAAATGATTTTTTTTTATACAAAATAAGCTAAGATATCTGTTAAAATGCATGTATACTCTAATGAATGCAAAATATATATTTACTGGTAAGAATATAAAAAATGTAATCTCCAAAATTCTGTCTTGAATTAGTTTTAGAGAATTGAAAGTATGCAAAAAATATTTTTGACACTTTATTTTGAAAAACGATTAAACTGAAAATTTAAGGGTTACCAATAGTTTCTTCAAAGAGCTTAACATCAGCAAATGTTGTGCATTCCCTCACTACTAAAGTCACTTTGCCAAAGTGTGGTCTATTGCTTATGGGCTACCGTGGTACTTCACAATAGTCAGATATATGTACAGAAATGCAGCTCTATAATCAATGCAGTGGATTATACCCAACGCTATGGAAGCTTTCCTAGAGAGCTTGGGTTCTAACAGGTATATAAAGGATTATTCAAATAGAGGGGGATTAATTTCTGAAGAAATCACTTTGCAGGAAGGATTTGAAAGCATTTTGAGCTTCAGATTTCTTTGAGAGAGCTCCGTATCCATGGGAAGGTCTTTTATTCACTCTTTTTCTCTAAGAACTGACCAGCTGATCTAAATTCAATTCTGATCACGCATACAGAAATAGAAAGGCCATATCCAGCTCCTTTATAAATAGGTGCAGGATGAATGAGCTCATTGAAGTTAAGTCAATGGTGCAGTGGATTTCTGTTCAGTTCGCTGATTGAACCTCTTAGTGATCATCTGTTCATCTCTCCATCATATTGCTTCAGCAATTTGTGCATAATATAAATAATTTGTGCATTCTAAAATATTGCAAATTTAAATCTAAGCACTGTGGCTTCCCCTGTCTTGGGCCATCCCTCTGAATGCCAGAAAAAGACATGCTAAGCTAAGCTTCAGACTGCCCAAAATGGGAGCGGGCCTGTATTACAGAAACAATTGACTAGACTGATCACATTTTATCTTTTGAGATTTTTTATTACTAACTGTGAAGGAGTCTGGTATTTAGTCCTTTTTGTGGAGAAACCCTATTCTTGGTAGTTCCCATTTTTCCCTAGAGATCTGCTTTATCAGCTGGAAATGACGTCTGTAACCAGATTCAGAGTTATCTTTCAAACTGTACTCTTCAGTTGCTTGTCAAGAACTCTGTATAGTCAAGAGGTAGATATAATTTTCTTAGCAAGGAATTTTGATATTTATTAAATCATCTATCATCTTTAGTCCTTTCCAGGGTTAGCAATTTTAATTAGTAACAATAGGATTTAATCAACCTTAATTATAAGGAGAACTAACCTTTTAAAATGAAATCCATATGACCAAAAAGGTAAGAGTCCTGTCAGTGTAAAAATCCCTATAAAACATCTCATATATGTTCTCCAGTGTCTGATGGCTATTTGTTAATATCATTACCTCTGCCTATCAACAATCTTTTAATATATTTAGCAAGATAAGCCAAGCTATGTTGTTACTCAGGAGCTGTTATTACAGATATTGATTTGTTTGCTCTGCAAACTGTGTGGTGCTCAATGAAATCTAATTCTTAATTAACTTTATTAGCATTACTATGACAACTGAGAGCCCTGTAAATTTGAACTGTTGCATATCCTTTTAAATCTTTGAAGTATAAGCTATTAATCTTCGTGTTTTTATCTGTGGAAGACAAGTGGAGGACATTCCTTATATTCTTATCGTCCAGTGACTTAAAGCATGGAGTGTGCAACAGAACTGCCACGCTTATATCTCCTTACCTTAGCTCTGAGTTTGGTCTGGTCTGACAAACCTGACAAACCATTGTGTGTGAGTAATGTGCTGCTGCAGAACAAAAATAGCATCCCCTCCAAAAACGAACCCAGCACAGCTGCATTCGTTCCCTCTCGGGCACATCGAGCAAACTGCAGCAACAGCCCTTCAGAAACATTAAATTGTGGAATGATTCAGGCTGATCAAAACTTTATTGATCTCTGAAGAAGAAATCACAAAGAAGTGGTCCTGTATTCAACTCATATTTACAGACTAAGAGCAAGCACAAGCTCCAGTTTCTCCAGGACACTGTTACTGTTGCGAACAAGGAGCAACCATTTTTTCAAGTTGTGCCCTTGTGTGTCCTACATGTTGTTCCAACTTTCCTCTAAAAAAAAAAGATTCTTTTTCTACCTATAATCTATATTTCTGCCGTAGGTGGAGACTCTATCCACAGATGCCACTAAACTTTTGGTTTTACCTGCAATGTTCAAATCAGTTACCTCTCATCATCAAATTCGCGTGAATTCAGGCTTCTAAGAAAACCTGAACATCCTCAGAGCATACGCGTGACAGCCCTGTTCCAGACTGTTTGTCACTGAGAAGAGGAAGCTTCTAAGGCGGTGAAAAGCAGAAGTCTGTTTGAAAAAGAAACAGTCACCTGCTACAAATAACTTTCTCAGTGTCAAACCTCTGTAGTCAGGAGTGTTTCATTAAGTCCATTCCTCGTTTGAAAAATAATTGTAAGACTGTAATCTTAAAAGATTGCCAAAAATGAACAGTAGCAGAAATAGGGGTGTAATTGGAAATCCTCTGAGCCATGTCAGAAAAACCCAAAACTGAGAACACACTCTCCCTTTAGTTTAGACACCAGCAGTATATTTTAAGAGGATTTGCAAGAATCCTCTCCCAGATTAGCTTTGCTTTAAGCTCCTCTTTGAGAAGTCTCAGAGGAGTTTTGCTTGAGGCAAGGCTTCAGTGGGGTCAGTACTATAGCACCTTGTGATGTGACCTTCTTGTCCTTGGCGTACTGTTTCTCCATGGGGTTGTGCATCTGCCTTTCTGTGTTCTCCAGGGCACCACAGACCTTAGAAGAAAATGAGAGAGAGAATTTTTATTGAGTTTTCTTTTTAAATGGAAAGATTCTTATGTCCAAACATTCTGTAAAACTGAAACCCTCCAAGTCTGATTGCACACCATTCAAAGAGTGAAACCTGTAAATACGATCTTTGTGAAGGAGTGAAGTGGGAATGTGTTTGTGCAAAATGTAATAGGTTTCTTGAGAAGTGTCATGCATTCATTGTATGAGGAAACCACTGGAGCTTGATTGTCTTCCTCTGAGTCTGTCTTGGAGACATAATATTTTTTTCCGTCTCAAGTGGCTCATACTTTATCAATATGTCACAGAAGATAGGTGAAAGTTTTTTTGATAAAGCTCAAAACAATGGGGTCCTTACTAATGTAGAAAACAAGGTTTGATGCTACAGTTGCCTGTAATCAGCTTGATCTTATCAGATTTGCTTTCCAATACACAGATTGACTTTAGCTTTTTTTTT
>JAUBNY010001160.1:1803591-1817956 GCA_032275445.1 Crypturellus soui
AGCGCGGGCCGGAGCAGGAGCACCCGGTGCTTGGAGGGCACCTCTGCATCGTCCGCCGTCCCGTCCCGTCCCGTCCCTCCCGCGCCGCGCTGGCAGCCGCTCGCCTGGCCGCCGCCAATCGTGCTGTGGGGTTCTTGGCACCTCCCCGCTCCAACTGGCTGCTTATACAAGCGTTGAATTGCCTTTGTAAGGCAGAGAGCAGCCTTTTCCTTGTTTAAGTCTGTATATGTGGTTGCTAAAACATGAAAAATGTAGGTCATTTTCAGAGCTTTCCTCATTTTGGTTGAGTTGCGTTCTCTTTAACTTCGTCATTCATCTCGCTGAAGCCGATAGCGATATTGGTGGAGGAGACGGGCAATATCGGAGCCCTGAGCTCAGTCCTTGGACGTGCTAAAAGGAATTTTTTCATGCACTGAATATTTAATGGTGGTGCTGTGAACTGCTCAGCACTGAGGAGTGGAGCTGCCTCAGCATGCAGGGAAGGAGAGGTTAAATGCTGGCCTGTGATCACCTTCAGTTTGATATTCCCCAGCTACAAACCTTATTTCAATCCAGAACTGGCCTACCAGCAAAATAATGCTACTGCAGGTTAAAAATAAACCCTAGCAAGTTTCCTAGCTCCATGTTTCTCCTCCATGCCCTTGGTTACCCAGGGGAGCATCTGGCCTCTGGGGCAGCCAGTGTCCCTGAGGACCCGTGACCAGCAGTGACTTTCCCCATCTGCAGCACGCTCTGCACCGCAGGTTTCTGCTGCTTCCTGGCAAAATGGTAAAAGCCATTCGAGCTCTTATGGCGAGGTGCAGTTTAGTAGAAGTTAAAGCCAACGCTTGCCAGTGGTGTTAAGCTCTTGTTTACCCTTTGCGAGCAACTTGAGTGCTGCGGCGGAGGACATTCAAACAAAAGGCTCTTAATCAGGACCGAAAGGTGAAAGGAAATCGGTTTTCTCAGTGCATTCAGTAATGGCCCTCAGAGCTCAGTTATCTTCAGGAACACGTGCCAAAGAATATTCTTGAATGTATAATCATCTCAAATAGAGTGCTCTTTTGCTGGAGATGTGTTTGGGAGAGCAGATGGGCTAACACGGAATATGAGCTAGAGCCAGATGAAAAATAACATGGGTTTCTTCACTGGCTTTGGGGACGTGAACGCTGGTGTGAATGGCGTGGAGGCCCCCCAGTAATATTACAACAGTCAATAACTTCATGCTTGAGCTAGGAAAACAACCGTTATTTTCAGACTGTTACTGTTTCTGCCTTGAATATACTTAAACTGCTATGGAGGAGTGTATTGTTTTAACAGGCTTTCAGTTTGCTAATGATAACATATTTATGAAATTAAACAGGAAGTTTATTGCCAAGAAATTGTCAAGCATTTTCAACGGAAAACTGAAATCCATATGAAAACCTCGTAAAATCCAAATACTTGGATTCTTCCCTTGTGTATAAATAAAATGTTTAATAGGCACTTTGCTCACCTAAACTACAGGACTGAAAAGCAAGGACCTGAGCTGGATTCTAGCTCGGCTGCAGCCTCCTTGCCCGGGTCTGGGCAATCGCTTAGCCTCACTTTCTTGGCAGCCTGGCCCCCTAATGTCCCCCTGACGCTTGAATGGGAAGGGGAAGCTGCAACACAAGTTAAGAATCTCCCATCAAAAGCCAGAGCATAAGGTTTGGTTTTGATAAAAGTAATCTGGAGTCATCGCACATATGTCTTGTAACTGCTGATTTATAAGCGTCGAGTTACGAAGCTGTACTAACTGCACAGAGCACAGCTTGCTGAAAGCCTGCGTTCGTCTGCTTCTTCACTGCAGGCTTTTACCCCACCAATGCATAGTAACAAATGAAAATGTTCAGTTTCTAAAGTCAAGGTCAGCTCAAAGAAACCTCTAAATGTTGGGATGTTTCTGACCTAACTTGATTTCACAAAAATGATTTGGAAATTTTTCAAGGGCTGGATTTCTTTGCTCCAGCAAGCATTGAGAAACTTTTCATTAACAATATCCCTGCTCACTTTGCTTTCTAAACCCGTTTTTTATCCAGTCTTGGGGGATTCTTTTTCCTCATTTGTTTTAACAAGTGGCAGGTTTTTAACGGCACCTCTCAGTTGTGTGCCAGTAGTGGTGCCTACGCTGGGGACCAGAGAACTGTTGCTCGCAAAGGGAGAGGAGTGTGAAGGAAAGCGAGGAAGCAGGTCGCTCGCTGGGAAGGGTAGGTTCCGCCAGGGCCAGTAGGATAAGAAAAAGAGGAATGGATGAAATTGAGTTCTTTGAAAAGGTCACTGGTGAAAGAAGGAAGACTACTCTGTGGTGGTTTTTTTTTTTTTTTTCTCCTTCCCCTTTCTCCCTCCATGTTGTCATTAATACAGAAAGGAGGCCTGTGAGCAGTCTTTATATGTCTGAGATTTGGAATGAATGGACGTTGAATTTAGAGCTTTTTGGGGAGACATGTGAATTCTGATGTTAAACTCTAGGCAAGTATGGAAAGCTTGCTCCCTCCCACCCCTGCTCTGAAATCCTTGAATTGTGTCTTTCTGTGTGTGCAAATCTAGTTTAATTCAAAACAGTTTTCCTGTTGCTAATAGTAATAATGGATCTTCACCTTCTTAAGTTATAAAACGTGATGAAATGTGCTACCTTTCTCCTGGAAATTTCCAAGGCACTCTGAATAGCAAATGAAACACGTTGGAACAGATGCAGTTACTAATTTCCTTTTTTTTTTTTTTTTTTTGTCCCCTAGAATTCAAGTTAATTACTTTTCTTTCTCTGTTTAGCACTTTCAGACCATGTTAAAAACAAAGTTGAATGTTCTAACTCTCCGGAAAGAGCCTCTCCCGACTGTGATCTTCCACGAACCAGAAGCTATTGAGCTGTGCACCACAACTCCACTCATGAAGACCCGGGCTCACACTGGATGCAAGGTACTCGAGAGTAAATGTTTAAGGGACAAGACCACTGCAGAGGTGTCCCATCTGCGTAAGAGGGATCTAAAGAGCCTAAATTAACATTGTGGTTGTTGGTATGGAAACCCCATTGACTACTCGCTTTATGGTCTACAAATCAAAAGGTCATTGAGGTTTTGAAATTAAGTTCTGGGTCTCAATGCCACCAGTTCTGGTGTGTGGTGCAATCTGCATTGCACAAGATTTATTACTGCTTGCACTTAATGTCACTGATGGTAGATGCAGCCGTTGCTTTCTGTGAGCGTCAGTATCGAGACGGGAGCTGAAGGACCAAACGCTGCTCCTAGCGTTTATAACGCCAGGCTAAGTGAGATACAGTTCTGCAGAAACAGGGTTGCAGCCTGATGCTGGAGGATGGTTGTTTAAGAAGGCAGCAATTAGACCTCGAATTAGTTGCGCTAATCCCGCTTACATCAAAGCAGTTTCTGAACAAGCTTTACTTCTTTAAGATGTAGCAGCTAAAGTGCGTCAAGTGTGCTCATCTGTGGGAAGAAACTATTAAAAAAGCAGCTAACAAACGTGCTCCATGTGCGTGTCCTGACAGAGCCATTTTATTGTTAGAGAGAGTCTGATCTTGGGGTTGGAAGAAATTGCTTCATGTTTTGTTCTTTTTCCCCCCTGCCTTTCCTGGCCTAGTGTCTGCACTATGGGAGTCATGTGTGAATTTGTGAAGTGATTTGTGCTGGCACTTCCAGGGCCAGCACTTTATCAGCAAAGTTTCTCACTGGGAAGTGTCATTTTTTTGTTTGACTCTTACCTGCCGAAATAGCCAAGAAAGGAGCGTCTTCTTCGGTGCCGAGCCCTGCTGCTCGGTGACCCTACTGTGCCTGGTGCATTAACTCGTAGCATCTGCTCTTCCATGCTGATGTCTTTTGTCCTTTATGTTGACAGGTAATGAATTTTTAGAGAATATTTGCTATCATAAATACGGTTCACAAAGTATTTGCCTCCCACCCCTGGTGTGAGGAGTTCAGACGTAATAACGCTTTCTGAAGTCAGAATGTGTGTGCAGAATTTAAATGAGCATTTTTATTCAACCTGCGCTTCCTCAGCTGGGAAAGATGGATTGCGAAGAGATGTTGAATTCCTCAGTGCAGAGAATTTTGCTCTATATTTAGGGTTTTTTTTTTCTCTCTCTCTTTTTTTTTTTTTTCTCTTTCCCCCTGCAAAGTAACATAGTGGTTATGACTAGGGAGCCCTTATTTTGCCCAGTTTCTTTATTCCCAATCTATTTTTTCTGTTTTTCTTTCCTGACTGAGTGTATTCCTCTTGTAGTGGGCCTGTATCCTCCAGCTGTTTCTAGGTAATTAGCCTGCCTGGCCTCTCTCTCCCCTCCAATTATTAGTTTCTTGCTGAGTGATACTCTGTGTTGCCATTACAAAGCCGATATTTTATAATAAGAGTTTTCTCTCTATGTGGTCTGATCTATCATAGCTATTCCAGGTTGTAAGTGGGGAAAATGCTGTGGTCTGTCCAGCGTTAACTCTCAGGAGACATTGGCTTTTTAAGCAAGAGCACAGCATTCAGTTTTTACTTTCTTTCATGAGTCATACTCTTTTGATCCTTAATCGTTTTATTCCTCTTCACTGAAATCCCTCCAATTTTTCTATGTAATCCCATTAATGAGATAGCATCATTCTTCTCACACAGCTCCAGACATCTCATTTTATTGCAGCTTTAACATAAGCTGGCACCATCGTGTTATGGGAACTTGACATATGCAATTGCTTTGCTGCTCAGAGCTCTGGGCATTGACTTTCTTGGGAGATTGCTGTTTTCCTTGTCCTTTCATCACAAGACCAGCTTCTCTTTTCCATTTGGCTTTTGCTGTTGAATCCTGAAGCAACAAACTCTTCAGCTGAGATCCAGGCTCATTTTATAATTTAATGTGATGGTTTTAGGAATAGCTGAAAAATGTTTTGCTTGAGGAGGCCTGGAGGGAACCCCTGCAAAGCCTGCAAAATTAAGTAACTGAGCAAATTTCTCTCTTCCCTGCTTAATTCCAGAACTAATGTTACTTTGTTATATTTCATGTTTCATGAAATATAATTTGACTTGCAGCAGAAGGCCCAGGACTGGTTCCACCGTCTCAGCACATCCACCCGTGTGTGCTCTTGCTGGCTGAACCATCGCCTTTTCCCACTCTCTGGATTCTTTGGCGTGATTTTGCTCAGCAGGAAGGAAGTATTTGCCCAGTGTTGCTGGGCAGAGCGATTGTCACGGGTGCCTGGGTGGTCCCAGGACTGGCAATGAGATTAAGTCTTTCCTCCTTCCCAGCCAGATGACACTTTAAATTACAGGTTCCTAATTTGCCCTTATTTAAATGGAGGATTTCTGTGTATAGTGGCATGAGTGCCATGTAGCTGTGTGTATAAAGAACTGCGTCTTTCCTTGTTTTCCAAATACGGATTTGGATATGATGGTGGTTATGGTACTTGTGGCGCTTTCGCATCAAACACGGTGCACTTGTGTTTCAGCTGGAAACCGATGTTATCGCAGCACTAAGTACAGACAGATGGAAACTGAAAATCTGGAACATCTCCAGAAAATAGGTTGCTGTCTACCTAGAAATGTCTGCTTTTCTCTGGGCCTTTTAACAGATTTGTTTAAGTTTGAGTATTTTGTTCTTCACTAAAGTCCTAATCAACTTACACTGACTCTACTTTAGTTTCCTGATTTCTGTCCCTTGAAGCTACAGTGGCAGTGTGAAGGGAAAGGGCTAAATGAGTCTCTCTCTGCTGCTGCATTTCCAGGCACTGTTGCTGTAACACAAAAGGACAGAGGTTAAAACCGTTGCCTGCAACTTTTGAAGTGGTGTCATAGGTTTAACATTTTTATTAAATTACAAAGCTCTTCAAAGTGAAGTCAATAGTGAAGAGTCAGTAACCCGACTCAGGACTGCTTTCCTTCAGATGTTGTTATCCACCTGGATAAAGTGATCTTATTCTTCCCATTTCTACCACTGCATAGGCTGCATCCATGTGGGAGGCCACGATTACAGAAACATCAGTAGTGCAAGTAATTCTATTCTTAAGGATATGCTTTTTATTAAATGGCAAAAAATATTTTCCTAACATAGTATTTGCAGGCATGAAACTCATTGTTTGCTTGTTGTATTGTATTCATTTGATAAGATTATTAAATCAGGCATTGCTGAAGGTATGATATTGAGATTTCTGCAATAACTTAGTTTTAAATAAGAAGATAAAATAATATTTTAGTATAAGGCTGAGAAAAGTTGTCTTTAATGTCTTGCAATGTGGCATTAGGGCATTACTGGCATTTTAAAATCAATGATGCAGATTTAAAAAATAGCCAAGAATTAACATAAAGAAATAAATCTCGTCTTTTAGAATAGCTTAAATGGCCGCTTCACTCCCAAGGCAGAAGGAGCAGTGACTGCACTGTCTGCCACGTGGCAACAGTTGCTGTTGGTTTTATTCTGGGTCTGGACCACAGGAGGTGACGGGTCCACAGTATTATGGGGGGGACATCTGCTGTCTGAGAGCCTGGGGAGAGTCTTCCCTTCCCCTTTCTGCTTAATTTTTCTCCAGAAGCTCTTTTCACCATGAGAGTCTGTGTATGCCAGGCCATTAACTGCAGGCCCTGCTGATAAATCTCAGTGCATGTGAAACTGTTTGTGCAATGGGATTTCCACCATGAGGCAGAGGCTTGAATTTAGTCTACAAGGCAAACAGTTAAAACAAATATATAGGGTTAATAGCGAGCCATGTGGATAGTGATATGATGATATTCTGTAGAAATAAGATGTTGCTCTTTGGGATAATGATTAAATAAATAAAATATTGTTTTGACATTGCCCTGATAGCCCTGCTGTTGTGCAGGAGAGTCATTTAGGAATAACACTTGCTCTGATATTGCTGCTTTTTTTTGATTTTCTGCCTTGTTAATTTTGATTGCGAAGACCTTGGAGCAGGACTCTTATCTCACCACATGCTTGCAAAATGCTGTGTGCTGCAGGTTGGGCTGGGTGTGTTTTGACAGTGAATGTGTCAAACCTGATACAAACAAAACCTTCCTGGGTATTTTGATACCCAGAGACCAGGTTGCTCTGTTTTCTTTGTACTCTCCTGCTAGCTCCCAAGGGCTGAATGAAAACTTGGGGAAAGCCAGTGCCACAGGCAGGAGCAGAGCACTTGGCAGTTTCTTGTTTGGGAAGGGGCTTCTTGGGAGCTCTCACGGGCTGAAGGAGGCGCTTGAGGGCAGCGATGGCCAGCGGGAGCGGATGGACCTGGTCGCGGCCTCCGGTACCTGTCGTCTGGTCAGCAGGACACGGGCGCTGCGGCTGGAGCCTCTCGGACTCCTTCCTGCTAGGCAGAAGCAGCTCCTCCACCGTGGAGCGGGTTTTATGGATATTATGCACATTACAGATCTGGTCAGTATGAAATCATGTGTTAGGACACTTTTGAGCATGCCTTTGCTTTTTTGATATCTCTGGTGTTTAATGATCTGTTTTATTTAAACTTCCGCAGGTAATTTAAGTATCCCACACCTCTTAAACATTTATTGCTGATTCGGCTACTTGAACCACAGCAGGTTAGAAGCTGCATTTGTTCTTAAAACCACCCACTTTATCCTAATAAAGCCTAATAAAAATGTGCTCTTTGCAGCTCTAGTGTGGTCAAGAACGATTCCCTGGGGTGTAGTGTTATCCAGCTGTAAATATAAGTCAGCTAGCTGAATGGTCTGCATTACCCTTTTGTAAGCTTGTAACTTTAAGGTGGCTATTAATGTAATAAAGAAAGAAAATTAAGCAAATGAAACAAAGTCAACTAACATCATTCCCCAGCTGGCTATTTTCCACCATGTTTCATCTGAATGTGAAACTCAGAGCTTATTTTCTTGCTTTTTTAAGGGCCTTCTGTTGCTATGCTTAAGCATTACATATTTTCTCTCTGAAGTGAGAGCATTATTTTTGTAGTCTATTTTGTTTTTCTGCCTCTTTCTCCTCTTACCAGATGAGCCAAAAGGGAGCATGTGAGTTTTGCTTGGGACAGGTCTCAATAGCCTCAGTATATTTAGAGACAGTGCTTAGGGGTGAGAGACTTTAATAATGTATTTGCGAAAAGCTAATGTCCCAACAAATGTGCCAAAGAAAGACCAAGTATTTTGTTTACTCTTTCCCGTATAGTGTTATGTGAGGCAAAGCGCTTCATCTCGAAGTTAGGGAACAGTAGAGCTCTTGCTGAAGCCCTTATAGGTGGATGTGTCCCAGAACACTTCAAAGAATTTGACGAATTCCAGTCCTAATGTTGATGACGGAGACCTGTGTATGCTCAGCGCTCCTCCAGATGTGACCGTGCGGGGAGGTCCTGTCCTGCACCTGGAGGGTTAGGGGACAGGTTGTTCTTGGCTCCGCGGAAGCGTGGCCGTGCCGGACGCCTCCACGCAGCGTGTCCTGCACAATGTCCAGCGGACGAGGAGCAGAGCCTCGGCGGGCATCTCTTTTATGTAGGATTTTATTTACCTCGTGATACAGAGCCCATTTATGTCAAGGAGGATTTATGCTTTGACGGAGTGCAGAGGAGCTAATAGAAATATGATGGGTAGATGCAAGTGAAGAATGTTGTTGAAGTGGCATAATGCTTCATTTCCTGAAGTCCATGAGTCGCAGGCAGAGAATATAAATTAGCTAAAGCAACTGAGTAAGTCTTAAGCCAAGCCTGCTTTAAATAGTGTCTGTTGTACTATGCTGAATGTACTTTGGCGTAATTTTATTTTTTTACTGGTAAAGTGGCATTGTAAGACTAATATATTCTGAGAGCACTATAAGTTATGTCCTGTCAGATATGTTACTAGTGTTTTTTTTTTTTTAATCTCTTTACATTTGCACCGATGACATTTTTTGAGCAGTGGTTCAAGTAAAGGGCATCTTACTAAGTTCTCATGTCTAGAAGCAGCCTTGTCTTTCACAGTGAGCATCATGGTTCTGATCTACCCCTTTTCCTTTATAGGAAGGAATAGGTGCAGGTAGGATTGCCCGTGGGGGCCAGGAACGCGCTCCGCTGCCCTCCTGGCCACGCAGGAGGGTCCCCGTGTCCCCTGCACAGGGAGCAGCTGCTCCCAGCACCTCCTTGTCCTGAACCTGCAGAGCAGAAGTGTCCTGCTGTGCTCGGAGCAGTTCCCTCGGGCAAGCCGGGCTTTGCTCGGGTGCGCGTGCCGGAGCCCATCGTCCTGGGCCGTGGGTTACAGAGAATATCCCCTAGGCAAAACTTTAAAAAAGCAAGGACATTAAATTAATAGTGGTGTGTATCTCTATGTGAGGTACTACCTTTTTCAGATCATGGGAAACTCTTAATATTATTCACTTAATGCAGGACTTTTTAAATCATCTAGGACTAAGAAAATGAAGGAACGTACACGTGTTATAGTCTTATAGAAAAACATATAATTTTGGAATAGAATGTTATAAATTTTTCAAATTTTCTGAGGGAATAATATTTAATTTCATAAACACTTAATATGATGTAGTACAGACCCATAAAGGGTAAAGTCTGACTTTATACCAGCACCTCTGCTTTTTGCCAGGTTGCATAAAGTGTGGTGGTAAGTGTAAACTCCTAGAGACCTATGGATTTGTTTGGATATTTACTTATGCTGTAGAAAATACTGCACTGTTCAGAGCTGCTCATGCAAGGCCTTCTAGTCATAGTAGCTAATTGGTTCCATAATAATTAAGGTTCAGATATCTAAGACCTAATAGCTTCTGACGTATACGAATTAAAACAAGATTGAAATTCATTGCAGTGGTTACGCTGAGCAGATGCTGCAGTCGCCGGCGCTTGTTTTGTTCCAGCATGTCCTTGAGAGGCGTCTCCGTCCCCGCACGGTGACTTCGGAGCGAGGCTGGAGCCGGGATCTGCGGGAGCAGCTGGAGAGCGCGGGCGCCGTCCTTCAGAGCGCTGCTCCATGAAGCCGGGGAAGTTGTGTGGCTTCTGTTAGAATCGTGCACGAGCGGACTGCGGGGCTCGATGCTGGGGGCAGCCTGAGCACCAGGACCTGGCAGCGCTGTGCGGTGGCCGCTCTTAGCTGTGCTCTGGGCAGGAGCGCGGGTGCAGTGTCGGGGCTGATGCCCTCAGCTCCCAGGTCCCTTTGAGCCCAAGGGAAGGGAGGCCGGAACAGGATTCTCCTGCCACGGCAAGATCCCCTGGCCCAGCTCCTTGGTGGGAGTGTTGGCTGGGGGATGCAGACGGGTGCTGCAATGGAGACAGGTTGGCAGATCCACCTGTGGGGCCACCCACTGCTGCTCTGTGGGTCCCTTGAGTCACCCCGTTTGCTGAGTACTACTGCAATATAATCTGCTGCACTGTGTAATAATATAAATATGTCAGCTTGGGCGAGGAAGGAATTTTTTCCATTCTTGGGAATGGACGTCAGTGTCTGAAACTACTACTGATATGATTTTTTTATTTCATAAGAATTTTTTTGGCTATTTAATGAAATGTTCAGAAAAAATAACCATCTTCAAGGCATAAGTCCAGACTATTTGAATTCTTTGTGTATGGTATGTAGTGCTGCTGCACCACCTTGATTGTAATCACTTGTGAGCATCTGACACGAGGCTGGTGGTGTTTCAGTGAGCTTTCCTCTCCTGTGAGCATCTGCAGCCTGCACAGGAATAACAAGTGCAGCAGAAATACGATACACCCGCCCTGCGAAACTGCTCTGTCTCCTTTCTTCAAGTTTTCTGTCTGGCAAGCAAATCAGTAAGTATTCCCTGGGTAAGAACTTTTCTTGCACTTACAATTCAAGAAACTCTTCTATTCGCTTTTAGACATTTCACAGCGAGATCTTATTAAATGATATGTATTGTCACTGAATTTCACAGCAGTGTAAATTTGGAATTAGGTTTATTAAGATTTTAGTGGTGAAAGAAAACCTGAAAGGATGGACTGGTAGCACCTGTTAACTCTGGCAGAATGGAATATGGTTTTAAATGCAGCACGAGTAGGGTTTCCCCTTTCCAGGAGCTGGCATTAGTTTGAGTGTTTGGTATCAGGATTGCTTTCCAGCTGCGAGGGCAGATGGGCTTAGGTCATTTTAGTTATATATATTTTTAGTTACATATATATACATATATATATGTATTTTTCAGCAGTAAATTCAGTTATGCATGTGGTCTTTGATTAAAGTGCTTTCAAGATTTAGGTGGCATTAGCTAAAAAGGAAATCAGGACATGGATGACGTCCCATTTGGTAGGAGCCCGTGTCACTGGTGGCTCTCGTCCTTGGTCACATGTGCAGGGATAGGTGTTGTGTTTGCTCTGTGTTTGAGCAGCACCTGATGCATGTAGGAAAAGGGAGTTTAAATTCAGTAAACTCACAAATTAAAACTGTATTAGCTAAACCATGCTAAAGTTGTCTCTAGCTACCCTTGCAAAGTAAATTAAATTTAAGATAAATTGTGTTCTGTTCTACTGTAGGGAAATTTAATGCAATTAACTCCTGAACATTTGAAAGTTTATTCAAATATATATATTTTTCAACTTCTCTGGGTTCTTGGTAGCTGAAATAAGTCCGCAGTAAAAAGAAAGCCTCCATGCCCCCCAAGCCCACCAAAATGAAACAAAACAGACAGTTGTGGGGGTAAAAAGGCTTTTTTTTCTTTTTTTTTTTTTTAAGTGTAACCTACCCTTTGCTGCCTAGATGCACCTTGTTGGCCATTTCAAAGGACGCCTGCAGCAATGTCGCAGGCCTGAAATCAGAAGTCAGTAACTCGTGGCCGTTTAAAAAACATTCATCGAGGAAATTAATAACTGGGAAATTACACTCTTACCATCATTTTACGCAAAAGAATTTAAGCTTCAGCTTTCAGTAGTGCTCTGTTGTGAAATCAGAGGACTCACATTGTGAAAATCCGTTGTGAAACTGGAGGGGAGAAGTTCAAGTAACGTAGCCGCTGGGCGCTGTCGCCGGAGCCTCGTGAGCAGTTCCGGGCGCTCTCGCTGTCTCGTCAGGTTTGTCAGTGAGGCCTCTCTTTGCAACTGAGCCATCTCCTGCCATTGAATTCCCTCCGGCAAGACGGGTGGTTGCCTTGCTAAGGATGAGCAGGGAGCACCCAAGCAGGGGCACCTTTTGAAGATGAGCCCTGCTTGACTCTGGTCCCGTGAGCCCAACAGCCACGGAGGCCCGTCCTTCAGCTGAGCATTAAAGCAGCACCTGCAACATGTTTCATAGTAGTATTTTTATTCCAATTTGTTCCTCAGTAAAACGGTGAATCATATTTTGGATTGGCAGACACAGACATTATGCCTGCAGATATACTTGTGTAGGGCTTTTCTGCCTCTCTGAATTAGGTGCCGTGTTTGCTCTCCATTATCAGTTACCTTTATGTCAGGATGAATGAAAGAGACTGTAGAAGTTCTCGATGCTTCTCATATTGTAGCTGCTTTCTGCAGACTGACCCTTTTGACGACATGGAAGACTGTAAAAGTGTCATGCAGGAAGATTTAAATGCGTGCTGCTCAAGTCCCAGACGCTCATTCCGGAGCTGCCATCTCTTAAGAGCTGTCTGAGCTGTACCTTACGTGCAGCCATCGCAGTGAGGCCGCCCGAAATCCCGCTAATTATTTTGGAGCCATTTTTGTATGACATGTCTTGAGAAAAGAGCCCGAGCATCTGTTAAACAGATGAAGTGAAAATTCCTCTGGCTTCTATCAGCAAACATGAGCAGGTGGAGCAGCTCCAAGTCCCTGCAGCTGAGGGAGGCGCTGCCGAAGACACATTGCTTTGCAGCAGAGAGAGAAAATCAAGAGAAAAGTAACTACGTGCATATGTATATAAACACATACCTGCATACATGTATTTTTGCTTTTAGTTTGGTGGTGCTGTGTCATACCAGGGCAATGCGGGAACAGCAGCAGCTTTCTGCTTCGCGTCGAGGCTTTTGTAACTGGGTTGTCAGGCTCGTACAGCAGACAGGACGCTGCAAAACTTTTGAGAGGGAAGACCCTGAATCTAGAGCTGTACATTGCAAGTAGGGGTCACTTCTCAGTGTAGGTGTTATGGTGTTAATGTGTGTTTTGCTTACAGCAGAGCAATCGGGATGACCTTCGAAATTCTCTTAATTGCAATTTTCTTGAAAATCAAATGGTTTGTAAGTTTTAGGGCAAAACTCAGGAACTGGAAAGAAAATTGATATTTTCTGTGCCCACTGAAGGAAATGTGTGTGGTAAGAAGCTGTTACAGCTGCCTAAGAGGAAAGGCCAGCTGGCATCAATTAGCCTGTACTTTTATAGAAATGATTTTTTACTGAGCAGGTCTTTAATGACAATTAATTAATCCTTACCACAGTCCTGTACACAGTTGCACCATTTTCACGTGGCAGGCGGGAGATCAGGAGGTTAAGTGACTAATCCAGTGTTGCGCAGTGAATCAAAGACAGTTCAGCTCCATCTTGTCCTATCTGTCTTTGCAAAGCATCACTACCATCAATCAGAAAACAAAACAAAATATGACAAAAAAAAGATGACAGTGATTATGTGGTGCATTTTCGAACACCCTTCGTGGAACAATACTTTTTTAACAATGCATGGCACAGAGCCAAAGTTTACACAACGTGTAACCTAGAGTGTTACATGAAGGACAGCTACAAAGGATTAACTATCTTGTACGTTAATTGATTTTTCTGCTGTAAGCACATTGTTGATGTACTTGGATAATTGCATAGACCAAGAATGACATTTCTCAGTACATAAAAGGAAGCCTCCCATTCTTCTCAAGAAAACACACTGGAAACATTTTTCTTAAATAAACGCTTTCTTCTTCTAAGAGCGTGACAGTGCAGAAAGAGGCCTGCCAAATTCAGCCCTGTGTGTGAACTGAGCAAATGCCCTTCCTTGTTTTCTCTGAAGTCTGTGCCCACTGACTGAGGGCTGTTTCATTTTTTTTTCCCCATGTAGTCTTCAAGCGCCAAGAAACTGCGATTAAAACATAAGTATGTGGCTCACTCGATAGATACTCACTAGCATGATGTGATGCCTGGGTGGGAGCTCTATATCTGGCTTTATGGCAGTGAGAATAGAATTTGATGCCCAACCTAGACACGAAGCATAGAAGGGCAGTGAGATGCCTAAGATGTCATCCCGAAAGCACAGTGCCTTTTGTTAGAAAGATTCCAATATGGTAAAGAGTTTTACGGTTTTATTTCATTTTATTTTGTTTCTTTTAGGAAAGTTGTTAAAAGGGAACAGGCAATTCCTAGGAAAACCTGCCAAATTACCTAGTATTTTTGGTGCTGTTGCAATCGGATAATATGCAGAAAAATCATTCTGCCATGATGTTTGACTATAGCCTAAGGATATGAGCAATATTTCTTTATTTCCAGCCTGCAGGTGGAAGGACCAGTGGTATAAATGCGGGTTATCACTGCGAATGAGCTAGAGAG
>JAUBNY010001163.1:27729-39346 GCA_032275445.1 Crypturellus soui
GGAGCGCCCCGGGGCTGCCCCGCCGCCGCCGGGCCGGACCCGCGCCCGCCTCGCCTCAACAGTTGTTGCCTCTTCCCCGTTGCGCCGGTTCCCCGCGGTCCTTGCCGTGGAAACCCGCGTTACGTTGCAGCCCTTTAGTTGATATGTTTATTTTTCTCTCAAAAATGCTGTTTACAGAAGGGTCTCAATAATGAGTCACATAAAATCCAGATGCGAGCTGGTGTGTGCTGCTCGCCCTGCAGCTCTGCTTCTTCCTATCCCGCTGTTGTCCCTTTCGTGTTTGCACCCAAGTTTTCAGAAAATGGAAGATGGCTCGAGCGTCACGCTGGGCATTGCGCTGGGCGAAGCTGCATCCCCACAGTCAGCAAACGCCTCTCCGCACGTCCTTGGCAAATCTCTGTGTTAACTTCTCCAAATGTGCCCCGGTGTATTTATATATGTGCAGCTCTAATCTGGGGGGAGAAGTAGTTCTGCTTAAGGACTGTGTAGAAATGCCCTAGTGATTAATAGAGGAACTTCCTTGGTAAAAGCTGAGTTTGGTTAATAGACTCGATGGTGAAAAGAAGTACTTCTAAAACTCAACTAACCTGCTTTAATGAGATCTAACTTATTAAAACAGACTACTGTGGTTTAAGGTTTTGTAAGGCTTGTTTTAAAAGTTGTGCTTGTGTAGTTTAGTGGGAACTTTTTTTTCTTGATTCCTTTACTGAGATACTGAGTTGAAATCTGCATAAGTGGAGCTATAGTGTTAACTATTTGTAATTGGGGTCAGTTATAAAATGAGTACGCTGTTTTCGTGAAAAAGGGGTAAATTCCTGGGGCAGTTGCTAGTATTTAAGAGAGCAAAATTAACACTGACTTTGAAAAAAAAAATGTTAAGAAAGTGAGGAGGCTCCCTTAGTTTTAAGGAAATTGATTTAGAGATGTGATGAAATAAAACATGACTTCGTCATAGCCTTTTTAGGCATGTTAAGCGTGCTGAACACGTGCTGCACAGGGAAGAAGTGGATTTAAGCAGATATTAGTGACTAAACTGAATATTGCTGACAGTTCTAAGGTTTAAAAAGTAAGCCTACAATTCTTCTGCCTTAAAAAAGAGATTTTTACAAAATTAAATGTCTGTGTTCCTTTTCCCTCCACCTGCTCTTTGCAGCCACTTTTTTGAATACCGCATAAGTGACACCAACTGCTCACGACCTTAGTAGCTGCTATCAAAGCAACATTTTGTTGTATGTGTAGTGCAATAAAAGTCTTGATAGGAATTACTAAATGATGTGTATTTTTTTTCCAAAAAATCCTATTTTTTTAATGCTGTACTAAATATAACTCTAACAAGATTAACATGGCCATCCATCCATTTATTTCTTTTAATCATCTTTTATCATGATGCTTCTAGAACTGCTTAGTCCCTTGATGTTTCCTTTTGTGCGCTGATTCACTTTGAAGCTTGAGGATGCTGCAGATGGTGTTGTCTTTTCTTACCTTACTCAGTGAATGCAAGATTTTATTATCTTATTTCCTTCCCTTATATTTGCTTTTATAAGAGCACTGATATACTAATTTCACTGGTCAACTTGAAGAAAGTTACCAACAATTGAGACATTTCTGATTCGTCAAGCAGCATTTGTGGTTTCACAATCACATTTTCCTATTTGTATGATTTATCTTCCAGTCTCTTTCTATTTTTAGCGAAGGACCTACAAAGAGGAAAGTCGACAACACAGGAAACAGTGAAGTTGTTCGTATAAAGTGCTGACAGCTGCTTAAATGTAATACCCTTTTTCAGTCCTTCTCATGTATTGGTTGTATTGTAAGTCACTTGTGCAGATCTAAGCCGTGTGTTCTTGCAAATGCTCTTTAAAAAAATAACCAAAAAAATCCCCAAGTACAGTGAGTGCACACTGCCTGCTCAGACAGTATTACAGTCATAACTAATGTATCTGATGAGCTTACAGAAATTCAGTATTTAGTACTTCTGAATTTGTTCCTCCACTGTTAATGCATAATGATGGCATGGACAAAAACTCAGAAGTCCAATGCTTTTCCCTTGGCCGGTTGGAATGAATTTTTTAAGGTCCCTGTATTCACATTCTTGGTTAAGTACACTGAGTGTTCCAGAGGTATAAACTGCCAGGCTGCCTTGTTTATATGTTCTCCAAAAAGAGGCTTCTTTGAATAGTGATACTTATATTGTGAAGTGTCTTCAGCTCACGTCATTTTAAGTAGTATCCACTACATTATGTGGAAAAAAAGATTTTTTTTCTCATTATTATAGAATATTCATATTATTTATACTTAATATACGTATTATAGAAATAAGGCAGTAGTGAGTTGTTGTAGTTTTTCCATTTTCTTAACAACGTGCTTGTGTCACTGAGCTATAGAGCTTGTTTTGCTGATTTCTTTCTTGTCTGCTGCCATGCAAACCATGCCTGTAAGGCCAGATCCTGATAGTTTCTTTGGAGGTTTGCAAGTGGCTCCTTGGCTTTTCACTGCAAATTGGTGTCTTGTGCTGTAATTGCGGCTGTGCTGGTTCAGACTCCACCTAGCCCAGTGTCCTGTTGCCAGCAGGAGCAAGGTGAAAGTGCAGTGTCTGCGTGCTTAATCAGAGTATTTGAGTGAGCTTTGGCTTTCTGTCTTCACCTTGGCTACCTGGGGTAACTCATGCAGACAGCAAACTTTGCCATCAACCAAGAGAAGCGAACCAACAACCTGAGGGGTGTTTTTCAGCTTGTGGTCTGTAGGTTTTTGGGCTTTAACAACCTTATTACATGTATTTCTCAAGTTTCTGAAGAGATTGATGAACCAAAAAAAAAAAGAAATCCATCACTGCTGTGATTACTAGTAAGGATCAGCTTTTCATTTTTAGGATAGGATAAAACAGTTTTCCATTGGAAATTCTTTATGTAATGATGTGGAAGCATCATTACTGTGTAATGCTGTGTGTAAGCGACAGTGGAGACTGTTGCTTTCACAGATCTACATGGAAAGTAAAACGTCTCCAAATATCTAGCTTGCTTTCAAGTAGTTCTGTCTGGAAAAACTGGATGGGGTTTATCATTCCAAACAGTAAGACTGATTCTTTGCATTCCTTCCAACTTTTTGTATAAACTGGTTTCTATGAGTGTAAAGTCATATTTTTCTGTTGAGAGCATTTCTGACTTGGGACAAAGACTTTCTGGCTGTAAAACAAAACTTATAAAATTTTATTTTTTAATCCAAGATGATACTAGCACTGGGCAGGAAGTTGGCCACACAAGGCCAACTATCCATGAGCTGAAACAATTTGTTGATTTTTACAGAAGTTAGCTTTTCCTCCTCCATCATCTTGCAAAATAGGCCGCTACCCCAGCAGTCCAGCACATGTGTGCTGACCTTTGAACACACTAATGAAAACCCTTTGACAAGCAAAATTACCAACTTCCCTTTTGCAGTAAAACTTCTGTGTCTATAATTTGTAATGGAAATTGTTTCAGTCCACTCAAATTACGTGTCACTGAATATTGCTACTCTTGTCCCTGCAGTTACTTGTATTATAGAGGAGAAGTAGCTGAGGAGAGGCATATTCCCCTTCAAAAGGACGTTGGCACACTGACACTTGATGAGGGGGGAAAAAAGTCTGTTTTGTACTTCTGTAGATGATGTAGACGCTGTAGAAGAAAATGAGTATCCTGAGCTTGGGGAGGAAAGAGTCAGGAATGAGTTACTGGCAGCACATTGTAATCAGCATATGTTAAGGGAATCGTAAATTTAATTGTGAAAACTGTGAGGGCTGTCTCGTGTCTTGTGAGAAGCTGTCTTGGGTGGTGCTGTTATCCTATATGCACTTCCATTCTGCAAGGGTGAGGTTTGTAAGATCTGGGTCTCAGGTGTCTCTGTGAGGAGGAGGCCAAGGGTTTAAGTAAGAAAAGGGGAGAATGGTAAATATGAAACTGGGGAAGGACTCAGAGTCCTCAAGGTATCTTATGGGGGGTCACTAAGATGTTAATCAGAAAGGATTGATTTAAAAGATACCATAGGTTTAAAAGTTTGTCTCTCTTGACACTAAAACTGACACACACAGACGATAACAAAAGACACCCTGGATTTTGATTTCCAATGAGATCATATTGCCCTTTTGTGTTCTATAAGGGGCCAGAGTGAGTGACATTGTTTGCCTTTAGTTAAAAATGCATTTGCAGCTTCCTTGCTGCTTACTACTCTGAAACAGCATGACAGATGTCAAACTCTTTCATGCCTCTTCTTAATTGGCAGATGGAGCTCGTCTGGGCTGTGTGTTATCTCGTCCTTTAAGTGACAGGAGGGCAGCTCCGAGCAGCTTTGTGCCTTGCTGTGAATACACGTTTAGGAACGCAGAGCAGCCTTGAATGAATGTAGGAACTAATGTATTATTTAATTGATTGATACAGACCTTGAGAAGGGTATTGAAAGCACATAGCTTCCGAGGTATTTGTTTCTGTTTTGTGGGACTTCCCAGTGCTTCTGTGATAGGGCTAAAAGCTATCCCTCTAGCAGAAATACTTCTTGAACTGACTTCTTTCAAAATTTACCTAAAGTTCATAATACTTGGTGAAGAATAGGTGCAGTGTTTATTTATAGTGATATTTCTTTTCAGTTTTGTGATTGCATTATAAACATCTAATTTCGGAGAATATTGCGTTGCTTTTTGGCATTAATAAAATCTTATGGTAGTTTAAATCAAGGTGACTCTAGATGAGTGAAATGTGGACCTTACATTTTCCTAATCTGAATAATCTATGAATAGTACAAAATTTGATGGAGCTGCACTATATAAAACTATACAAGCAGGGTCAATCCAGAGGTATTTAGCTGCCTCACTCGTAACTTGTTGATCTAAGTAGTTAGCCAAATCAACCCTTCTTCCCCCATGTCCTTTGCTTCCTAAATAAAAACAAGACAAAAACTTGCATGATAATCTGTCCTTTAAGACAAGGGTTTAAAAATCCCTTTGTAAAAATGATGTTACCAAAGTCTGTTCAGAGAGCCATCTATTAAAGAAACTTCAGTGATTTTAAGTCTTGTGCTTTGACATTTGACTTCACTATGTTGGATCATCAGGAACTTTTCATGTCCTGAAACATTACCGTATTTCAGACTCTAACTGAAAGTCTTAGATTAGATAAAGAATATCTTTAAGATTAATCATTGCATGAGACATTTGCCACTTTATATATAACCAAACTCCTTTTGGGTTCCACTTCTAGAAGGTTGAGAACAATCCCGTTACCATGATCAGATATCAATGCTTTTTTTTTTTTTTTCCTTGTGTTTTTGTCTCTATTTATATTACTGGGAATACCCATGTTCTGCACATTTCTCTGCCACCCTGTGGTGGGTCAGGACCCCTTTCCTGTGCTTCCATTCGTCTGCTGATGAATGAATGAGTGGGGCATTCCCATGTTACTATTAAACTTTCAGAAAACCTCATCTTGGCTCATCTTTTTAATCTGTTTCTAGCTTTATAGAAGAGATTTGTAATTTACATTTGCCCTGTCCAGCACTCCCCAACTCAGTGTTTCTTTTTTTCTGCGTGGTACTGGAGAACCTCTCAAGGTGCCATTTGGCAATGTAGCTCTTACACCGTAGCAAAGCTTGACTGTACAGACTCCCCGTTCCCTTAAACTAGTCATTTCACTTGTCTTAAGTCTGCAGCTGACAGGATCTGTATGTGGTGCCTGTGATACCTACTGCTGCAGTAGGAGCATAAATAATGATAAAAGGTGCATTTTTTTGACTATATAAGGTTTTTTTATTTCTAAATGATCAATGATTTACAGCTTCATGCATTCTAGGACCCTATGTATGTTTGTTTCTATAGGGTGGCTCTTTCATTATAAACTGACGACTGTATGGGCTTCACTCTGAATCAGTTTCTTCACTCGCCACTTCATTATATCCATTGAGGTCAAGTGAAACCCTAAAATTTTAAGAGGCTTTAAGAGTAAGTAAATAAATAAAAAGCACAGTCATATAGGCTTATCTGGACCAGAAATTACTGAACAAAAATGAACCTAAGTTCTTTGTCCAGTTCTCATCAGCGCAGCTGAAGTGTGGAATACAAATACTAGGCAAGGGACAGTGAGAAGGACAGGGTTGATTATATAGCATCTCTTTAATAATGGGCTTTTTTTCCCCAATCTTTTGGATATTTAATATGCTACATTTTTGGATAAAATGAACTAATTTGCTTACAGAGACATTTAGTCCTTAAGAATTATTTTGCTTAAAGTGTATTCTATGTTTTCAGTGTCTACAAACTTATCTGGCTTAAAGGAGCTTCAAGTAAGTGTAACTGTACACCAGGTCATTTTATATCTTTCTTTTTTTTTGACTTTTTGTCATACTTATTGTGACTTGCATATTGATATTTATTTATTTATTTATGTCAGAATTGATTCTGACAGAGTCATTCAATACTTGTATTCTTAAACCACTTTTTAAATGTGAAAATGTAGTTTACCTCTTAAACGTGGCCAAGTTTTGATGCAATGGGACACCATATACTGCATGTCCTAGAGATCTGAGGGAAGGAGCAGCTTCGGATTGATGCCAGATGCCCAGATCTCCCGTGCTGTGTTCCAGGACAAGTGCGTGTGGAGCTGAGCTCATGGGACAGCACTGCAGCTGCTTTTGGCTCTTGTGTAGCCATAGGTGGAGGTTCCAATACAGAAGAGGTGCTGAGCGAGCACAGAGCTGCTGCTGCTCAGGTCAAATCCTGCCGTCAGAGCTATCTGGAGCTGCTTGTGAGCTACTTCAGCGTGTGTTAGCAAGGGCTTGAATTTCATTGTTGATTCAGTCTAGTTTGTGGTCAGCATCCTTGAGAAGGAGAACTGTGACTGTTTTGGTTCTCTGCTGTGCCCCTAGTAGTGCCTGCAGGTAACGCTAAGCGGAATTTGCTTGCTTATCCATCTGAGGATTAACCTGACCAAAAAGAGAGCATGATTCAGTTACCAGTCTTCAGTGATTGCCTGCGCCTACCTGAGTTTCAGCTCTCTCTGAAACTGGAGCCTCAACTCAAGTCTGGATGATTTTAATACTCAGTCGTACATTGGCTTGAAAGGAATATGTTTTCCAAGCATGTAAGTTAGTGCATTCCTCTTAGAGACAGGCAGTCTATAAATAATCCCTAAAATAAGCAGAACATGTTATCTGTATCAGTAGTGCAATTTTAATGTATTCCAGAAAATTTTTAGACAAAACCAAGTTTTCAGTGAATGTCACTTTTGCTGTATTCAAAGTGGAATGAGCGATAGAAATAGGCTAGTTTCTCTTAACTATGCACTTTTTAGTGCTGTAATATCTAGGTTGTGAATTCTAAAGGATGTTCTACAGAGACCCAACCCCTCCAAAGCTGTTGCTGAAATCAATTATTTTAGTCATATCAAGTAGCCTTAAGTTCGGCTATGGTTTTATCTTAGTCTTTAATTGTGGGTCAAGAATTCATGATTTTAAATGTCAAAAATACAAGGGTAATTATTCAAAGGAGTTTGTAAATTTTGAATTCACAATTTTGAGAGGCGCCCGTTGGAGCAGGCCCCGCAACCGCTAGGGCACTGCCCGAGCGCCCTCAGCGCTGCCGTGTGCAGGGGATGGGTGTGCGGGAGAGCCCTGGCTTCAGACGTTAGTTTGGTAATTGGATAGCACTATAGGTCATCGAGCTGTCAAAAATCTGAATGTTTCAAAGTGTAGCTGGTCTAATTCTGATAATTGAATTGTTTTGAATCTCTGTTTATTTTTAAATGGCAAGTAACTTATCTTGGGAACCAGAGGAATCTTAATGTGGTGTGTGTACCCTGGCTGGACAGTTAAGTACTTTTGGAAGCTGCATTTTGCTTAACGTTATTACGAACATTGATCTGATTTGGTTCACAAATTCAGAGTGCTTATGACCAGAAAACCACCTTATATATACATGGCACATGCATCTTTTATTGCCTTACCTACTTTAGCCAGTTGTAGCTATTTTTATTTTGCCGCCGGTAGTAACTTTCCTTCAAGAAGCTGGCCGTGTTCATAGCGTTGAAGGTGCAAGACGCTGCTGTTATCGCTGCAGTTATGGGGAACCAATACTAGGTCCTTTGTACAACTGAAGAATGAGATGAAGGAGAGCCAGCTTGCTCTCAAGAAGCCCATTCAGCCCATCATGATTTAAGTCATGCTTTGTAGATTCTTATTGCATGTCCATATTGAATACAGCTTTGTCCTGTTAAGTCATAAAAGGATGAATAAATCCAGTTGTACTTGTGTATAACTCTAAGATAAATGCATCTTGCAACTTTTAAAAAATGTTGACCTTCACCCCAGTGTGTTGCTTAATGTTAATCTGTCATATTATTTAGTGGTTGCAATAAAGAGTACTGCATCTTTAATTTACATACTGATACAAATGTTGCTGAGATTATCTACAAATGCCTTGCAGATGTTAGTAAGAACTAAAGCCAAATGTTCAAGTTCAAAATGATTAGACTTTGCTCTTTTGCGTTAGGCACTGCATGACACAGTAGAATGTTGCAAGTGTTCCCCACCCTGCCTCTTATACTCTCATCTTGTTTCCTTTTTGGTCATGTTCTTATTTTCTACTGAAATATTTCAAGAAAGATCTAATAAATAGGCATTTTTCTGAAGCTTCATTTATCAGATTTTATAGAGAAGAATGATGTAGGTAGAATAAAAGATTCCCATAAAAAAAAAAAAAAGGATTGTGTTGGTAGCCAGCAGTACTAACTTGAAGAACAAAAAGTGGTAATTCCTGGTTAATCTTGAAGGAAAATGCACGAGGGCAGATCCATCTCCCTCAGCTGTCAGATGGCATAGAGTGGAGAACAAGTTTCTGGCAGGAAGGTTCTCCTGGAGGTCTGTCAGTGCTTGGTGTCTGCTGAGGAGCTGTTGAAACCTTCAGCTGTCCCCACCGAGCTCCCCCAGGCCTGCGGTCAGCGCAGGCATCCGCACGAGCTGGCCATCCTGTAGTGAGAGGGGTGCGCAGATAAGCACATCTGTGGGTTTGGGGACTTCTGGGGCTAACCGCTTGCAGCTCTTCAAAGCAAAGGTAAAGCTGTTGGTTCTGACTTGGTGCAGTGTCTGGGTGACTGGGGGCTGTGGCAGCTCTGTGGGATCCAAACCTGCCCCTCGGGCATCTGCAGGCCGGTGCCAGCTGTTCTGGGCAGGCTGCAGCCGGACACCAGGTCTCACAAGGCACTCGCTGTCGGCAGGGAGCACAACCCACAGTGCCAAAGCTGTGGCAGGTTATTCCCCCCCAGAATTCACCAAACCAAAGGTGAAGCCCATTGCTTTGCAGTCATGTGCCTAGTCTCGCTTCCTGTTTCTGAAAGTAGTTTGCAAATTTGCTTGCTTAGTTTGTTGCTCTTAATTCAGCCCCACTCTGAGTGACTGCAGGAAACTTAATTTGTTTATTTTTGCTTTTGCATATCTCTAAAATACTAACATTGTGTCTTGCAGTAAAGAAGTATCAAATTTCTCTTCCCCCTCTATCTCTGGGCATTTAAATAGTCAAAAAATCAAAAAAAAGAAAATGAACACAGTGGGATAGGAAGGACTAAAGCTGTGAAGTTGAAGCAAGCTCAGCTTAAAAGCTGATACATGAATTCCACACATTTTGATGCCCTAGTACTTCAAAGGGGAAGGAGACTTTGTATCTTGACTCCTTTTCCAAACTTGTAATGAATTCCTGTGTTCTGTGGGAATAAACGCCAGTGTTTCTGTTTATCAGAGAATGTCATTGGAAAAAACTTTACTCCTTAATTTTGACTCCTTCCACTCGTAGTTCAAGAGTAGAATGGTTAGATAAGCAGGGAGATTACTGGCTTAGAAGGGTGGGGTTTTATTGTATTCAGGTCATGCAAAACAGATCTCAGTTTTTAGTTTGGTAAATAAGATTTAATACTGTGGTGTCTTTGATATTCTGTGATATTCTTTGACTCTTTCTAGCAAGCAACACAGGCAATTTTTTTTATGCCTCTGTTCAGATCGCTTGTGTTGAGTCACCTGATTTTCCTCTCATACCTTGGAGGGGAGAAAACCGCAAAGTTTCAAAGTGGTACTGCATTGAGTGCTATACATGTTATAATTTTATTTATATATTTTTTTTGCATTGCTAGTAACAGAGAAATACTGCACTGTGAAGGGTACATGGACTAGTGCAACCAACACAGAGTGAAGTTTATTTGCATCCCACAAGGATTTGCATCCGGCAAGGATTTGCATCCCCCAAGGATTTCGTTTACAGACTGCACACTGCAACTGCACAAAAGAAAATATATAGAAATATATTGTTAAGTATAGACACTCTACAGGCTAAGTGGAATAGTCATTAAATGGGTTTATGTGGCATAATTTGAGCGGAACTGTGTACCCGAAGCGCTGCTCAGCCGTCGCGGCGCGCGGCTTGCAGCAGGAAGTGGTAGCCGTGTCGCCAGGCTTGCTCGCCGGTGTGCGCCGCTCACCGCTTCCTGTTGCTGAAGTGAAAGAACAAAAGAAACAGCAGCTTTTGCTTGTTTTCAGCCTCTAAAAAGTTGCAGTTGCATTTGCTAAATCTCTTTGCATTGTAACACAGAGGTTTTCTACTGCATATTGTTCTTTTTAGCTTTCGATTTCATCTTTGTTCAACGAGACTGTTTGGTGGAGTCCCTGCTAGAAATCCGAAGTTTGGAGAAGCTACTTTGTGTGCAGATCCTGAGCTTCGTATGTGCTCAAAGGAATGGTTGTAGAAACTGTTTTGGGTGCTGTAGGGGAAATGACTAACCACAAGAAACCAGTCTGTGCAAGGCATGGGCTGGTGCACCTAATCTAACTGCAGTGTGAGCTCACTTGGAGCTCGCTGTCTTGGGAAGCCATCCCAGCAGGAGTCTCACATTCTTTGTGCTGATGTCTTAGTTTCCTTAGTTTGCGGTACCTACAGGCTTATCTCTAAAACTGATTTATTTTGCTGTAGTCCACAGCAAAATAGCCCTTTCAGTAAAACCTGAATGAAAAATGCAAAAATTGTGCTTTTGGAATCTGAGAGATTAACAGAAGTGGAGAGCCAAGGTCATCTGTTTGCAGGCACGAATATGGTGAAGCGTGACTTCAAGTGTTACGACTAGTTACTAGAAAAACCTTTACAGCAAGGTGGACACGATGTCCTACCAAATGCAGAATGGAAACACTTCTGTAACCTCTGCTACATATAATATTTTTATTGTAATTAATGTTCTCCTTATGTCACTTTAGAGAAAATCAAGTTAGTAATAGATCTTTTTGCCTTTAAATCTTGAGGGATTTTAAGAATTTATGACTGTAGTGGTATTCTTAGAATTTCAAAAGCTACAGCTTTTACAGCTGTACAGCTAATACAGCTAATTTCATACACTGTTAAAAGTGCTGATGTGATGTTTGTGCTGATAGTTTGATAGTATGTATTCTTTCTAACTAATGGGCTAAACTACTTATGCTTATTGCATCAATATTAAATGACTGAAACTTGGTATTTTCATTCAGTTAAAATTTTATGCCTTTCTGTGAGAAGAGTAGAAGTCAAGTAGTTAATGAATGTCTATATTTCATTTTCAAATACTGTTTTGGGGTGTGTGTGTGTGTGTGT
>JAUBNY010001163.1:39446-53965 GCA_032275445.1 Crypturellus soui
AGAGTAGAAGTCAAGTAGTTAATGAATGTCTATATTTCATTTTCAAATACTGTTTTGGGGTGTGTGTGTGTGTGTGTGTGTGTATATATATATATATATAAAAGCATAGCTTGTTTCTTGTGATTCCTATTTAAGCTGTGGATGAACTAGGCAGAGCTAGAGACAGGATTTTCCCGGTGAAGATACCCTTTGATAATGGTCACTTGCAGTCCAAGTAAGGAAGGGGGGGAGGGTAAGATATGACTAAGATTAAATATCAAGTAATCTTTAAGATTCAGACAAAGGAAAATGGGGCAACAGCCTTAAAATGGACTAATCTGGGGAAGTTGTTCTGAGATTCATATAACAGGAGTTCAGCGGTCTTGCAAATTTGAATTGTATTACAATATATAGATTAGGGATACAAAGTTTTGAATACCCAGCCTGCTGGGTTATTTGGAAGTCTTGGTCCAGATTCATAAATCCATTTGACTCTTCGAAACCTTAACAGATTTTACTAGGCTCTTCTGAATTTATTCATTTTTTTTTACCCCTGGTTTAAAATCTGCTTTTAGAAACTGTCACAGTAGGCACTGAGGGAACAGCTGGGGAGAAATGAGGGAGGCATTTTCTCACTAAACTTTGGAGCTTTCCAGAAAATCAGAGTTGTTCCTAAACTGGTGTTCTTGGAACAGTTCTATAGATGGTTGTTTTCAGTCACCCTTAGGAACCAGCTGTGTGTATCTCATGTCCTATGAGATTTGAGTTCAGAAAAGCAATTGAGCACCCATAGAATGCAACTTTACTGCAGGAGCTGATTCAGTAGAGGTTCTAGGGAATTGATTTGAATTTCAGGAGATAGTCTAAAGATTAGAAAAAAAAAGTAGTTTAAAGTAGTGACCTTATTGGTATGAACTGGAAGAATTTTGAGATTATTTCTTTTCAAAATCTTAACTAATTCTAGTAATGAATCTGAATTTGTTCTATTTTCATAGAGCAGAATAATTTCTGCTTGATCTTTTTGATGAAGCTGAAAATTTTTGTGCATCCTCACCATTTCCTAATGCGTGGAAAGGATGACAGCATCAAAATAATTATCTTTTCCCTAATACTACTCTGAACAAATCATCAAAAGGAAACCGAAGACTTCATTTGTTGCAAAACTTATGTATCTCTTTCTCTGGCAGGAATCGACTTTAAGATCAGAACAATAGAACTAGATGGAAAGAAAATCAAACTACAAATATGGTAAGTTTTCAGCACACACTGGATGGATCTTTGATTGGGAGCACCTCATAGCTTTGAGCCTGGGTGTACTAGAAGTCTGCGTTCCCTGTGTGTACTCTTTTCCCTGGCAGTCCAGCTTCTGCTTTCTCTTGGCTTGCTCTAAGCACAGGAAATAGCCTGTTCGCATTCTGATGTTAAAGCAATTTCCCATTTTATTGAAAGCTGTCATCTTAAATGAGGTTTTGGATATTCCATGTGGAACAGAAATATTAATTATGTAGCAGTCGACTAAAATGTAAGCCCTAATAGCTTTCAAAAATGCAATCTGAATTCTCAGATACTTGGATGCCCCGTTGTAATCACAAATGGACAGACCGTAATGCTGCCTCTGTGGTGCGTAGGAGAGACTGAGCCCTGGGTAGCAACGGACGAGCAGTTGTAGAGTAGCCTTATTGCATGTGCCAGACTCTTAAAATACTACTGGTGAACGTGGGGATATTGCCCATAAGTCTTAAAAGAAAAGTTGTGACTTCAGGATTAATGAATGAATCCTTGTGACAAAGGAAGTGAAGTTCTAGATGTGGTTGGTAGAAATTTTATTCCTCTGATATCAAAGAAAGCTGTTAGTTTTTTTTTTTTTCTCTCCCAGTTTTGGGGAGTTTCCTCTAAGTATAACTAGTATCCAAGCACTTTGGTCCTCCTATTTACTCATAGATGCTACTTTAAATCATCCAGGATAAAATATCAGCACTAAGGTATAGTGGCTGATTTTAATAGCTAGTTATACAGGAAAGTACAGTATCCTAAAAATATTTTATTGCTGCATGTGCTATTTCTTGCCTAATGCTGAATTTGGAGGCATCAGAGCTGTCTTAGTTAGTTATTCTATGGAAGGCTGTGTAGCTCTGCATTTTCATTGTTTGCATGAAAATGCAAATGCTTAAAACAATCTTTATGGTGTGTCTAGTGTAAACAACCACTGCTGCAGCTTTGATAGCTGAGGGGGAAGAGTGTGTTGAGGGTTGAAAAAATTTTTGTAGGTAAATTCTGAATGGTTCTCTACTTGTTAAGTATCAATGTGCCTTTTCTATTTAAAAAGACATCTGTTTAGTACAGAAAAGTTTAAAAGAGGTCTGCAATGGGATTTGTTTTCACTGAATTTTAGGGATACAGCAGGCCAGGAGAGATTCCGTACAATTACAACAGCTTACTACAGAGGAGCCATGGTGAGTACTTTTCTTTCCAGAAATTTATCTACAACTGTTTGTAACTGGTTTGGTAACTAGTTTAGCTCTTTACACCATGCAAGACTTTTTAATTGGTGCATTGGAGAACTGTGGCTTGTGACATGAGGAATAAAGTGGTGGTGGGTTTTTTTTGTTTGTTTGATTCTTTTTTTTTTTTTTTTTAAGCTTACTGGTACTATATTTAATCCTGTCTTCTGTGATGAAACTTTGAGCCCATTTGTCTTTTTTACTGTAGCTGTAATCTCTACAGATAGAATAAGAAGATAAATTGCTAAGCTTTATTTTGATAACTTTTTAAAATGCAATCAACCATTTTAATATATTTTAAGTGTTTGATAAATAGGTAATGAATGATTTTAATACTAAGAATCTATTTCCCTGAGTTGCTTTTCCTGCTGCTGATCAAGAACTGATCAAGAATGCAAAATCTCCATTCAGTAGAAATGCGATGGCATGTGGTTCCTAAATGCCAGGATTGGAGATACTTTAATTTGGGATACAGATAACTGCAATTTACTGATTATTACCTGTGCCAATACTATGGCTGATCACACCGAGAGAGTGACAGAAGATGAGTTGCTTTTGCAGTCTGATTGAATGTCCCAATATCCTTGCGGGTATATGTGTACAGATGTGTGCAAGAGCTAAAGCTTCTGTGAGGCTGCCAGCTTAGGTGTAAAATATGGGACTGTCATCCTTTGACTGTGTGAAGCTGACACTTCTAAACTTGACTTTAACAATAGGATCCTAATCTCTGTTGCAATATAATTTTTAAACTCTTCCTGGTCATAAGCTAATAAATTGAAAATTCATGCTGGTAGTGTGTTGAAACTCTGCTGAACAATGCCAGGAGATATAAATGGTATTTTCTGTAAACTCTCAGCAAAGGTATAATGCTTTGAGAAAGGACTGTTGATTGCAAGGATGTCCTATCTATATTAAATTTGTTGCAAGTATAATCAAACCAACAGCACACACCACAAGTAAAACAACAGTACTTGCTTATCTAACCAGAATTTCTTTATTTTATTTAGGGAATTATGTTGGTGTATGATATCACAAATGAAAAGTCTTTTGACAACATAAAAAACTGGATAAGAAACATTGAGGAGGTAGGTGTTTTGTAACAGGAGGCTTTGGAAAAGAGTTTCTACTATTGGCACCTTATGATTTCCCTGGGAAAAATAATAATTAAGTAATTATTTAATTTCAATATAGCAGCCAACATATATGACCACTTTAGACACTGCAGTAAATGGAACAGTGCTCATCAGTGGAAAGAATATCTATGAATGAGATATCTGTCTTGTCTAGGCACAAGAAAGTAGGAAACTGAGGTTTAAGTAGGAAGCGTAAAACAAATGTTTCAAAACTGATCTTTCTGTATAATTTTCATTGTTCTTTTTTTGCTTTTGGGTTTGTCTAAGGAACAGGAAGGAGAAAGTTCGTGGGGTAATGACAGATCTGTCTGATTTCAGTTACTATTTTGGGTTGTGTGTTTGTCCATTTAAATGCTTGCGTCCTTTCATTTGATCTTGGGTAAGGTACCTCCTAACCCCTAACTCTTGTAAATTATTTAACATGACGTACTGTCAGCTGGGGAAGTCTGTATGAAGTTGCAGGGTAAGCCCTAAATTAATATCTAATGAAGATGTAATTGGGTAACAGTCTTACTGTTTTTTTCCCTCTAAAATAAAATCCACAAGCTTTCCTTAATTACTCTTCATTTGGCTCTCTAAGCAAAATTCCTGTATTGGTGATCAATTTAATGTGATGGTGACTGGACAAAAAGGTGTGCTTCAGTGTTCATGATCAATTTATGATTTCTTAATAAGTCCTTTATTAACAACCTCTCTTAAAAATGCAAATGTGTTGCATAATGATACTTCAACCAAATACTGTGGATATAGTGGTACTCAGTCTACTTCCAACTGGCCTTAGTTATTCTGTAGTCAGTCTGTAGTGACATTCCGGCAAACTTAATGTGGGAATCTTTATCCCAAACTATTTTAATACTTAGTTATTGGATTGCCTATTTCAAAAGACAGTCCCTTTCTCAGTAATGTCCTCACATTAGATAACTCTTTTTAAAAGAATTTTCATTTGTGGATGAGTCTGGCATATGAAGAATTCTTCTAAATAATGCTATAATTTGTCTCTGAGAGTTTGTTTTCTCCCTTTTAGCATGCCTCTTCAGATGTAGAAAGAATGATCCTCGGTAATAAATGCGATATGAATGAAAAAAGACAAGTTTCAAAAGAAAAAGGGGAGAAGGTAAACTTTTTTTATTTTGACTTCTGTTGCTTAGAAGACTCTTTTTTTCTTTTTCTCAGTATTCTGGTTATTAATACTTGATTTATTTTAGGTATCTGGCAGATAATGGTCCTCAAACATGTTTCAGAACTTTTTGTATATTATAGAATGTCAGGTTTTTGTAATAGCACGTGACCATATTCAAGTTTTATTAATTTAATGTTACTGTTGTCTTGAGGCTGAGATCCTGTAAAGAACATTGAACCTCCCTTGATGAACTTGATGATGTTATCATCAAGTGTTCCAAATCTTAATATACAGCTTTGTATATAGTTTGGTCATATTGCATACAATTCGCCATGGTGACTACTGATGCTTCTCCTAAGTATTGTTAAAGCTAAAGTAATTTGTTCTGAAATATTAACAAGCAAAATCACAATATATCACAGCAAAGTAGTATAGTCACTAGTACCAAAGCGATTGGGATGGTTGCACATAGTTATGCTGTCAGCAAATCCAAATCAGTGAAGATACTATCTTTACGTTCTTTTGGATATGAAATAAGTATTTCCGTGCACCATTATTGTTTTTTTTACAAGTTTTGAATTTACATGAGGATTTGCCCTGTTGAAATAGTTTGTCTAATTGGTCAGTAACAATGTTTTTGTGAGAGAAAGCAGACAAGGGGTTTTTTTGTTGTTTTTTTTCTTGAGCATTATAGAGCCTGTGTTCTGTTGTGAACTTGTGTAAACATGCCTTTTGCAGTGGAACTGTTAAATACACTGAAAAATTTAACTTCTCTTCCAGTTAGCAATTGATTATGGAATCAAATTTTTGGAGACAAGTGCAAAATCCAGCATAAATGTGGAAGAGGTATGTGATGGATGTTACGCTCGGTTCTGTTTCTTGAAGTACTACCATGGAGACACATATGTGATCTGTAATTGCCGGAATTTCTGGCCTAATCCAAAACCTGAAGTGACAATGTCAATCTTGTTCTATTTAGATAGCTATTGTAAAACCCAGGACAGTCGGTTTTCTGGTAGTATCTGCAAGGCTTTCTAGGTAGGTGGTAAGAGTGGCTTGTTATTACTATAGCAAAGAGTTTCTTTAGGCTATTATCTTGCTGCTTAAATGATATAAGTGCTTTTGGACAAGGCGTAGGTATAATGTTAGAGTAGTGCTTCAGACAGGAAACTGGATTCAAGATTCTTTGTTTTGTGCATAGCATGTTACTGTGTCAAGGAGACTTCAGGTTACTACTAAATATGTCCTTGCAGATAAGACTTGAGATTTGCATTTTAAACTGGAACGTCAGTACAGACTGTCATAAATCTATGTCAGAGGAGGAAGAAAGCTTATAGTACTGTCTGTAGACTTGTGATCCTTCTTCCTGCAAATAAACCTTGTGCAAAAAAATGCCAGATCCTATTTATGAGAGCATAAGGAAATGGAATCGGAAGGAAGAGTGGCTCAGCTCAAGTCTGTCTTACCATGAATCGCTATTGTAGTCTTAGAGGAGGGGAAAGGATGTTAATTTTATGAAAAAGGTGGACAGTAAAACATGATGCCAAAAAGCAGTTAGTTTAAGAAGCCCTCAAAGGATCAAAGATATATTTTTTAGCACATTCAAAATATTGTGAATGTGTTAAATAATTACAGATAAGATGTTAATCTTAGAAATATATGCCATAGTAGTATTAATGCTGGGGCTATACAGTGCAGAAATGCAGTTCGGTTCATTCAAATAAGGCAGTGTCCCTGAAGCTAACGATCTGAACGCTCTTCCAAACATATTGTTGGGATACTTTCTGGAAGTCCTCCAGATGCATACTGAATTCAGATTGTGCAGCTAATATATTAACTAGAAATGAAGAAATTGTTACTGTAAAATATCATGATTGGAACTGTGTCCACTAACATAGCGCATAGTCTTTTACCTGTTTGCAAAAAAGGTGTAATAGGATCATAGTTAGGGTGAATTCAAATTGTGCTGCATGTGCAGTAGTGTTTGACTTCTTTTGCACGATATCCCTGTGATCCCTACAGCAGGCAGTGGAAATGTGGACATTAGCAACTAATACCAGTGGTGGATGGCAACAGATTCCCAGCGCCAAGGGCGGACCATCTTAGTTGCTATAGATGGTTGACTTGCTGCCTCATGATGTCCTGTGCTTTCTCTGCAACTCCTGTAGGCCATTACATGCACAAAATTAATCCGTGCCTATTCCAAAACACTTGACTGTCTGAATATGTTTTTAAAATTGTCACATGAATCAGGAAGAATATACAGAAAGAATGCAGCTAGTGTAGGTACTCTGCCAGTAATGATTTAATCTTATTTTCACCAAATGTTTAACTTGTGTGTAATAGTCATGACTCCTTCTCTGCCCGTCACTTTGGATATATTCAACATGCAGTGAGAGAGGAAAATGCTTACCATTTTTCATACTATTTTCCATTCTGGAACTGGCCTTCAAGTATTGGTATCTTCAGATTTATCCCTAAAATCTTGTTTTTCCCTGCTTCTAGAGAATTGCAGCATTTTCCTGCTACAGAAACTTTTCTGCTTCTTTGTGCTGTGAAGTCGGAGATGATGAAATTTGCCCACGTGATTTTAAGATCGTTAGAAGCATTGGCAGGTTGTAGTTAGCCCAAGTTATAAGGCAGAAAGAAATTGCTGATCTTGATGGGAATTCCCAGACATGCCAGCCTCAAAGCTCTCCACAGGTTTTTAGCTGCAGTGCACAATATATAATTTGCACCCCCCCCAGCCAAAAAAAAAAAAAGTGAATATTTGCTGCATATTTGAATCACAGTGCTGCGTAAACAGCCTTCCATCAGCAGGCTTTTTGTGCAAAGGTTATGCAATGGCAAAGACCATTCACTTGCTGCAAAGTTTGATGAGGAGACTAAAACAGGCTAATGCTTATTGCAGTGTAAGTAGCTAAGTGTAGTAAGTTGCCTTGCAGCTACAGAACACAGTCCTGTTCATGTGTCTGACTACTCCAAATCTGTCTTTTCTAGTGTGTTTTATGACTGATCTTTTTTTTTTTCTGCGTCTTTCTCCCTCCTTTGCCAGGCATTCTTCACACTTGCACGGGACATAATGACAAAGCTCAACAGAAAAATGGTTTGTATTTCCTATTGACATATGATCTATATTAAATGATCAGGTATAAGAACTAGCTAGGTAATGATCCTAACTAAAAGCTTGTAGGGATACAGAGACTGCCAGTTTAGATTTGAGTGAACAGTTGGGTTGTGTTTGTTTGTTTTTTTTATCATTGGAAAAAATGTTGATTGCATATGGGACTAGGTTAAAGGACCCTGTACTCTTTGAGCAAAGGAAGTAGTCGCCTCCCTCTGCTTGTTGCTGCCGGGCTACCACATCCTGTTCTGAGCATCTTGGTCTAGGAAGGGTCTGGTGAGGGATGATCTGGAGAGAGTCCTGGGAAGGGTTCCCAGGATGGGCAAGCGCCTAAAGCCAAGGAGCTGAAGCTGAGCCACAAATTGCTGCTTGGGAGGTTTGGGCTGGGCACGGGTGGCAGGAGGCAAATCACCAATGAGGGTAGTGCAGCTCTGGAAGAGGTTGCCTAGAGGTTGTGAATCCATGGAAGTTTCCAAAACCAACTCTAGCTGACCTGATCTACTGTTAGTGATAGTTAAGTCACAAGTGAGGAGTTGGACTTGATGCTATCCTTTGATTTGAACATATCTGTGACTCTGTGATGTGCTTTATCTGACTTGAATTCATAATATAGCCTGTAACTTTGATTTCATGAAGCCATTCTTAAGCATGTATGGTTCCATATGTGGGAAGGATACAGTCCTTCTTAACAGTCGTTGTATAGCTCTAAAAGAGGTTTGGAGACTGCCTTCATTTAATTTTTTTTTGTTTGCTCGAAGGAGAAACAAAATGCAGTTGGTGCCAAATGTTGCTATTAATTTCTTAAGTACTAGTGCCAGCATTTGGCTGACTAATCGACTGGCATAATCATGGAAATAGCGATTACTAGTGAACAAGAATTAAGTTTCGCAAATCTTGTTAGGCAGATGGGTTTGCAACTTTCAAGTAAAAGGACCTTCCAAAAAAAAAAACCACTAGATTTTGTGGTTGAGCCATTCAGTGGAGTAGATGCAAGAACCTCTGCGTCAGATGCTTAGAACCTTTATTCATATCCGAAGCAGAGAGATGTACAGCTGTTCTCCACTTAAATGGGTATTTAATAAAACACACATTAGCCTGTAATTTTTCTTTATTTTGTGAACAGTGAAAGTTGTACAACCTGAAATCAGTGTGTTAGTTCTTAGCGGTGTGATGCTTGTTTGATTAGACTTCAGACTAATGTGCAGTCGCTCCTTGAGTTAATTCCTGACATTTGGATAGCTAGATAAGTTATTTTTAAAGTAGGCAGTTTTTATCATGGGATTAACAGAGTCTGGGTAACTGAGGAGCTCAAGTTAGAGCAAACAGTTCTGGTTATTGTTTTGCAAGGGAGAGGATGTTGAGAGAAATTAGAATAGCTACTTTTCAGCATTTTGTGATAATGTGGTGATGTTGATATTCTTTTCTTTTTCAGAATGACAACAGTTCATCAGGGGCAGGTGGGCCAGTAAAAATAACTGAAAATCGATCTAAGAAGAGCAGCTTCTTTCGATGCACGCTACTTTGATGAACTTCTAATGATAGACTGCAGCACACTTAGAACCTTTTCTGCTTCTTTGAAAGCACAGGGTCACAAAGCCTCAGAAATAATACCACCAAGCTGCTGCTGAGAGCTCCATTGAACGTAGACTGCGATACACAAAATACCAAGTGGATTTTGCTCACTAAGCCTATTGACCTGTCAGGCTCCTCTTTCTCAGATATGGAAGCTATGAAGTGGAGACACAAATGCAAGAGTTAACTTGTTTTCCTTTTTTACTTTCTGTTTTATTGCCTGTTGCAAAAGCTGCTATGTTTCTTTTAACTTTGCACATCCATATTAGCCTCCTATTGCCTGTTACAGCACAATCTTACATTTGTATTTGCACAGTTTGACTTGTAAGAAAGATTCTTAACAGATTTGTGCAGATTTTTTTAAATTTATTACTATAGCAGAAGAGCCTGGGAACAGATCAAGTCTTAATTCCACTAGTTTCTTTGCTGTATACATGTGACCATGACCACAGTATGAATTTTGACATTCTAGTCATGAGTCTTACAATAACAATTGGTTTAACATTTAAAAATTTAACATTTAACAATTTCTACATTTTTTTGTCTTGGATGCACAAATCTGTTTATTAAGAAGCTGTGGCTTCTGCTCTGAATGTAGTATTTGGCTTTTCTTTCTTTAGCCGGCTTAGCAAAGTTATTTTCTGAATTGCCAGTCACTGTCTGATTCACAGATGCACCTTTCAGTTATTTGAATAAACACGGTGTCTTTCCTCACTGAACTTCCCTGTTAGCTCAAGCTGTCTACACCATTTTTTGTTTCTGATGAGGAAGCACACTCTGGAGTCGAAATCGTCATCACAAATTGGCCTCATCGCTAGCACTTAAGTGGCTTGTGGAAATTGAGTGCATGAGTGTTGAGTAACCTCATTGTGGATTCATTTGTTCAGAAGTGACTGCTTCTAAAGGTGACTTCCATTTCTACTGTAATGCCTAAGGATAGTCCATTCATGTCTGTAAGCACCAACCCTTGACAACAGAGGCACATAAAAACTAGCTTCGTAAGCAGTTGCTAACGTTTATCAAGTTCTGCCGCCAAGAAAAGGGTCGTGCAAGGGTTATAATGTAGTAGTTGTTCTGCAGCTCGTGTTGAATGTGTGAAGCTCTTTTTGGTCTGCTCATGCCGTTAAATTATTTTATCATCAAAAACTGGTACAGCGACCTAGCGTTTAGAAGCAGAGTTGAAACTTAGTTGCCTTCTCACTCAATTGAGCATTGTATAACCTAATATTTGTTTTACCACTTTCTAATGTGTTCTGAAAAATTTCCGGAGCAATTCAAGCAGGTGCTTTAGTTTCTGTTGATGTGCCAAACTTGGACCATTGTAAGCTTTACCCGCAGGTTTGTGTCCCGCGTGTTTGTTCGTAGGGGGTAGGTGGATTCTGTCGCTGTCAGCGTGAGGTCTCTGCCGTGCTTGCTCTTGCTCTACCACGTTGTCTAGACTGGCGTCAGCAAGTGGCTTGTTACCATGGAGTAGTGGCGTGGGGGACTGGACTTATCATCTCTGGGTCTGCTGTAAATATTCTGAAGGAGAATGGGCCACTAGCAGCACATTTAAAGACTTTTGATTTTAAAAGCTTTACTAGAAACACATTCAGCAAAGTCATAACGTTTTAAGTGGCTTTCTATCAGTCTGTCCCCACATATAGCTTAATTGAAGTGACTGTTGTAACTAGATTGTGAATCTGACAACTTGCTGTACTAAAATAGAAAAATCTTCATGGCAACAAGGTTTAGTGGAAAAACAAAGCAACCCTAACTGCTCTGTTGTCTGTCCTTGATGGTTTTTTTGGACAGGCTAAAGCAGTTTTTCTTCTGTATGGTTTAAAAAAAAAAAGTGCTTTCTATACAGAAAGTGTTGTGACACCAATTATGAATGTTGTTCATTTTCAGTAATTTACCTCTGACTTATTTGGTGTCGTAATACTTTGATTTTTATCTCAGGGGCTGTTTGCAAACCAAAACTGACATGTTCTGCGTTTGGCAACGTTTACAGAGTGCTTTGTATTGTTTTTCCTGTCCTATCTGTGTAGTCAAATGTACATTCAATATTAGTCTCCATGAACTTCCCTTTGAAAGAGCCTGTAAGTAGTAGAGTCTATGAAGTGCTTCTTGAAGCAGCAGCGAATGGGGGGTATCTGCTCTGTATTTAAAACAAACAACAAAAAACCTTGCTATTTTCTTACATTTAGCTATGCTAAACTGTACATAAATGTGAGGTAAGACCATAGGAAATTCACTTTATGCATGATAAAATAATGCAGTCAGTATTTCCCTTTGCTTAATGTTCATGTAAAGTTAATATTTTTCTGTTTGTAGAAGAATTTAGTGCAATTTTGTTGTCCCCTGCTGAAACTGAAGAAATTTAATTTCATGTCTTATGGATAAGGTAAAATGCAGATTTCTCTCTCTGGCTCTCTTGTTTCGTCCTGTTTTGCTCCCACCCACGTTCTCCGCAGTATTAAATGGCTGAGTGGCTGCACTTTACCAGTGTGCTAATTTTTGGTCAGTATAGACCTCTTCCTGTGTACAGTCTGGATTGTCAGGCATTGAAAAATGTGCTGTATCTTAGCGTGCAAATCAATTGTATGTTTTACTGGGAACTTCTTTTTTTTTTAGCTATTTTGCTTTATGCAACTGGAAGATGATAAATGGTATGTTCAGCCTAGGCATCAGATACTGGGTACTGCAGGCTTTTCTAATATCAGTATGATTGTTTTGTGCAGTCTTTGTTGCAACTTTGCTCAATACTATATAATCTGAACTTTGAAGGACTCTTAACTATACCTCAGTGAACTAGCTACTATTCTAATGTCCATTAGAATGAAAGTCATGCAATGATTATTCATTAAGCAGCCAATGTAATTGCAGTTATTATTCATAAAGCAGCAAATGTATTTCTGTCTTGCTTCAAAAATTGTCATAAACTTTTTAGGAAAGGCAGACTTTCAGACTTTTTTGTGGATTTTGATGAAACAGAACTGCTGTTTACACTGTTGATTTTTATTTTTTATGAAACCTTTCCTTCTGCACCATGTCTGTGCAATGTATCTTGACCAAGCTTTTTTCCTAAATGGTTTTAAAAAAACAAAAGAAAAAAATGGTCTTGGGGCTTCTCAACTTTAGCTTTTAGTCTCTGCTCAGCAAAACATGCACAAAGTGTTTTTGTTGAGTAGATATAGAATATTTGATTTAGTTAGTAATTATCCTGAAGTTCTATTATTGTATTACTGTTAAAACTAAAACCACTCATGGAGGCTAACACAGCTCATTATTGGGGGGCTGGGAGAAGGTTGTTCTTAAGAATGATGATTAGATTTTCAGCATTGCAGGATTTTTTTTTCCCTGAGTTTTCCTTGGTAAAATGTATTTCCCATCATAAACACATTTCCCCTCCTGGTCTGCTAAAGTCAAGTGAATCAAGTCAGTCATTTTCGCAGTTGAAAATAGGAGTCTTAAATACACATATTGCATTGAAAATTGTGACTGGATAATGATTTGAAAGCTATGTGAATAACATGTAAAATGCATAAATGTGTTATTTGTGGAAATGCATCTGTTATCTGTTTATATATAAATGTAACTGAAATTTTGCAAAGTTACCCTTCCTAAGGGTTAGCTTGTAGACGATAGGTCTTTTTCCGTTCACTGAACTGCTTGTGCCACTCTTGTTCTTATAAATAAAACTTGTATTTCTCCCTGCCACCAAAGCAGGATTTCCATTAATTTTTCTTTCTGGTGAATTTAAGTATTTTAGTGTATTCCTATGGCCTTACAAACATTTTTTTTTTTTTTCAAATAAAACTTCAATTACAATTATTTTAATGTTATATAGCTACTAAATTCAGACTAAAAAATATAGCCCTTGGAAAAAAATACTTAATTTTGAAATAGAATGGTTTTACCATGTGTGTTTAAGCACATTTTAGCTCTGCTCTAAAGGTGGTAATATGAAAAGCTCCTGCAGGTAGAGTGAACTGGTTATGTCGTTAACTTGTAAACTTAATCATTAATTGTGTATTGATAATATGTATAGACAAGAATATCCCAAACTCCCCCAAAACAACGAACTCAGTGGTTTTATTATTCCATGCAAACTTTTTTACAACGTGTCTCAAATAAAAGTTACGTAATGAAAAGTATTTGGAGTATTTGTATGAAATATTCCATGTATTTTTATACAGTTAACGTTTCCAGTACCTTTGTTGTGGAAAGGCGCCCAGGGGAATTGCATCAGTAAAGCTTTGCTTAACTTCACTGGCCAGTTACAGGAGTTCTAAAGGGTTTTGTTTATTCCTAAACGTGACTGGTTTTCAGAGTCTTCCTGAAATATTCTGTACTCCTGTAGTGATTACTTAGCCTGCAGCTGAGATTAGGTATATTGTTCAGGTGACCTTAGGCTTTGTAATGATAGTGAGACACAATCTCCAGTTTGCCTAAGAATTACCTAGTCTTTTAAGTTGTTAGCCTTTGTTTAAAAGAAGAAAAAAAAAAGATGGGTAAGATCTCATGATTTTGAAGTAACTGAAGCCCTGAGTATAATGAACTAATATAGCAAATAGTGTTTGCAAATCCTTCTACAGGGAGGGACTTGACTGAAATAGGTGGTGGTGGTTGCACTTCCAGAAGTTGTTGACTTACAGCTACTGAGTAGTGAGGTTTGGTGGTAACTGAGAATAACCGGTGTAAAAAGAGGAGGGGAGAGAAAAAAAAAGGAAAGAAAAGAAAGGGAGAGAGAGAAAGTAACTAAGGAAAGGCTTGGTCTACTCGAGGCAAAGGCAGCTGAATGTTTGCAATACTGAAATGGATTTGTAGTTTCTTTAATTAAGAGCAAGCTGGAGCTACCAGCTTGTTCTCTACCACCTGTGTGTGTGTGTAGTTTTTCCAGGTGGCTGCTTCAGATCAGTTAACTTGCAGATCATTGCGATCTGAATTGGTTTTAGGTGCTCAGCAATGTCCTAAAATCTGAGTCCTTAAATTCAGTTTTCAGAGAAGCTAGTGTCATGCATTTGCACTAATAACGTCTTTGCTATATTTATAGCTAAGTTGTAACCTCATGTATCAAACAATACTTATGATGCTAAAAATGATTT
>JAUBNY010001163.1:72136-86787 GCA_032275445.1 Crypturellus soui
AGAAGCAGCAGATTCCTGAGAGGTTTTATGCAATCAAGTTATTTTGACTGAATTAATTTCTTGTTTAGTAATTTGGACTACTCATCCAATAGATGCTGCTGTTCCGAATCTGTTCCTAAATCCTTAACTTACGGTTAGAAAAAAAAAACAGAAATGAAAAGACTTGCAAATAGTTCTTTGCTGGATGTAAGAAAGTGAATAAAGATCCCGGGAAAACATTTCCACATGTAATTTAAGCCCACTGGATCCAATGTTGTGCCCTGTTTTACAGAGGAAGCAAGGGGCCAGAATTTAGCAATTTGGTTGAAATTGTTGAGTGACCCTTTGCCAGCCCTAGGTTTAAAACTCCCTGCTTCTACTCCCTGCTTAAACCTAGCTTCTAACTCCCTGAAAGTTTGTGAAAACTCATAGAAGTACAAGGCAGCCTATCCTCTTTCCAGAGCACACCACAAGTTTTTAGCATATGTTCAACTTACAGGTACTTCGACAAGGATCTTGCAGCCTTTTACAGTCAAATACCTACAGTAATAGAGAGACTCGCCCACCCTTCTGTGCGCGTTTCCGAGACGCGAGCTCCCCTCACCTCCGCTGCGAAGTGCTTCCCGCCCACCGTGTGCTCCGAGCCTTCTGACTTGTTGCGGTTGCCCCAGTGCAGGTGAAGCTGAGACGCTGTGTATTCGAATGGGAGGTTTCTGATGGACATAGTGGGTGACAGATACATTTTCACTGTAAGGACACCAAAATCAGATGGGAGATGATACCACCACTTTCAAGCACTGAGTCCACAGAACTACTGTGTAGTTGTATTACATATAGGAAAGAATAAACTGTTAGGTTCCTAACTTGGAATCCATCTCGGTGTGCATTTGAAGATAAATATTTTAGTTGTCTTTAAGCCTTTCTAGGCAATTCAGGAGAGTTGAGAACATTCCCTTCTTTTGTTTTCTTTAACTAAAGGAATTAAGCGTGAGATTTGTTGCTAATGGGATTCTTTCTCTTCCCTGAAGAATGCAAAATTACTTGAGTCTCATTAGGGAGAGTTTTCAAAGAACTGAAGCAGAACTGATGCTAATGTGCCTTCTTTTGTGTAGAAATTGCAGTAGTAGAATTGTGTAGAAAATCTGAGTTGTTCTCTTTTCACTGTTAGTCTGGTACTTCATAAAGCAACAGATTATGTAAAGAATAGATCAATCTCTTAGTAATTTATCTTTACTGGTTTCCAGGGTGAATATATTTCATTTCTGGAATGTGCAAGGCAGGGGAGAGCAATACTTTGCAGGAGAAATGAGGTTCAAAACCTTAATAAAGGAGCAACTGCTGGCATATGTATTCTTCAGCTAATATTATAGAGCCTTTTTTGAGCTCTGCTGTTCTCAGTGTAACTGAAGTGAGTAATTGTAGCTGACTGCAAGGCAATTACATTCATTGTACATGGGAATGCCTGATAGCACCGTACTAGATGTCCTGCTGATTTCCTCTCTAGCTGTAAGGGAAGATAACAGCAAATGGTGTAATGATCACTCCAGCAGATCCAGTGCTTATTACTCGGAGCAATCAAGCAGCCTGATCTGAACAAGTGCTCTGGTTAAGAGTGGGCCACGCGTTCCCTGCCTCCCAGCAGGGCAATTACCTGAGAAGCAAATTCCCATACTAGGAAGCTGGATTTTCTGGAGGTAGATCTACTTTTTAAGAGGAAGTGAGGGAATTTGTGATATTAGAGACAAAATCTGAACATATTAGTGACCTTAGAGAGGAATGTGTTTTTCCTGTGTGATTGTATCATAGGGGACAGGCTCTCAGTGTTATGCTCTTGTTTCCACCTACTTTTTTGTACCTTTAAAGGCCGCAGTGATGATGCTTCCTGCTCTGCCTAGAGATGGCTTGTAATGGTCTAATGCATTCATCTTTGACATTACAATCCTTCACTAAATACTCAGGCTCTTGGGAAAAAGAAATTCCCAAAGAAATGTATTCTAGGCCTTCTTTCAGTATTGCTAGTCTAAATTAGAGACCCAGTTTTGGTGGAGAAATTAGTCAAGATGAGGAAGACCAGGAACCATGCTCTAAGAGGTAGGTCTTTACCTGTCAGATGCACTCACGGTGTTGTGCAGAGCAGGTTTACCCCACTGAAAGAGTAAGGAAAGAAAGTTTGCCTGTCAAGCAGCTTCTAGCAAGGCATGCGAGGGAGAGGCAGCGGCCGTATGATAGGGGAGGATACACAGGAGGAGAACCTTACACCTATTCTTACTTAGAGGTCCTTGTATGTTTTAAGAAGAAAAAAATGGTGCTACTAGCTTATTGGTATGTTGTGTTGATTTATTATATAGTTAGGCCTTTATGTGATTGCCTCTTCTTTACTTTTAATCTCCTATACTGAACACTTTGATTTGGTACTACAATGGAGGGTGTGGTTGTAAGCTGTTTCTAATTATTTTTATATCTTTCAATCTGTCTGTCCTATCCTGTATAGGAGGTTTCGGTCTTAGGTCAAAGGAACAGAATGATACTCCTAACTGCGTTATATCTTTGCCCTAAATTCAACTGAGGCACTCTGATTAGAATAGAATATCAAAGAGCCATTGCATATATATTTTATCAGTTTATCTCTTCCTAAACAAAACTACAAAGGCTGTTTCTGTTTTTGAGCACTTGAATCAGAGAGACAAGAAAAGCTTTCAAAGACTCAGGAATTAATTTTGTGACTTGCCTAGAATTCATTTAACAATGACAGTTTTTCAGTTCTGCTTATGACAGGTCCATTTGTATTTAGTACATGGCCAGATTTAACCTGTTCTTTAGGGTACATGTATGCTGATGCAAAGGTTTCATCTATCTCAGTTTAATTTCAGCGGATAACCAAAGTAGTTCACCCATGAAATACAAAATTAGGAACTCCAGTGACACTTTCCTTCACAATCTTTTACTGTCCTGAATGTACATTCCTTACCTGAATGACCATTATTGGTCAATGTAAACTGGTCAGTGGAGGACACATTATAGCCTATAAATTCTAAAGGCAAGAGCTTAGAATCGTAGTGGAGAATATCTTTGTGAAAATCTATTGGTGACTGGAATACTCCTCCACAAAATGGATATTTCTTTGGCCAGGCTTTCTCTCCATCAGGACCTGTGAAAATTAAGAGACAGGTTTGTCAAGCCTTGGTGTTGTCTGAATCTTCCCTGAGAAACAGTAAAAACCAGATAAGCATGAACTCTTACAATTAATCTAAAAAGTCCTGCATTTGAGCCTTCATTTAGATTTTGGAGGAGGAATCTTTTCTAAAACTTGAAGATTTTTTCTACTGCTCTGCTTTTCACCATTTCATGCTTGCAGTATCCCACTAGGTAGAAAAGGGCTAGGTTACTGTAATAAGATACATTTGCTAGCAGAGAAAGTGTCACCAAAAATCTCACATAGAGACACTTATATCAAATTTCTAGGCATTTTTCTAACCTTTAATTTCCCATTTTGTTGACAATTACTTATTGCCAAACCATGAAGTGGGGAAATGATGTGGCAGAGTTTATTGCGTTTTTAAACCCTTTTGGTAGTTGGAAATGGAGTTCAGGGATGATGGTGCTATTTTCTTTGGGATGCAAAAGATGCAGGTGTTTATGAAACCCCAAAGTATCCTTTAAGTTCCATTTCATTATTCACCTACTGAACCTTGATTTTTTTTGACAATCACAGCTGCTTTTTAGGTTGTACTCTTTGGGAACTCAGAAATGAAAAGTATTATGGTAATTTGAACTGCGGTAGCTAGCTCAAACCTTTGTGAAACTTCTTTTCATCATAATCTTTTGCCCTGACTAGACTCTACAAAGGATAGATAATATCAAGAAACTGTTCACTGTGCCTTTGATTTAATTACACATTAATAGCTAGCAGCTGCGCTTAAGCTGTAAGCTGAGACCACTGAGATTTAAATGTCAAAAGAGGCACTTGCAACTTGTGTTTCTCCCAGACATTGAGGATTCATCTTGATTCTTTTTAAGGTAGGAAGGTCTTTCGGGGTCACCTGCTCTGGTCTGTACAATGCAGGCCCCGTTGGATTGATTTCTGCATTAATGAGGCTGTATCTTAAGTTGGGGGAAAAAAAATCCAATCTTAAGTACTGCAGGTAACAGTTACTGCATAACTGTGGGGGTAATTGCTGCTCTTGGATGCTTGCCTTTTAGTGTGAGTTTGACTAGCGTTAACTTTTAGTTAGCGTCTGCTTTTAATCCTTGCTTAGTAATTGAAGAACATCATGTTAGCGTGTTTGTTCTCCTCATGGAAGTACTTACAACATCATCTGTTATAAGTACTTCTCCTAAGCTAAACAGATAAGAGTTCTTGGTGTCTTTTGTTAGAAGGCTTGTTTTCCAGACCTGTAATATTTTTGTGGCTTCTTTGAAGTATCTTCAGTATGTTAACATCTTCCTTGAAAGGTCAGGATCTCATGTTACATCAGGTCATCAATGGCAAAGCAAGTTCAGATATTTTCTGAAGGGAGGTTAATGCTCAGGTGAATATTAAGTTAATGATCAGGTGAATATTAAGTTCAGTTTTGGTGTTCAACGACCACCAAATTAACTTGCTCAGGAAAGCTCTTTAAGTTTATTCAAGACATAGGTTAGCGCATGATGTTGTTTGCAGTGTGGATACAGAGACTCAATCAACTTTTCAGTCTAAATAGGCTCTTATTGTTACTGTAACTTAAGTGCTTGGATACAGTGGACTGATAATCACTGCAGTTTCTCTCCTCTTTAATCTTCACGGTACTTACTATCTTATTGACTACCTTAGTTATTTAAATTCTTTTTAAAGGATAATAAGTATTGTGCTGACATTAACTTCATGATCATCAAAGCATTTATAACAGAAAATGTTATCACTTGTGCAAGCTGTGGGGTCCATGGCATAGTGCAGCAGTACCAAAATAGCTTATTAGACTGATCGGCAATATCAAGAAAAATAGCTGAAAAGCCTTTACTGTAATAAGATTCCAGTAATTTTGTAAGGGGCTCTTTTTCTGCCCACTGATGAGGTAGTGGGCTTCCAGAAAGACTTTAAGATGTATCATAGGTTTGGACACTGGATAATTCAGTAGGTTATTTTTAATTGATGAATAAGATAGAAGCCTAGTCCAGCTGATGGAAGCCACCTCATGAAGTACAATGCCCTTGCTAGTACTATTTTTGGTGCATTGCATGTCTTCAGGATAATATGGAAACTTTCTTACCAATATGCATAGTTCATAAGGGAAACTCCTGCAACTTAACAATAAAGTGATGTAGTTAATGCAGTGTAATCTCAAGTAGCTGTCATCCTTTCCTTGATACACATCCACAAATCCACCTTCAGGCCACTAAACTGTGGCAGTTCTTGCTTTCCCACTCCTGCTTAAACAGCCCAACTTTTTTTTTTTTTGTACTAAACCAGTTTTTCTAGAAATTCAGCCTTTTTGTCATGTAGTGTTGCTCATTTTAGTGCCTCAGAACTCTTGTCTCAAAGCGCAGAGCTCACTGCAGCTTGTGTTTGCATATATGAAACTGAGATTTCCATGGTACATAAACCACACAGCTGGAAGGGATCTCTGAGCCAGCTCTGCTGAAAACAAATGAATGATTGTGAACCAGATTTTCCTTCTTCTGTGCCAGCACATTTAGAGAAATTCAGTGGAATTCACATTCTGTTTACAAAATCTCTGTCTGATCACTATTGAATGAAGAATAACATGTGGATACATTCACATTGGCCTGTATTGTAAGTCCCATAAGGTATTTACATGAGGGATATTGCAAAAATATCTTAATATTTCATTTCTTCCTTTTGTGACAACAGTTATGACAAAGGGGAAGGCCCAGGCCTCTCAGATGCTGTTTTCTTCCCTGGGGATCCTGCCAGGACTGCGTCAGCAGAGTGTAATTGTGCCAGGGGCCTGTCCCACCCATCCAACACGTATTCAGCTCTTGCACTGAGTGATTAAGGCACAGAGCTGCCAGTATGGGTTGGGAGGCATATCCTGACTGGATAAAAGAAGGAAAAGGCAGGTCTGTACAATGCCGTTATTACAGAGAGGCTTTTGCACTGATGACTAGTTAATATTCATGTTGCTTGAGCTTCTGGTGGGGCATCCAAGATCTCTTAGGCTGAAGTGAACTATGCTGTAAAATGCACAGGGTCAATGAGACCCGCAGTGCCTGTGTGGTATTTTGCGGCCTCACAGAGTGCTCTGTCCCAGGGTCCAGCCAGTTGGAAGCTGTGTAGCTGCAGTGAGCTTAGGGCTGAGGCTGAGTTAGCTATGAAAGCTGAGAGACCGGGCTGTGTGCCACAGTAACGTGGCCACGTGTTGTCTGTTTGGCTCACGGCACAGGCAGAGCTCCTTTCTGCATGCACATAGCCAATATGCATAGATCTTCCACATATCTGTGCAGAGAACAGCTTGAGATGTAGAGGAATTGGCAGTGCTGTAGATGTTGCTGCTACTCCATTACACAATTGTACAGGTGCTGTACCAGGATCTGGGGGTTGTTCTAAGGTGTTCACTAAAGCTGGCATTTCTTAAAAAAAAGAAGGCAGATGCTCTGCATCTCACTGAATTGAAGCTGAGCACCTGGCAACAGTAAAACTAAATTAATAATTCTGCTGTTTCTATTACTTTTAACTTGTCTGTAAAACTAGGCAATGTCCTAGCTGTTTTCTAACTGGAGCTGGAAAACTCTTTTCTCAGAATACTTCTCAGTTTTTTGCTGGTTCTCTGACTTTCACCAGAAAAAACCTGGTCCTGAAGCAGAGTTGTTTTCATTAGCATTCACTTTTGAGGTCAGACTTATGCTTTGTAGCACAATGCCCTGTAATTTTGTGGCTGATCCTGTTTTTGTCTGTCCTCAGTGCTGTATGGAATGGTGTCCCCAGTAGAAGCTCACACGGAGGCAGGAACTTGCAAAGTGCCAGACCTGCTGCAGCTCACTACCACCAGCATTACACACTGGATGTGACACTAACACCTCGTTCCTTACCTACCCATGTATTAGCAGTAGTACTAGATAACAGTAACAGTGACTGGAGACAGAGGCCCCCCCTCCAAAACCACTTTACCTATTTTGTCCATGCTACAGAAGGTGAAGATGCCCACCAAAGGACCCAGAGCGAGCCAAGGCCATGGGCCCGGCACCAAGCCCACTGCTTCTCCCAGGCACACATACAAGATTATCGAAATCAGGAGAACAAATAGCATAGCTACGCTCTGGCTAAGGAGGAGGTAAGCAGATAAAGTTAGTCCTTGTGTTTATTGTAGCTAATGCAGTAGTTTCCATTATAGCCAAGCCAAATACCCAGTTCTTTACAAAGTTTGTTCTGAAAGGATAGCTGTGCTATATCAACATTCAGTTCTGCATATTGTCTTACTGAGCAAATAGGCCTCTCATTGACAAGGGATGTTTCCGTTTCTCCTCCACCCTGTACCTTGACCCTCGTCTTGAAACCAACGCTGTGCTGTAAAGGCTCCTCTCCCTCCTGTTGCCTTCATTTTAGTGGGTGGCACCACAGAGTGCTGCAGGGGTAAAGGTAATGGGTGAGAGGCGTAGGCTGTCCTGAGGAACCATGATCAGTGGGAGAACATGAGGAGCAGCCTTCTCTGGTGTTAATGACAATCTAATTTCTAATTCTCTCTTTGCAACATTTTACCTGCTCTTTATTCAGATGTTTGCAAAGAAGAGTTCTGTGTGATTCAATTGCCACTTTAGTCTTTTGAGGTTGCTTTTATAATATCTTTATCCAGATATTTTTTTAAAAAAGTATTCGAGAGGAAAAAAAGTGGTCTGTGAACCTTTCCTTCATCCGCCAGTATGTGTCAGAAATCCGACTGCAGCATAGAAATGCTTAACAGTTCAAATGTCAGAGAAAGGATCTTCAGGGAGCAGAGTCTCCAGTGCCATGATCCAGCTGACACTGCAATGTCCCGTGTGGATAGGGGGAGCAGTACTCTTTGCAGGGCGAGGCTGAGCTGTGCTACTGTTCTCTGCCTGACGTGGAATCAGAGGCTTGCAAGGAGCCTCAAGGTCGTGGGGCTCCTCTTAGTCCTCTGAGGTTCCTGTCATTCTGCAGGGCATTGGAGAGCCCACTGGCTGCTTCCCACTGCTCCAGGCATTTAGCTCTGGTGGTAAACGGGTTTGAAGGCAACGGACCAGAGTGAAACCTGGGTAAAGGTCCTGAACCCTGTGGATTCTCACCATGATAAATTTGGTGATTAAAATATAAAACAAAGCCACGACCTGTGTATGAATTAGTTATTACTTACCGATATAAGACCATCTTGATCCTGTGGAAAACCAAGAGAATATTACTGTGAATATTTGAAATTGAGCTGGCTGTATGCACATTAAAAAAACAAATTGCCACTTAAGCACATCTGCTAATTTTTGCAATACTTGGCTGTCTAGTCCAAATATTGAGCAGAAACATGAAAGTTTTCACAAGTTATGAACCTTTCTAACCAAAATGCTGGCTATAATTATCCTTGTACTCCTGCCTGTAGGATTCGATGCTTTTGTGGACACTGAAATGATGGGGACAAACTTCTGTGGGTCAAACCTTTTTTCTGGAATAGCCGCAAATATGATTTTGTAGGTATCACTGATTTTCTCTGGTTGGGAAAATAAGAAATATAAGCAGGGTGTAGTTATCACCACCCCTCCAAGCCTAGCAGGGGAGTTTGAAACACACCGGTAGTTTGCTGGCTGAGAAATGATGGACAGTCCTTGCTGCACACAGGCTCTGGGATTTGCTATATGAAACACGTAGGAAATGCCTGGACTTTGAAAAAAAGAGAATATGGTGTGTGACCCCATATAGGTCCTGAGAATCATGGGAACTGTAGTGAGTGTTACAGTGACTAATGATCAGTGTGCCTTGATTGCCTTAGGAATTGGGTTGTTGTCTTTGCATGCTCTTGGAAGTGTCTTGATTTACTGAAATGTTTGTTAGTCCTGGAAACATACTTACAGTCATTCAGCTTGCTGAGGAATTACAGGCACTTGCTCTGACCAATCTGAATGTTTTTGGTCTTCAGGATAACACAAATCTTTGCTTTTCCCAAATTTGATGTAGCTTCCACCCAGAAAATAATCCTGACTCTGAGCCTGCAAACATGCTGTGCGCAGGCTTGTGCGTGCAGCCATGCAGGCATTTCTGTAGCCTCAGACACAACGTTTGTTCGGTACATGGTATTTGGCTACGTTTCCTGGACTCTGAAACGTAGTCCCAAGTAAAGCTCTTCACTACGGAATGTAGTGAGAAATAATTAGGATGAATCTGTGGGGCTGTGCAAAGCAGCTGCACTTTGCTCTTCTGTATCGAGCAGGGCTGGGAGCATGAAGCTCCCTGGCTGCGGTTTGCCAGGACTAGAGAGCCCTGTTCTTCATGAATTATCAGAACAAGCTTTGTGTAATCATCCTGGCAGAAATCCCCGTGTGGCTGTGTAGGAGAATTCATGCTCTGTCTTGGATTTCAACATGAGAAACCCCATTCTCCATTCCCTCTTTTATCTCTTACTGATGTTTTTGGATATTCTACAGTCAGCACTTTCTGTAGGTACAACTTTGATAAAGAGGGCAACCCACTGTCAGCAAGTTTTAGAAATCCCACATCCTCATCTAAGCAGGCTTTGAAGAAATGTTGGCTTAACTACTGTTAACTGCTCTCCACTCATGGTCTTAGTTCACACTGAAATACATATAAACTGTCAAAACTATCTTTTTTGATAATCTAGAGCAACCTTAAAATAAATTTCAAAGATTTTCACTGTTTGGGGCTTTAATCCCAATTGAGACAAAAATACACCAAAGCTTAAAGTCTTTTGTGAAACTACATTTTCCTCCGCCCATGATGATCCGTATTTCACTATTTTGCCTTTACCGCCGAGCACAGCGGTAAAGTCGCGAGCAGTGGAGGCTGAGGCACTCAGCATTGCGTCCTCTGACTCGCCCCAGAAGAGGGGCAGAGGGCAGAATCTTTTGGCTCTGTACGAGCACATCAGAGCTGCAAGAGTGATTTGCTGCAATCCTAAAACCGTGGACAGGTTGACAGAGTCCCTCAAGGCTGGTTCTGATTCATGCGTTTTTACAGTCTGCTTTTGTTACTTCTCTGACTTGCAAAGAAGTCTAAGACAGGCAGATGCTGTAGCTGTTACAGCTTCTTATTACCAGAAGTCTAAATTTAAACCAGCAATTGTCCATCTTTCCCTTCCGAACATAAGAGATGTCTTTACTACAGACACTTTCTTTTACAAACCTGCTGTGTTGTCAGAGGTTGTTCTGGGAATCACCAAGCCTTTGGGAGACTCTGTCTCTCAGGTGGGAGATGCTGTTGGAGAATGCAGGCATTTCTCAGAAGAAATAGTCCTGAAATAAGCTGACCTAGAAAGTTTGAATTCTGCCTCTTGTGTAGCTGGTGCTGAAAACTTGGTCCTCTCTCACACAGTGATTCTGCCTCACATTCAATAATCCCACTGGATGGATTATAATAATCTCAAATGGATAAGAATTGATTATGATCAGCTTGAATGGATGAAATTAACTCCTAAGAGGAGAGTGAGGGCTGCCCTTCTGAAACAGGTCCTGTTTAAATACAAAGCAAGGAGGTTTTTGAGTAGATGAGAAATGTGGCACCTCACAGTGCTTCTCTTTAAAACTAGCTTCAAAACTAAGCAGGGCAGAGGGAAGGAGTGATGTTCCCCAAGCTCCGAGAAGGGCCAGACTCTGCTTCACTCTACAAGAAGCAGACAGACCACACAGCCAGGCATACTGAGCATGCAAGGAGCCTATGAACTAAATCACAGGAATTTTTTTGTTGTTTTTTTTTGACTTTTTTTCCCCTGCAATTATCAGAATACCTGTTCTGAAAAACTGAAAAAAAATACAAGCTCCAAACAACCTGCAAGCTGCTGTGATGTACCACTATGAGCATGCTGTAGAAATAATAACTCTCCCCCAGTCTTCTGCTTACATTAGCTCCCCTAAGTTAGGAATGACAGTAAAGTAGAAAGCTGAAAGACTTTACCATTCAACGGCGCTTGCACTGACAGTTGTATCTTTAGGAAGAAAATAAGCACAGCAGCAGCAGTGACTATACTGAAGCTCTTGGCTGACATCTCAAGGAAAGACTTATAATATCCCAGCCACAGGTTGCTCTGTACTCTGAAGAAATTCCCTTGTAGATAGCTGGCAAAGAGCAGACACAGAGAGGAGCTGCTAATGTGTTATTGCCCTTCTTTCTCCTTTTTAGCCCTGCTTTTTATAAAGCTTCTCAGACTCAACCCAAAATAAATGATGTAACCAGACCTGCCCCTAGGTCAGAGCACCCTCAGCAAACTGGTCCCCGCCTGCGTTTACCCCCATTCTGAGAGTCCTGGCAGGGCAGGCTCTGCGGAGCTGAGATGTGGCGCTTCAGAAAGTCTTCAGCAGACACACAAATGCTTAAAAAATGTGTCCACGCTCTTCTGGGCCACACCACAGAAGTGGTTTTCTAGCCTAGGTCAGAGCAGCCACTGTGGGATCCGTGTGATTTAGCATAGTGGACCGGTATGGGGCCTGGAGGGAGGGGGGCCAAGGGAGGCTGTGTGGGCCACCGTGGGCGCATCCCACAAAAATCCACCCAGCTGGACAGGAAGGGATTTTTTTTTTTTAAATTTGGAAGCACCTGAATCAGAGTGTATGAAGCAAGGAAAACTGACAAATTGTGAAAAAAAAATGGCCCCAGAGGCTAATGTTGTGAAAAGTATGTGTATGGAAAGTGGAAAAGAGGAAATGGAGAGGCGGGGAAAGGGTATAGGTGATGCCTTGCAAAAAACTCTTAAATCCAAAGGTACTGTGGAGAGCTGGAGAAGAGAGGGTGGCATGGGAGAGGCTGGTGGTAGGTTCAGCTCGGTGCCTCCCTGTTCATAGCTGTGACTAACAGCTATGCAGCATGTATCAGTTTTGATTGGTCAAACTTCATTATTTTTTAGCATCACTGTTTATCAAGTGCAGTTTGTTTAGTGTGACTAGATTTATTTCTTTTTGCTTTTAAGCATCATGAGTCTGTTAAAGGGGCTGCCGCCTGTCTCACCTCTGTCTGGAGCCCCGCGGGGACCTGTCCCCAGCAGGTTCGGCCTGAGGCTGTTGGGGTAGCCCTGCTCCTCCTTGCCATGCAGTCAGGACACGGCAGCTGCCCGTGAGGTCTTGTGGCATTTTGGAAAGCCTCCAAGTACGGTTCTTCTCTCATATTTCTCTGTATTTTGTCAACAGAGATTGTAACAGTTGATCCTGCTTGTTTTGGTTCAACCAGATGTAATCTAGGGGGAGAGAGTGTGAGTTCTGTAGAAATGCCTTTAACACCTTTATTCCACTGTCTGGCTGTTGGCTTTTTAAATGCCATTTTCCAGAAGAGAAGGACAGTAAAGAGCATCTACCTGTCTGCCTCCTTGTACAGAGGGCCATGCTGAGTGTGTTAAGGCCACGGTGAGCCATCAGCACAGAATTAATTGCTGCTTCATGCAGGACTCCTCCTGACTGGCCTTACACTCTTGTGTAGGTTTCTGGAGAGGAAGTGGTTTTCTCACTGGCCTTCACACAAGTGGCAGGTTGTGTGACAAGCTGCTGCAGCTTTTGTCACTTCATATCTCCTTCCTACCTCTTTTCTGCCCAGTCGCTCTCTTGCCTGGTTACTGCTCAGTTTGTCTTGACAACCCCAAGGCAATGCTGGGCAGCACTTGTGCTTTCAAGGCTGGATGGATAGAAGGATCTTTGCCTGCAACGCACAAGCGTAGGAAAACAAACAGACTTTGCCTGAAACAGTTTCCCACCTGCATTCTGTGCACAGGGTTTGTCATTTTATTCTCCCTTTATGAAATGTTATGTTGCAGATGATTTTCATCTCAGCAGCAGCCTGAGCGAAGATGGAAGATGGTTTTCACAATTCACAACTCCCAAAAATGTGAGTGATTTTCCAACACATTTGGTGTTTTCACTTACAAAGTTTGCCATGATTTGGCTATCTACTATTATTCCCTCTTCTTGGGGAGTTTAGTTTCAAATGTGAAGTTGAAATGAAATGGGAAAGAAAGCCTTGATGTGAGCAGTGTTTAAGTTAAGGGAGGTGCTGGCCCTCACAGCTACGTTTCTCTAGAGAATAATGTAGCAAACATTGGGGTAAATGGTGATAGAGCAGAGGCTTTATGAAGTTCTGTGCTTACTGTAAACAGAAAGCAAATAACAAGGCAGCTAGAGCCAAACCAAGGAATTCGTTTGAGGTCTGCAGTTGCTCCGAGGGGCCTGGGTCTCAGTGCCATCCGGGGGGCTCTCCCCTCCTCGAGGCTGGGCTGATAGATGGCGCTGGGGCCCTGCGAGGGCAGGGGACACCAGATGCCACTGCAGCTCCAGTGACATCAGCCTGTGTGTCAGCGAATGGCCCCAAGCTGCCCGAGGACACCGCAGACACAGTATCATCACAGAGATGCAGTTGCCGGGAGTGTCAGGCAATTTGCAGCAACCTTTAACCTGAGTCTTGTTTTCACGTTTGATCTCTGCCAGAATAAAAACTTTGAGGCCTGTGTTTGAACTGCTTATGCACCCCATCTTCTCAGAATGTTTAGGTGTATAGATAAAATAGGTTGTTCAGAGCTTCAGTGCTACCTTCTTCTTTACACTGGCGTTCCTGGAAAGGTCAGTCCACTGTTGAACTGGCACTTTCCAGATTATGGGATTTTATGGGCAATTTTTTAACTCAAGGAAGTTCCTTATTCCCTTGACAGGATCTTCCTTCAGGCCTTTCAGTCTTTCATCATCTCAAAAACTCCGTTTATGAACTCTTACGCAATGCAAGAAATTATTCAATATCTTTTTTTCCTATCATATCTATCCTACAGAAGATCACATGCTTTCAGTTAGTTGCTTGACAAGCAGCTAAAGCTGGCAGCAGCTGCAGCCTGCACAGTGTTGCCTCTCTGCAACAGCCTCCCACAGCATTGCACGCCAGCAGGGTGGAACCATGTGCTTGTCCTTGGGACTGTCTTGCACCACTTGGCTCCAGTCACAGGGCTGCAGCTGATCAAAGACCAGCAGAAACAAGTTCTGATAGCATCTGTTTTTTTATGAAAACACTAGCAAATGCAGAATCATCCATTAGTTTTTAATGTAGTTTAGATGTATGAAGCAATATTTAAGGATTAATGAGCGAGTAAATTAGAGAAGTAGAATTCATAAATGCAATAATAAAAGTGCTGGGCTGTGTTTCATAAATGGAAGTCCCAGGTCCACCCTCAGTCCTTTCCCAGTGTGAAGGCTTGAACACCCCATATGTCTGTCTGGCAGGATGACTTGAATGCCCCATGTGTCTTCTGAGTAGGAAAGGAACTTATCTGGGACAGTTAAAGAGGCTTATGATCCATTAAATTCAGGAGAGACTAACCAAAGCCCTGGATCCAGGTGTCTGTACATTTTAGGATCTGAATACTGGCTGGGGTTGGGAGGACACAGCCAGCCAGGCATGAATGCGTTGGGCACAGGAGCAGCTCTGGGGTAGCTGCTTTGGAAATCAACTTTGGTGAGATTGTTGGCCCTGTTTCCAGGGCTGTCACGCTGTCCCTGGACATTAAGCACTCCCTTAATTCTCATGTTAGGTAAACATA
>JAUBNY010001163.1:125727-138668 GCA_032275445.1 Crypturellus soui
TTAAGGGGAGTAATTGCTGTCTTCAGTTAGGTGAAGCCCTTCACTGCCTGGGAAGGGGAAAAGTCCTTGAAAGAAGTGTGAATGGAAGTAAGAGGGTAGTGGTGAGAGCAAAGCTCTGAATCCCCAACAGCTCGCAGGCTTTTTGTGTGCTCCTGGACCTCAGAGCAGCCAGTAATGAACTGCTGGTTTTTAAATTCTGTTTGTTAATAACTAAATTTCAGTTATTTTCAAAATGCACTGCTTAGAGTAGTCTGTTTAGGATCTTCTGAATGCACTGCATATGTCTCTTGCACTGCCCCAATTTCAGGAGGATTGAGAAAGCCCTGGAGAAACAGTGGTCTCCTTTTTTACTTTTTTTACTTTTTTCTTTTTTTTTTTTTTCTTTTTACCCCTGTATTGTCTGGAGAATTCAAATCTACTGAAAATCAAAAGGAAAATTCCAGGCAACATTTAAATAATTGAGGAGAAGACAGAAAGCACAAACTAATGTTATGTTTCTTAGTCTATGCTATAATTTTATTAATACTTGAAAATTGTCTGTGGCAACAGATAATCTTTTTATTTTTGGTGCATTAGATGATTATGTACAAAAGATAGAACACAGCTGCCTGCATTAATGCCATGCTGGCTCACCATGAGAAACAGTGAGAAGAGGACATGCTAAGGACACTGTGGTGTTCATACTGTGCGTGTAGTCTTTTTCCCCCTTTTTTTGGAAAATAGGTTTCTTTAGACAGAAGTTACTGAATTGCTAAATTACTTGTGTAAATAATAATGGGTGGAGGGCTTGGCCAACTTAATCACATATATTCTGATGTCATTTGTTCTTAACCAGCGGTGCAGGCTGTGTGTTTGTGATAGAGCTAGGGAGAAAAAAGTTTTTACTAGAACACTTAAAAAAAAATATGTCCCGCACTGAAAGTGTGCAGTCCGTGGTGTCAAGTCTCATGTCCATTTTGAAATAATAGTACTGTGAGATAGCTTTGCTTTTAAATTCTGCCAGAATAGTGGAGAATATTGAAAAACTTGATGAACGTGCAGTGTGTTTTCTTTAGACAACAAAATGCCTACAGATGTTGTGGATAAATACAGCACTATCAACAGTTCTCTTCCCTCGCTTCCTGCATCCGCCCACCCCCAGATCATTTGGAAAAAGCTAACAGATCTGTGTATAACATTGTGTTATTATTCAAGTTTGTAGGTCATAAGTGGCATGTATTTCTCTTCTCTCCAGAAACATCACTTTTTCTTAGCTTTGTCTAATTTGAGTATTTTTTTCCCAAATGAATGTTCATGACTTTCTTTTAAGCACTTCACCCCACCAAGACAGCAGGCCAGTGCTGTTGACTCAAAAAGAGTGTTGTGCAAATACACTGTGTGTATTAGGTATGATGTAAATGGATAAGCAGTTGTATTTTCAAAAGCACTTGAGGGAGATTATCTCCCAGTTCCGGTTCCCATTTAACATTTTTGGAGTGTGAATATGTAACATGCACACAAGTACTTTGCAGTAAGTAACTCTGTGATGTCCTCTTCCTGATTTATTCGATCAGGAAGAGATGTATAGAAATAGTAAATATAGTTTTCTGCTGCCAGTACTGAGTAAGAATCAGGTTTCATGTTGAGGTCATCAAGGCAGGTCGAGGGGGTGATGCCTTGGCTTCTGCACACTCCAAACAGCGCAGTTGTTTCTTTTTGTTTAAATCTATGCTGATAAAAAGGTAGCAGGTCTCTGGGGAGGACGTTGGGGAGCAATAATGTGCCTGTTTTAACTTAACTATCCTGGTTCCCAGGGAAGCACCACTGCCCTTTGTGCCACAGGCCTGCGGAACCTGGGGAATACGTGTTTCATGAACGCCATCCTTCAGTCGCTCAGGTACCTGCTGTGCAATGTATCGTGAAGCCACTAAAGTTCTCTCTGTATTTCCCTGCGAGGGGTTTTGTGCTGTAGCGTTAGACGAGCATTTGGCAGGTCATTGCCGTGAGCGCCCCTGCGTTAGCAGGAAGGGGCAGTGCTGCAGGCGCCGGGAAGCTCTCCCACTGCGAGGGACTTTGCCTGGTCCAGCAGTGCAGGGGGAGCCTGCCACCTCCTCAGCAGGGAGGAGGCTGCTCTGCTGCTGACGAGATGAAATACACTGATGCTTACGTGCTCTGTGAAGGCAGAGAACACTGCTCTGAGGATTGGGGTCCCATAAAAGTGTGGGGAGGAAGAGTTTCTGAGGTGCTGAGCTTAGACCTAAATTCATTGCTGCCAGGACTACCACTGCTCTGTATTTGTCCATTTGTGTTTCTGTATTGACTTGCTTCATACTGGGGGACTGTATTAGATCGACCAGATCTCTCCTTCACTGTTCTCCAGCACTCGGGGTTTGCTCGCGGGAGCTGAAGCCACACGGTTATGCCCTGTTAGCGGGGCTGCTGTGCAGGGGGCAGAGGGGATGCTCACCTTCTCCTCCTGAGCAGCTGCAGTTTGGTTCGTGAGGGAGTGCAGTCTGTCGTGGTACCTCTTCGTCAAAGCAGAACCAAAATGTAGTCATTTCAGGTAGCTGGGGTGATGAGTCGTCCCACAGATTGCTCACTCATTTAGGGAATGGGAGTAGAATGTTCATCTGGAATGAAAGTACTTGAAAACTGCTTGTGATTCCCATGCTCTTGTCACTGTATGAAGTTGTGGTTGTGCATTTCAAAGAAGAGATTCCGGAATATGTAATCTGCTCTGCATTCTCTGCAGAGGAAAAATTTTGCATGAATTTTTTCCTATTTCTGTAGTAACATTCAGCAGTTTTGCTGTTACTTCAAAGAGTTGCCTGCTGTGGAGCTGCGGAATGGGAAGACAGCGGGCAGGCGAACCTACCACACCAGGAGCCAGGGGGATAACAATGTGTAAGTTGCATGTTCTTTGTTAGCACTGAACTTTAAGGAAAACAGCAAATAGTAAAACCATTAAACACCGCCAGTGTTGCAGAATCATAGGAAAAAAAAAAAGATTATAAGCAGGAAAGTAAAAAAAATATTTTCTATGCGAAAAAAGATACTTGTATTGCTGCCAGTGTGCTCATAGATATCTGGTGCTCCTGTGGGGGAAACAGTCTGAACATGAGAAAACACTGACATATAATTGAATTTAAAATAAGGTTAAATGCTAGTGCCCTGTACTCCAGATGTATTTGCAAACAGATACATAAAAAATTCACAGTATGATTCAGTGTCTGTAACTTGTTTGAGTAAGTGTTAAAGGGACAACTTCAGCAGAGTTTACAGTATAATGGTGAAGTGGGGAGATGAGTCTTCAATATCTGGTACCTGATCTTCCTATTTTATCTCTCTCTGCAAGTTTGTGGATTAGATTTTTGACTTAATAGACAAAATACCGGTGAAGTTATTTACCCAGTCATTGCAATTTCTAACCAAGGAGTTGACTGTGATGCTTTTACAACATTGAGTTAGTAAAGCCGTAAAGGTTATAATGCAGATACATATTCATCACCAGCTTTTACTTTCTTTCCAGTTCATTGGTAGAAGAATTCAGAAAGACGCTGTGTGCTTTATGGCAAGGAAACCAAACTGCATTTAGTCCAGAGTCTTTATTTTACGTTGTTTGGAAAATCATGCCAAATTTTAGGTAAGTTTTGTAGAATTAGAACAATACCCTTGATTTTGACCCTGTACTGCTTATGTCCTGATCTAAAACTTGCTGCATCCAGTGGACATGTTCTCTGCAACTTTCCCATATGCCCACAAATACGCTTTGGAAAGTACTTTGTAATTTGTACAGTTTTTGTGTTTATCAGTAGTGTTTTTTTCCTGCCCACTTACCACATGTTACATGTAGCAGTGTCAGAGAGAACAAACACCTCAAAGTTTAAGAGTAGCAGTTGTATCTATGGCTGACCCAGTGCCTTGAGGGGTAGAAGAATTGGGACAGAGGCTTGTAGCTAAGTGCCGAGCACATGGTCTTGGCAGAACCAGAGCTTGGCTATGATAAGCAAATGATGTAGTCAGATTAAAAACATTCAGGTACCACAGGCCTAAATGTGAACATGCTGGGTAAAACTTCCTTGATTCTCTCCAAATAATGTGGTCTTCACCAGTGTGACCTGAAAAGGGCTGTAAAACAAAACCTTAGGTGTAACAGGCATTTTGTGTCCATCTTGACTCCCCACCTCCCCCAAAAAAGAGACAATTAAAAAAAAAAAAAAAAAAAGGAAAAAAGGTTACCCGAGTAAATCGAAGTATCGTTCCTCTCCAAGGTCTCCCTGTCCTGGTCCCTGAACCTCTTTCAAAGGAGCATTGAAACCTATTAGGATATTTTGTGATGAAGGTAAGTTGCTCCGTGTTCTCAGGTAGTAAAGATGTTATCTGTTACATCTCCAGCAGTGCTGAAAAGATGCTTTGAACACATCTGCTAGAGGAACAACCCAGATAACAAAAAGCTGTTTATTCCAGACCTCACGCTGCCAATGTGTTTCACTTGGCTTATGAGAATCAAGGAAGTTTAGTACCCGTAGTTTCAAGCAAAGGCCAGAATATTAGAGGCAAATGAACATCATCTTTAATGTCCTTGACCAGTGTCCTCCTTGTAGTCCTCGCTGTAATTCCTCCTAAGTCTAAGGAAGAAACCCATTCAGGAAGTTCCTCTAGCAAATTTTCAGCACTGTGGATTCCATTGCAGCTTTTAAAAGGAAAAAGTGCTTTCTCTTTTACTTACTCATTCCCAGTTGCGTGGGACGTGCCTGTTACTGGTAAGAGATCTCTTTTCCACTCCAGGACACATGAGTCTGTGTTTTATGATATAACCGTGGTATAATAAATTAAATGGAGAAGAGTGTCAGATGCTCACTGAATATGTCTCCACTTTCCCATTTCCCCACGATCTAGGAGACAGGTCTTGGAGTGTTTAACTGTGCTATGCTGTAAAAGTTAATAATGCTGCTGTTCCAGTTCTGCGTTGGACGCTCTGGGAGCGGGTGGCTGGAACCCAGTTGGAGCCAGCAGCATGCTGAGAGCACACCAGCTGATTTGACTTGTGTAGCCTGAAGTGACTCAGTGACGGGGGCACCTTTATGGAAACTTGGTTTAATTGTTCTAGCCCAAAGAGATTTCACTTATTAAAGGCATGTGCCTGAGGAGCTTATGTGCTGTTTTTCTTGCAGGTTTTCTTATGTAGATTGTTATGAAGAGAGGAAAAAAAAAGTGCTGTTGATGCACTTCATGGCCCTCTGTTTTGTAACACATGTAGGAAGTAGAGAATACAGCCTGTAGTCTTTAAAATTTGAGTATTGGAAGCACAACTGGAGAACTGGAGTGGCTGTGAGCTCTAACGCTGCCGTGGAAGTCCTGATCTGTGGCTGCGGCACTGAGGCTGCTGCTGACTGCTGCTGCTGGGCTGCTTCTGCGGCCGCCCGCTGAGCTGCAGCGCGTGCTCCGCTTCCCTGCGGCGTCAATAGTTTGCTCTGTTTTCCTAGTAGCTCCTCCTGTTTGTGTTCGGCCTTGCTGCCCACAGGAGAAGGAAGGTCACAAATGGACTCGGTTCAGGTACTGGGAGATCACTCTTATTACAAGAGCTGCCTGTTGAAGAAAGTCCTTCTTACTTGAAGGGCCTTTTGATCTTAACTTATTTTGAAGAGTTATATACGGGTCAATACCAGGGTGTTGTTTTAAGATGTGCAGCTATATTTATGCTGTATAACAAATTAAAAAAAAAGTCTCATTTATGAGTATCGCGTGTGTATGCACGGGTGAGCACATGCATCAGGAACACGGGCACCCGTGTGCAGGGGCTCCAAGAGGTGTTTTGTCACATTTGCTGCTGCGTTACTTCAACACTTTTCAGACGAAGTTAATGTTAAAAAGAATAAGCATTCCTTTGTGGGGTCCGGGACAAAGCCTTTCCATACATTTTGGTTTTGGCTGTTGATTATGATTCTCTAGATCTTAAAATCAAGAAACCATTATTAAGTAAACTAAGCAAATACTGTGTGAACTCTGTGATTTCAAACTTAACCCTGTTATTTTTACAGCTCACCTGTGTCTTTGAAGCAGGTTTCTGCTTTACTGTTTTATTTCACGATAATGTACGTTGCAGTCTGGGGCGAACTGAGTCCTGCTTTGGGCTCTGCAGGACTCTGGTCTGTTGAAGCGCATTGTTTTTTCTGTGTGTCATGGCACGTAGATGCAATGGGCTGTCCAGCAAGGGGGGCTCTGGTAACATCTGTGCTCAACAGCAGCTTTGCAGTCGTCTTCTAAAGATGGGCCCTGAGTAAGAAAGCGTTTGCTAACTATGTGGCTCACGCGCTGTACTTTTGGAATATGTGCTTGATGGTGATTATAATAAATCTAAACCACTGTAGTGAAATACACAGGGAGGATCAGAACAGGAATATTTTGTTTCCTTGGCCCTTCATGCAAGTGCCTTGCAGCAGCAAACAAGGAACAGCGCAGCGTAAGCGAGCGGAAAGGAGACGGCTCCCTCCTCTCTGGGGGTTTTTGTAACCAGGCCTACAGAGACTTGTGTGTATTCATGTCACTGTTGCATGAGGCTTTTACTGTTTCATTGTGCCTGCTTCCCTGCTCTGGCTCCTCTTATGGCAAACAAATACTTACTGATTCTGAAGTGTAATGCATGCTTTAGCTTGAGGAATTTTAAGGAGCTCCCTACCCTGATGCTCTTGTGTTTCCCTGCCGGTGGCTTTGTTGGGGCGAGATAATGACGGCAGCGCTGCCGCAGAGCGTGACCCAGCTGAGCTGGGGACCCTCCTGCCAAGTCCAACCCCGCAGGGATGCCCTGGCCCTCAGCCCCAGCACTTCGTGTGCGTCACACCGGGGAGCAGGGCTCTAGAGCTCGCCTCAGAAGAGGAGAAAAAACCCTCTTTCCTCTTAATTATTTGGGAGTTTGCTGCTATTGGAAGGACACAAGGCCCGGGGATAAAAGCCCTGGCTGGGTAGGCCAGGGGTCAGCAGCCCAGGGAGAGCGGCCGGCTCGGAGACGTCAGCACGTTGAGTGCGGCTGTCGCGGTTTCGGGGACTCGCTCAGCTGGAATCGCAACCGTCGATGCTCTCACGCGCAGCCAATAACCAACGATGAGAACAACAACTAGGAGGGATGGTTTTGTGTTGTGTGAGAGGAGAGACCCCTGCTGCCATTGGGCTTTTTTATTTATTTATGTGTATTGGAACTGGAATGTTACTAGTGTAGACAGCTTTTTCCAAGGCTGGTAATGAGGCAACTACACTTAATGGAATATGAGAGCAGTACCCTCTGCTGATTGCTGAAAAGTTTCTTGCTTTAAACTTTAAAGAAACCACCAAATAAAAAAGAAAAAGAAAAAAAAGAGGAGTGCGTAGAGATAGATCTGTGAAGGGCAGAGATTGCTCAGCTTGTCTTGACAGGCTAATTGGAAAATTCTCCTGGTACAAGCTAAACCCGTCTCTGTAACTTTGACTCGTGTCACTACGGGAATGTTCCTCCGTGTGTCCGTGGGAGGCTCCGTGTCGCAGCTGCGGGGCAGCCTGTGCACGTGGTGACTGTTGCTTCCGTTTCCTTCTCCCCAGGGGCTACCAGCAGCAGGATGCCCACGAGTTCATGCGTTACCTTTTGGACCACCTGCACCTGGAACTCCAAGGGGGCTTCAACGGCGTCTCACGTTCAGTCATCCTGCAGGAGAACTCTGGCCTCTCCGCAAGCAACAAATGCTGCATGTAAGAAAGGTTTCTAACTTCCTCGACATCCTAATGCCCCGTGTGCGTTTATGTGGTGTGGATGTGGATTTAAGTATGTGGATCCTCTTTTTTTTTTTTTTTTAAAGTGCGTCCTTAACAGGATGAGTTAGAAAGCTGGTCTTAAACCAATATTTTACATCTCAGTTTCATTAGACTAAGTTGTTATATAATGTACTCATTATATAATCTGCCACAGCGCTTGCAGGACTAACTAAAGCATGGAGACCAGGGATGCTGCATATAGTACTTACTGTATCCTAGTGCAACCTGTGCAGGCACTGGAGGCAATTAATGGGAGAAGTGCAGACCCATATTGTAGAAGCCAAGACTAGTTAAAATAAAGCAGTGTGAAAATTCAAGGTAAAACTATCCTTGACCTACCTAAGATGGAAAAAAAGAGTATCTAAAACTGCTTTTCAGAAACAGCTTTTATTATTGGGTTAAAATACTGCACCATATGGAAATGCTGGTGTGCAGTTTTGGGATAAATGAAGTGCCAAGGGCTGAACCTAAGTGAGTGTTGGTTACTAGGCAGAGCAGTTTGGTCCGTGCACAGCAGTGACTTGTTAGGAGTAAAGAAGTACTAGGTATTTATTTCTGACTGCATTTTCTCTGTGGTTTGTCTAGAAATGGAGCTTCTACTGTTGTCACAGCAATTTTTGGAGGCATTCTTCAAAATGAAGTCAACTGCTTAATATGTGGGACTGAATCTAGAAAGTTTGACCCATTCCTAGGTAAGATGATTTATGTATTCAGAGGTATTGGGTGAATTAAGAAGGCAGAAATAAATCTGAAACTTGCCACATTTTTTGATATTACGTTATTGAACTGAGTCTTAACCTGAAATGATAAAATACAAAGTTTTATTCTGCGCTAAATACTTTTATTTATATCTGTTTTTCTAGACCTTTCACTAGATATTCCAAGTCAGTTCAGAAACAAACGTACTAAAAATCAAGAAAATGGACCAATGTGCACACTACGAGGTGAGAGTGACTGGAGAAGTGATATCGTTAACAGGAGCGAGCACATAGCTGTTAATGTCAGGAAAGCCAGGATTTAACCTAGGAGCTGACCTCTTGCCATCTGTCATCTCATTTTGTGAGATCTTCTAGTAGGAGAAGGTGCCAGAATAATTTTCTGTGCAGGTTTTTTTTTTTTCCCCCCAGTCAGCGTGTGACGAACTGCTGCGGTGAACTGGGGTTGAGAGGTGCTCTGGGCTCCAGGTCAGCTAAATCCCAAGGAAGACTGAGCAGGGGTTTCTTGTGTTGAGACTATTTGTGATATGTTGCAGTCTTTCCAAAGCAGTAGTTACGTGTGGGTCATTGTGTAGCTGCACTATTTAAGGCTGTGTCTTGAAAACGTGCCCCATAGGCTTTTGCATGGCCTGCTTTTTAAATTGGTGTACATACAGTGCCGGCCAGGTGGCTGCTGAGGCTTTTGACCTTGGTTTAATGGATGTCAGTTTCTACAGTTTTGTAAATGAACTGCTGAAAACTGTCAAAAACTGTTTGCATTGCCAAAAAAAAAAAAAAAAAGGGAGCTTTAACAATACTTGCATCTTTCTTTAGCAAGTCATTTAGCTGCTTTTGGAAATTAATGCCTGTGCTCTGTGTCAGATAGGATTGTACTTGAAGGAGGGAGAGATTTCTTTTACTTTAGCACTGTCCATAGAATCAGTATCATAGAATCATTATAGTTGGAAAGGCCCTTGGAGATCATTGAGTCCAACTGTAAGCTTGGAGTGCATAACTTCTAAAGGGTTTTACGGAACAAGGAGCTCTGCACGCTGCATCATGTTAATGTTTTATTACATGTTTGGAGCTGTTTTGCTGCGCAAACATACTGTAATGTTAACCAGAATGACTGCAGCACATATTTTGCTACGTGTCATGCTTTGGAAGTCATTTAAAGTCATCTTGAGTTAGGTTTGTGTGTTTTTTAGACTGTCTTCGCAGTTTTACAGACCTGGAGGAACTTGATGAGACAGAGCTCTATATGTGCCATAAATGCAAAAAGAAACAGAAATCCACCAAAAAATTCTGGATTCAGAAACTACCAAAGGTTTGTGTATGTGTGAAGTCGCAGCGCGGGAATGTGCCAAGGGATGTGGCTGCCCAGCTGTTACTAGAAACCAGTGCATAACTGGTCCCTTGGCTACTGCCGATGGTCATCAATCAGTTCAGCTTTAACAGAGCTCTAACACAGCTTTTTCTTTTGTCTCTCCTGTAGGTGCTATGCTTACACTTGAAACGATTTCACTGGACAGCATATCTAAGAAACAAGGTTGATACGTACGTTGAGTTTCCCTTACGAGGCCTGGACATGAAATGCTACTTATTAGAGGTATGAAGATGCCCACTGATGTAGATGAATAGTCCTCTGTGTGTGTGTGTGTGCTAACAAATTACAGTCATTTAAAATCATTTCAAATGTTATTTCAAATCTGAAGAGTTTTTGTCTTTTTAACTGTAGCCAGAAAACAGCGGCCCAGAAAGCTGCCTGTACGACCTCGCGGCTGTGGTTGTGCATCATGGTTCAGGGTGAGTACACGGAGCGAGCCGGCTTGCGCGCAGAAACCTTCCCCCTTGAGGTTTTCTGTCTGTAGGGAATGTCTGCGCTTTCACTAGCGGAAATTCTAGTTTCACTAGCAACATTTTTTAAACTTAGATGTGAATGAGCTGCCTTAACTTAGGATAGATTATAATTATAGAGTAAATTCTAGTAAGCCTCTGTTGGCAGTGAGTCTTTGGGACTGAAAGGAGGACATCTAACGAAAACTGTCCATTCCTGCATTAAAACCAACAGAGCTAGTGCTTCACGTCAGCTTTCCTAGGACACGGAAATAGTTTTTCCAGTGGTTCAGTTTAAAAGGCACACAGTGGTTATTGAAAAGTGTGTTTGAAACAAATACAGAGAAATTACGATGATCACAGTGAAAGCAGTTACCATGTATTTACCTTGTTCCTACAGAAGTGCGGCTTTGTGGAGGCCTGTGGGCATAACCCTGGGACACACGAGTGTGTGTGGGTTTGCAAGTGGGGTCTTTTTCCTGTGTTGCCCAGCCCTGGACTGATCCTTGCAGAGTAAGAGCAGTGACCAGAGAGCTGCCCAGGAAAAAGTCATGTGGTCTAATCTTGCCTTGTAGGCACTTCACTTACTTTATAAAGAAAAAGGGTTCTTTATGAGGAAGCTGAGAAAAAGGATTTTCTAAAGAAACTAAGTCCTTAATCCTAACATTTCTCATTCCTTTGATGTAGTTGCAAGATTTTAAAAGTTCTGTCCAGAAAGCCATGCGTTTTGCTTTTTCTAGAAGGAATGGTTTGGACTTCCAAAAGAAAGCCATGCTATTTGACCTGCAGATTTGCAGCACAATTGTGCATCTGCACTGGTGCTTCTAAGAAATCAACTGTGCAGAGAGTAAATGAAAGTTGGTCACAGTTGGAATGGAATGAGATGGCTGGAAGCACACAGGAACTATGTTATAACATAGAAGGAAGTGGAAAGCAGGCATAGACCTGGCATAGTAATGAAAATTGGATTTAGGGCTCCAAAACCTCTATTTAATATAAACTTCTTTTTTTTTGGCTATTTCAGTCTTTGTCAATGGGCCTTTGATTATGTTTAGACTCTAGGAGTTTCTATAGTCTTCAGTGGGAAAGACTTTACAAAAAGTAAAGCAGTAAAATTTGCAAAGCTAACACAAGTAACAGCTCACGGGTTTGACTTTTATGTGGGCAACAATATTAGTTCTGTGTTGCAAGAAGGCTTACTTGCACCCAACTAGGGGGTGCTTATAAATAAATATATAATGCTTATATGTAAATATATATTTTATTTATATATATATATATATATATATATAACAACAAAGCCACAGTTGTTTCCCCCACCCAAGACATGCAGACAGACACAGGGAGAGAGCCAAAAAGAAAGAGGTAGAGACACAGCCAGCCCTGCCCGTCCCAGTACATGATGGCTCTGAGTGGAAACTTTAACCTGGAAAACCTGAGTCCCTCAGGGGCTTCAGAGGAGAAGGTTGTTGCCAGCTTTTGGAGAGGCCTCGGCTCCTTCTGCTGGCTCCTGGAATCCTCCGAGTCCATTATCGCTCAGCAGGCGATGCAGCAGACACTGACGTGCTGCATGCGCCTCCTCCTGACTGTTGTCTTCCCCCCGCCTTCTTTTTGTCTTTTCCTCCCCTCCCTTGTCGCCGGCAGTGTTGGCTCTGGACATTACACCGCGTACGCGACGCACGACGGGCGCTGGTTCCACTTCAACGACAGTACTGTAACTCTGACCGACGAGGAGACTGTGGTAAAGGCCAAGGCCTACATCCTCTTCTACGTGGAACGGCAAGCCAAATCTGGATCAGATAAACTTTAATACCTCCTTCTAATTCTCACTTATCAAGTCCACCGGACAAAACATTTCCATTTCTCCATAAATACTTGATCCAAGACTATTAATTTCATTGTGCACTTTTCAATTTCCTCTTGTGGGTTTTAGTTTTGTTGTGTCAATGGTAGCATTTGACTTACTGAACTTGGACACAAACTAACTTTTTTTTTTTTTTTTTAGTTATACCAGAAAACCTCAGCAGATTTTGATTTGCTGCTTTAGTTGTGATGATAACTCAATTTTTATATATATAGTTTAATGAAATACTTTTAGTTATTTGACTTTTTTATATTAATGTTTTCAGTTCTCACTTTTTAAAGGCACATTTACATCAGAGAAGCTTTCTGTCCTCTTTGCAAGCAAGATTAAATGTGCTCCTGATTATGAAGAGCAATACAACCTCATGCTGCTCTCACAGCCGTTACGTAGATATGATCTAATCTCTTTAAATCAAGGAATTATTTGCACCTAGCATTTTTCCCTTGTGCACAAAACTAAACAGTGACCTCTGAGCAATCATTTGTTGTCTGCAAAAGAGATGAGAGACAGCATCATTAAATAGCCCAGGTAATTGCTGCTATTGGTGTGTATTCTGGCTGCTGACTTTCAGGAATCATTGTAAATAAATAGTTGGTTCAGTTGTATCTGTACTGCAGATTAATTCAAGTGTTCCTCACATAAGCTTTTCCCTCCCCCTTCAGTTTTTTAAAAAAGTTATTTTACAATATAAACATCTTAATTGTGTTGGCATTTTTTTTTAATGAGCCTGAATTGCCAAAGGCTCCTCTGTTGTAGTTTTTGATCCTGAAATTTGATCACAATTG
>JAUBNY010001163.1:216531-238957 GCA_032275445.1 Crypturellus soui
TCACCCGTCTGAATGCTGTCAGGACTGGCGCATGTCCTTGAATAGTCTGATGCCATTCGACAAACCTATTAAAATGAGAGATTTGTTACACAGTACTGTTTTCTTTTATTTCCATATACTCACAATCATCAATGTAGATTTAAATTTCCCTCAATACAATTCTTTGCCTGCAACATAGTCACCACTGTATCAACTCCCAGCTTTCCACCTTTTCCTTTTTTTGGCCTTCGCCTCTTCTCCAGGATAACTCGGTAGAGACTGGATCAAACCCACATGCCCACACCAAACAGACGTGTGTGGAGGAAGAAGTAAAGTACAACTGGCTTAAAGAGAGGGCTCATTTCCAGACCTACCTCCTCAAACAAACACAGAGCTGCTTCATAAAGAGAGCACAAGCCATCGGACGTTCTTGTTGGCTCTCTCCACTGACTTCGATCAGCCGATGATCCCTACAGTTTTTAAACATTAGGGAGAAATGTGAGAAAAATACTTCCACAGAGCAATAGCCTATCAATACAAAGCACAGCAGCAATTTGCTCTTAGAATTAAAAAAAAAAAAATCACAAAATCTGTCAAGTAAATAGAAGCAAAATATCTTTCTTTTCCCCACTCAACAGCAAGCTCTGCATGCATCTCAGGATTTTTGAAAGTGTGACAAGTGCTAGTAGGACAATTTAGTTACCTGCATATTGAGTTAACACAGAGGTTCTGATTACATGTTGTGCAATAATTCCATGACTTTAAAAAGAATATTCATCTAGAAGCAGGAGGGAGCAGTCAGTAGAAAAAGCTAATTATGCACCAAAACTATAAGCAATTTAGTCCATTTTCTTATGGTGATAACTTTAGAACAAAAATGCTTAACATCTCATAAATTTTTCCGATTCTCACAAATGCCCAGGCTAACTGGAGAAAGGGCAAGTTCCCTATTAAATAACTCTGGATAAGAAACAAGGTATATTGCTAAAATTTCAATTCTAAATAACCAAACATAAAGTCGTTCTTTATCTAGCTCATGCTAGATAAAAACCTTTATCTAGCATATTAAAACAAATTATTCAACTGAGAACTGCCACATGGCATTTATTGTTAAGAAACTGTATTTAAAGTTAAGAATGTGTCAACACTTGCAATGGTGCTGAAAGAATAGAAAGGAAAAAACACACTCGGTCTACCTACCAGAGATCGCCGCATCTGTGTTAATATGCTCATAAAGCAGTCAAAACTGATCATCCCTTCTGGACTTGGCAGCATCTTGGTCTTCTCCATGGTGTTAAGTACAGCTGAAGCACCTAAAGCCATTTCAATCCATTCAAGAAGATACCGCAGGGAACCTCGCTGGGCAGCCAAACCAAGAAGCAATTCCGAAGCCAATCGGCGACCTAAAGTGTCTGCCCCAGAGTTAGGGATTGTTACTCCTTTAAGAAAGGTTGTTACTTGTGATAAACAGTCCAATCCCATTGGCGGAATCTTGCTTTCGTTTGCTAAAGATAAAGGTGGTAAAGAGCTCACCACTTCAATTGCAGTATGGATAACATCGTTGCAAAGACTGAGGCCAGGCCCCGACGCAGGCATCATCCAACTTTGCCTTAGCAGTGCAAATAACAAGCTTAATCCAGTCCGAACTCCCATTTCTATGAGTGCATCTGTACTTGACCTGGGACGTTCGCTGACAGAATGTACATCCGCTGACCCAGAACTGCTCTCTGGCGAATGCTGCTGTTGCTTCACCTTACCCTTATCATGATATTTATTAGAAAGTGCATAGAAGACACGCTGCAACACAAGGAGACGTTTTCGTAGTGCTCCAGCAAATGGAGAGTCTGAACAGACCATCTTAGCCAGTGCCAGCTGGCTGCTGAGAAGGGCATCCAAGTAGTGGTCCTGCTCATCGCTAGATAGAGATTCCCGTTCAAAATCTGGTAACTGTGGTCCTTTCAGGCACAGAACCTGCTGAGGCAATGGCACTACTTCTTTATTGCTGACTAACTTAGAGTACAAGATAGAAACTCCTTCCCTCGTTGCAATGGATTCACTGTCTTCTGTGATCCAGGAGCTGTTTAGATGTTCAAGCCATTTCAGCTTCACTGGTGGAACCATAGCTGCCATGTTTGTTTAGTCTTTTGCCATTAGTCCTAAAGATGAAAAAGAATAGTAAGCGGGTGCAGCATAGGCTCACCTACAGAATTTAATATCTACAGTTGAATAAATCTATTAATAAAGCAAATAACAAAGGTTTAACCATCAAAAATCACCATGTTTCAATGCTTTGAAAACATAACTGCTAGAAACTGTCATTCTGATTAAATTCTAGCAGACTAGTTTAAGAGTATAATAAAAAAGACATTTTGCAGATGATTTTTGATCTTCATTTCTAGCAAATAAGTACATGCATATCTGCAATTCCCCTCACATGCTGTAAGAATTTTAATGGAAGTCTGCATATTCTAAATGTATGTGCACAGAAATTCAGTGCTAAAATTTTCATTGCTGCTGGTGATGGTATTCACACAAAGCAGGTTTAATTCTGCTAATGTTGCAATGAAAGTACACTTTTAATATCCTCTAGAAAATTAATGTTCTCTTCACTGGCAGCGAAAGCAAGGACAAATATCTCAAGAAATGCATAGGATCATACACAGTCAAACACAAGTGAATTCAGCAGCAGTGCAGAGCTACACCTTGAAATGAGCACGGCTGTATCTAACGGCTCAAGCTGTCAAACACATTTTTAAGTTCTGCTGTTACAAGCCATTCTCTTCTAGAGCAAGACAGGTATCTCCTTAAAATCCATGTCAGAGCATTAAATGAAGCTCAGGCAAGGACTTTTAAGTTCTGCTACACAGGAACGTTATGTAACAGTCGTGATGGAAGAAGCTATTGAAAGTCCAGTAGGCATTATAAGTATTCCAAGTAACTTAAAGTATCAAATATTATGTACTACCTAAAACCAAATACTTTCTTTTTGTGGTCATTTAAGCTGCAACAGACCTTTAAGTCTGACTTGAAAAGCAATCAAAACTCTTTGGTCAGATTTTTACAGAGAAAACTGAGTAACCCAACACTAATTTACCAGAAGCACTCACTGGAGCATTCTTTCCAATCACAGAATCACAGAATCATAGAATCATTAAGGTTGGAAGGGACCTTTAGAGGTCATCTAGTCCAACCCCCCTTCAGAATTGTTTTTTTCCTGCCAATGTTTTTTTAAAATAAAACATATGAATGCAAACAGTTTTTAAGGATAAAAACTCAATGAGTCTTTATGATGAAACTGCTACAAAATTCCAGGGAATCCTAGGGTTAGGATTCTTCGCCACAAATGACAGGGTTTTTTTGGTTAGCTTTACTCTCTGGAATGTATCTCTTTTCTGACTTTTGCATCACAAGAACTAAAGTCAACTTACACAGCTAAGAGGAGAGATCCCTTTTTAACTCGATATTCTGAAGAGACTGCAAGTTCTATACAGAGCATATAAAACCACAGGTAGAAAAATCCACGTGTGGAACTGGAATGTTTTGATATTAATCCACCTATCACAACCCATCTTAAGTTAAAAGTAATATTGTGGTTAACAATGAGTTAAAATTCCATTTTTGTTTATGTCTTAAAACTAGAAATCTGAAATAACTGAAAAATAAAGAAAAATACACTTTAACTTAGGTGCTCACTGCCTGATGTTCCCCACTGCCTCATAGCAGGGGAAAACGCATCGCATTTCTTTTTATATACTGGCAGAGAGAACACCCGTTTAACTTTCTAAGACCACATGATTACACATGCTGCTGTTTTCCTGCATCTACTTGCTGCAAGGTCAGCTGACAGTGTGGGAGGTACCGATCTGCAGCCTCCGCTGCTTGCGGGCAGCCCCACACGCTTTCCAAACGCACGTAACACGTGGCCAAACGCAGTCGAAGAACAAGGGGAGCAGACAGAAACACAGGATGAGAAGTGAGGATGCAAGTCATTTTGGTAGAAGCAACACAAACCTACAACATCATAGTGAAAAGCTTTTTAAGAGTATTTCAATGCTGGAGCACTTAAAATACTTTGAATTCAAAAAGAAACTGAAGGATTTTTCTGAAATTGTAACAATCCTCCGAAAAACAGTTCTATCTCATTTTAACATGGATTTACATTTTTATATTTTGGGCTTCAAATGTGAGAAAATGTTCCTTTCAGGAACCCAAAAAAAGTCTTATCTTGTTATCAGATCATTAACCAACATTTTATGTGCAATGAAACTTCTAAATTATGCAGTGAACATCTCTCAACAGTTCAAAAAAGTTAGGATGCAACCAAGAGGATTCCTTGAACACCTCCTATTGCAGAACTTGCAGATACATATTTTTAAACCAAAGAGAGGAAGTTCTGATGTCGTCCCTTACATAAGATATATATTAGGTGCGACAAAATTAATTCAGACTGATAAAAGATGATCCATAGAAGCCAAGTTCTCTCCTTCCACTCCCTGTCCTCTGCGTGTTGTCAGGGAGAGAAAAAAAAATAAAAAAGTAAACTGTGAGAATTTGCAATGCAACTCATTTCTCTTATCTTTTGGAACCACAGTTCCTATTCTGCAAATAGCCATTTTCGGAACTAAATGGTAAAAAGAAAAAAAAAAATAGCCATTTCGGGGACTACTTTACCCCCTCCTGCCCCCACTCTGATCAGTAAGTCAAGTAAAATGCACTTAATGATTCCTATATGAACAAAAAATAGAAAACAGTTTGCTCTTTCAGAAGCTTCTACAGAACAGTTAGCACAAAATGAAAATAACAAACCAAAAACCAAGCTGTGTATATCCCAGATGTTGATTTTTTTTTCAAAATAGCAATTTGAGTTGCTATTATAGTAGAAGCAACTTGAGCTGCTGTGGAATAAGTGTGAAGGAAATGAAGCCTGCCTTCAGAGCCTGTTTTCCTAACTCAGAAAAAAGTTTTTTGTTTTACAGTAGAAACCAATCTGGATAACCTATATGTAAAACAGTTGATGCAGTGAGCAAAAGCCACATGCAGAAAAATTAATGCAGAAATACAGCTACGCTATATAAACAAATGGAAACAATCATGATGAACCTTCATTTCAGCAGGAGTACACAACAAGCACGGAAGAAAGCAAAGCAGTAAGCAGGTTTTGATATAAACATGAGACCACCTTCAGCAAAACCAATGGCAAAGTCCAAGATTAACAGCATGACTTAAGCACGTTATTTGGAACAAAGATTTTGCATATTTCTTATCTGATTTAATGGTTGCCAAGAAAGTGGTTTTCATTAACAAGTGCTAGGAGGAGGAATCTACCAGCACTACTGTCAGTTCCAAAATGAAAGAAACACTGCCAAGTGGAAGAAAGGGAATTTGTCCACTTTGCTCTTAGAAACTATTGCTAAGGTAGAGGGAAAATATTATTTAATAAAATTTAACAGACAGCCCTGTTAGCTATTCTACAACTGAACTGATCAAAAGGCCCAGATTAATCAAAAACGATGCCAGAATATTTGCAAGTTGTAGAACGAAGGAATCTGTTAGTAGCCCTTGACTTCAACTGAACACTTTCAACTCCTTTTCTTTTAAACTAGATGAAACAGAATTAGAAGGAAAGAACCCTAAAATGAAAATCTATTAAAAAAAAAAAAGAGAGAGATGCATAATCAAAGCTGGTCTTTTTCCTGAGCTAAGAGGCAAGTAGAATATTTAAATACCAAAAGAAAATCTTTTCAAGAGAACTCCAATTTAATATAGTGAAATGATATAACATGGAAGTTGCCTACAGCACAGGCAGAGGCTCTTTTGCTTGTTACCATTTACACTGTGTCCACAGACCAGCCTAAAACTTCCAAGGCTGCATGTCACTGCACCCATCACAAATGGTCAAAGCCCCATGTTTCAGGTTCTCTGTTTATAAGCAGAAAGGAACAAAACAGCTACCTCTCATAGTCCGGTCATGGTTTTGCCCCTTATATGAGCAGAGTAACAACTCCCACCAAACATGCAAATTACCTCATGTGATTACCACTGAAACTGTAACTTCATTATGAAGTTATCACAATTTGCAATAATAATTTGAAAGATGGAAGGATAATAGGATGTATTTCAAATTAAATCAACTTGTGAGTAGTTCTGAATATTGGGAAATTAAAATAATTAAAAGACTTGCTTATTTTCCTATGGTCAAGAACTCAGAGTCAATAAAAGTTTACATGTAATGAAATTTTGTCTTTTGCCATGTATTTCTCTTTGTTTACTTATACGATGACTTTCAGAGTTTTGGTGTTAAGATAATCATTGCTAAATCTAGGTCAAAGCAAACACAAAACCAGTGCCTCCAAGTGACTGCACATGTCTGTCAGCAAAACAAAGTAAACATCGATAATATATATTTTTAAGATTGTCATATGAATTAAAATTGCACAGTTACCATATTTCAAAGAAAGAATGCACTAACAGCCTAGCAAAAATTTTGAAGTATTTCATATTTACAATGTCATTTAAGGTTTTTCCTTTTCTGCTTCTTTTTTTTTCCCGCTCAAGATTAAGCCTATAAACCTGAAGACCAAACAGTAAACACTTTCCCTGAGAATAACTGTGCAAATTTTCTAAGGAAATAAAAGTATTCTATATCCTAAATAAGAACTAAAAAACACATTGGAAGAGCAAATAACTAAAATTACAAGTTTTTTTTTTTTTAAGAAACAGAAGCAAATTATAGAGTGATAAGCTATAAATATTGTGCTGTTCTCTTTGTCACTACAGCATATCAAACTCTCTGAAACAGAAACGGTATTTTGCAATTCCCCACAGCTTGTTTGTTTTACACACACAATACCAAGCCACTCACTGCATAGATATATGAGCAATAGCACTGACGGAAAACTGAGCGGCAAAACAAAATAGGGATTCCATTATTTTAGTATAACTCATATATATTAATCCAAAGCATAACTAAGCTTCATATGAAACTGTTGCTATTTCGAAAGTGGAGTAGTTCTTTTAAAACATCACCAATAAGGAAAAAATGAAATTATAGGAAAAAGTACATAAACATTTAAATATGTATCTACATAAAGGGTGCCACCTAGCTGTTAAAATAGGAGTGGAAAATAACGGTAAAATCACCCAGTCAAGTACCATCAGTTCATAAATTATTTGTGGAAAATGTGGATTCTTGTCAGATGGAAATGCTGTAGACAATGAAGACTCCTCATAAGTCTATTTGGCTGCCTCAGATGTGAAGACTGTCAAATCTCTAAGAATGGTTTTTTTTTCTCCAAGTTTTTACTATAGCTTTTGGAAAGAGAAGTTTTTAGATCTCTACACTTTCAGGTATGAGGGACAGCTTTGATCAACTTCAGATATAAGAACTTAACTAGAGAAAAAAAAAAGACACAAAATAGGTTAATAAGGGAAGTTCAAGACAGTAGAAAAATTTAGAATCCAGAAAAATCTCTGAATATATCTATATTCCAATGGGGGGAGTTAAAAAAAAAAAGTGGGAGGAGAGGGTTTTAACTTGACAGGATGACTGGTGAAATTCAAAGTTTATCAAGATTTTTATTCTGAGCTTAATAGGGAAGATTGCCCCTGGACAGAGAGGACACTTCCCGGGAGGAATTTCAGTATTCTTCTCCTTCTGTGGAAATGAGGACAGATATTTGGTTTTGTATTTGTCACCTAAGAAGTGTTACTGCACAGCAGAGCAATTTATCCTAAGTTAATACATGTGAAGCCCCATGTATGTAAAAAATAGCAAACAGCTACTGAGAAGGTGGTATGTGCTGCTCTAAGAGAAAGACTGATGGGCTAAATGAAAGAAAAGAAAGGTTGAGACAGGACAGAAGCTACAGAAACTGATTTCAGCACACAATGCAGGTTCTTTTTGATGGAGGAGAAACAGGGATAGAACAGCCTAGGATACTCCAAAAAGAGATGTTCTAATTTTCCATAAGAACGGAATTCTGAGCTGAGACAAGAAAAAAATAACTTTTTTTCAAATTATCATTATTTATTACAAACAAATTATACTAAAGATCATAAATAAGTAGAAGGCAGGAATATTAACGTTTAAAGCAGAGAGGGTAAAATTTCTCAAAAAAAAAAAAAAAACCACAGTTTATTTTGTTTAGTTTTGAGGCATTCAGCTTATCAACAAGTAGAAACCTGAAAGAGGGGAATTAAAAGCTGACCTTTCAGGGAGGGAGGAGGCATGGGAAGGGTTTTTTTGTTTTAATAGTTTAAAAATATATTTGGAACACAGAAGCATCTTACTGCAAGAACTTGAAAATACTGTTGTATTTTTCTGCCGATCCATCAAAATACAGGAGGAAATCATGTGTTGTAGGAAGTAATACTGTGACTTAATAGTTTTTCTACAGAGAAAAAAATAGAGATATTATCACCTGCAAGTATAAAAGGACTGGGGCAACTCTTGGAACAGTGGGGAAAGCTAAATATAATACTCTATACAAATTTTACTTTAGCTTATCATATTTCTGCCTACAGTCAACTTAATAAAATATACTATTTATATGGGAATAATACTACATCAGGTATAATGTAATTAAAAATAGTTTCAACCCTCTATCTCAAGAGCTAGAACATTTTGTGAAAAAAAGTCTAGATAATTACTTTAGCACTTAGTGATGGGCTAAGTTATAAATATCCTGTAGCAAAAACAGAATTGGTTCCTGGAAAAGTCATAATATATATACATATATTAGAAAAGGTAATGAAAAAGCATTTGCTAATGATCTGGAAGCTCTTAAATTCTGGAAACATGAAGACATGCAATCTGAGAATCAGTATACAAAAGATGAACTACAATATCTTTAGTATGAAGAAAATACATTTTCCTATGCCATTAAGTCTAGCACACAGACTGAAGATATTAACAAAGTGAGAATTTAATGAGGCCACAGATTACCACATTTTTATAACCTAGTCTGACTCGAGCAAGCACAAAGCAAGCACAGAAACAATTACTCTGATAGAAGCTAGGCAGTCCTCCTGCTCTTAGAACTGCTAAGAAAGCAGGTGAAAGGTTTTATTTTCTGCAGAGGACTTGAAAAACTGCTGGTATCCAGAAAACTGCAAATCTTAGTTCTGCTATAATAATAATAATTTATTATACAGGCACCTAACTACAGAAAGTTTGTAATGCAATAAGCTGAAGTCTGTACAGAAAAATCAAAGGCAGAAAATGTCAAAATTAGGGCACAATTGTATATGCAAAGAAGTGTTTGTGAAACCCACGTACTTGAATTCTACTTACTTTCTCACTGTAATGACATATAACTTCTCCCATGTACAGGTTAAGATATTTTCCGAAGAGAGTACAGGAAAAAAATAAAACCTTTTAACAAAAAAGCAAGACAAACATGCAGAGTTGTGTATTTCTACAGGGCCATGTCCTTCAGTGCAAGTTCACTGACATGATCTTTCTCAAGGTCACATCAGTTGTTTTTAGTATTTTCTATATGAGTGGTCTTGGAATAAACTGTGCTAGAAGAACTTTTAAGCATGATGCCAAATGGATGGGTTCTGAAAAAAAAAATAGAAAATGCAATATTTAAAATAGATGGCAACTGGAGTGCACTACAGCCCTAAATATTGCTAAGTGTAGTTTAACTTCTGTTTGCAACAGTGTGAAATAATTCCTGTGCATGGGCTAGAAAACCAAGTATTTTTAGACTTACAGAAAACCAAGGAAAGATTTCAGTCGGAAAAGAGGTATTTCAACTAGCTGAATAACAAGATAGTTCAATTCATTCTCTGAAAGGGAGACTGACTGTGCAATAGCAACAAGTGCACATTATTGAGAACTTTTTTTCTGATATTTTAGATAAATTGTTAACAGGAAAGCAGATGAAGTTTTATCTACAGAGACAACAACACATCTGGAATAGTCACCCATAATATGACTAATTGAAATAAATGTAATTCTTAACACTCAAAGTCTTACATGTCGTATATGAAGCTTATTAAATTATCATCCCAATATTCCATCAAATTCCTAATATGACTATGCCACATAAAAGAATTCTGATCATCCATTATATACTCTTTCCCCATCTACCTAGTTCATCTATTTATCTTTGTAGTTATGTATACCTATACGATCATGCATAATCAGTGAATACGTTCATCTGTACACTGATTCCAGAATTGAACAGGGAATTCAGGATAAAGATGTACCTAGATCTCGTGCAACAGAAAGACTGCTAAGTGTTTTGTTGAGTTCCACTCCTAATAGTTTCTACCGTTCTACATAATAACGTATTACCTAAGCCTTTTTTTCCATTTCCATCATTTTGCTTCTTGCAAAGCAAAGCACATAAAGTCCTCATAAGAATTGTGCGTGTTTCCTATATTACCAGTCATCACAATGCTGTGCTTTTGCAGCCCACTTTACAAGGTTCTACAATCAGAAAGCAAAACTGAAAGAAAAGCAACGACTTTGTTTCACTTTCTTTTTTTTTTTTTTTTATAAGGAGCTGTATACATGGGGTCCAGAGTTCCAGGTAAAACCTAGCTCGCTTTTCTTGAAAGATTAATTTAGAAAGCAGAAATACATAAAATTAATTAAAACCCTGCCTTCAGGTATTTACTAAGTTCACAATTTGTAAGCAAGAATCTTTTCCAGACACAGTTCATTGCTTTTTCAGCATTTATTATCTCCCTACACACAAATTTAACTAAGTTAGCACAGGCCCTCTACATTCACACAAACACTACTCCCTCCCTAAAGTTTTTAGCTCCTAGTGTTCTGAAAACAAGCATCAAGGCATGAAACGTCCACATGGGCAATGTCATTCTTGGAGACTGTAAAACAATCCATGTACCAGATGGATTTCCCAAGTCATTTTTCAGAAGACACCGAAAACCGTAATACATGGCAAGCCATTTTCACTCTGCTGCTTTTGGAAAGAACTACGGAAACTTCTGGAGAGACCCATGACTACTGCAGAGACACTGTCAGAGATTAAAAGTTATTCGAAACGCTTATTTTGTGGATCTGATTTGGATAAGGTAGCCCATAGGCAAAGAGACTTCCTGAGCAACCTGCGAATCTCTCAGCAACCAACACAGGGATAGAGTGTATCTAGGTCTCATCATAGGCTGACAATGTACCACCTACGAAAAATGCATAAATGATTAAGATAATGAATTAGAAAACACTGACACTGCAGAGAAATTGCTAGAAACAAATGGAGAAGTGAAACAAAGGAGATCAAAAAAGACATAAGAAGTGGAAAAAATAAAAGGGAGGAAGTGTGGGATAATTTGAGAAGGACAGTAAGACAATACAGAGAGAAATAAGCCATGGTCTCCTACAAATCAAGAAGAGATAAAAAGGAAATAAAACAGAGCAAATAAGAACAGCAACTATCCTTAATCTTTCCCTATTCATTCAAAAAAAAAATACAATGATAGGGCACATTAATATTACTTGGTTTATGTTTGAATTGCAGTGAATGTCTCCACTGATCATAATATTCAGTATCTTTCCTCCTTGTATTAGCCTTCTGCTCAGCAGATGGAAAGCAAATTACTGATATCCTAATTCAGACTACTTCTGCAATCACTTTATCTTTCCAAATATTACATTCTACCTAGCTTAATATCATGTGTCATCTAAATCATCAGTTTGCAGTGCTACTGATACTCTTCCAATCTTATTCTTAATTTAATGAAATTAAATAAGTTTGTTTTGTGTTTATTCATTCAGCATCAGGGCCACTACTGAATCCAACATGGCCCTATGCTTTTTGTTGGTCATAACTGATCAATGCCAAATTTTAGGGGGAGACTGGAAAAATAAGGACAAAGTTATTTCAAAGTTGATGAGAAATAAAATCCACTTGCTTTTTAGTCCCAGTGATTATAAAGCAAGTTATACAAAAAACATAATTGACATGATCCTTTAATGCAAATGGTATTAAATCCCTGCATGCTGTACAAAGCTTACACAAGCAGAAGAGAAATAAAATTTTTTATTACTGTTGTTCAGAATTTCTCATTTAGCAAAGAAACCTAAAAAAATCCTATCAATTTAATACTTCTTCGGATGCATCTCAGTAAGTCAAATGTATCAAAAGAAAAGTGTAGGAAAGAAAATGTAGGAAGTGTAGGAGAACCTCCATGTAATCTTGAAAGGCAGATAGTAGGAAAGGGGAGCTGACAGCAGACATCCCTATCCATGTATAAAACATATTCAAACAGTTTAAGGAGAAAAAGTTCCCTATCTCCCCCGAGGAAGTGCTGAGATGCACTGCTGCTCTTCCTCCCCAAGGGCATGATCACATCACAACTGTTCCAAGTAAACGAGAGCTTTTGCTTGGATCAGCTGGCTTGATCTCTCCTGAGAAAGGTGAGGGTATTTACTTTCCAGCTACAGCTTGGAACTTTTTAATAAAAAAGAATTTTTGGCAAAGTCTTCTTCTCATAAACACAACAGTTAAAATGTCTTCCTTCACCTGAAAATTGAAAGACTTTTTGCACAACCAATTCTACCACAGCGTAACTGGTACTTAACAAGCACGAATTTCCAAGGCAATTCATTTCACGGAAGGCTAGGTCTAAATCTCTTCCCTACCCGAAAAAAAAAAACAATAAAAAACCCTCAAAGTTATAAGCAAACATTTATTTCAACCTCAGGAAGTAAGAATTTCCTGCTTAATTTAGAATTGCGAACACTTGCACTTCTTTCATTGGACAACTGTGTAAGCAATTGGTCTTATGCTCTCTAAGCACTGTAACACACAGAAACATATCTTTCTTTCTTCTAAAAACTAGAAAGATTGGCAAGATATATTTTATTAGTAATCACCATTTTGAAGTGAAGAAGTCAACAATGGACCCAAGATTGCACAATCTGTATGCAAACCGACATTCAAAATTCAACTAGACAAATCCCTGAGCAATTTGGGCTAACTTTGAAGTTAACCCCAATTTAAGGAGAGTCAAATTAGACTATCTGACCTCCAGAGATCACTTATAGTGCAAATTATCTGATGGCTCCTTTAGTTGCTAGTGATTTGAATCTGTTATGTTTTCATTTCTGATACATGGTGAATAAGGTCTAGGCTATTATTGTGCTTCATGATACAATGGAGCCTATTTTTGCTTTACTACAAAAACACAGAAAAGCTGGTGTTGGAATGGACCTTTGGGGATCATCTGGTCCAACCTCCTCGGTCACGCAGGGTCAGCAGTAGCAGATTGCCCAGAGGCAGGGCTTGAGTATCTCCAAGGATAGAGACTCCATAGCCTCTCTGGACAACCTGTTCCAGTGGTGGACCGTCCCTAGAGAAATCTTTTTCTAATGTTTAATCTGAATTTCTTTTTTCTCAACTGGCTTCCCATCCTGGCACTCAGCACCACTGAGAAGAATCTAGCTGCATCTTCTTTACATCCTAAACACCTAGTGGGAATTAGGTGTTTGAAAACATTGATAAGATCCCTGGATCTTGTCCAGATCTAGAACTAGAAGTTCCTTCGCTCCAGCTGAACAGCCCCAGCCCTCTCAGCCTCTTCCATAACAGATGCTCCATTCCCTCAAACATCTTCATGGTCCTTTGTTAGACTCGCTGCAGCAGGTCCCTGTTTTGGTGAACCCAGCACAGGACATAGCACTCCAGATGCGGCTTCACCAGGACCGAGTCATAACCCTTGACCGGATGACTAACGCAGCCCAGGACAGCAGTGGACTTCTTCCCACTAATTCAGCTCATTGCCCCTCAGGACACCCAGAGCCTTCTCTGCCGAGCAGAGACTGACACTGACTTCTTATTTCAGAGTTAGAAACATACTCATGATCTAGATTGGAAGTTACATGCAGTACCCTATGAACTATGTTCTCATTTCTTGACTAGCATAACTAACTTCTATTATCAAAACATGTTTTATTGTACAAAATCATACAGTTGCAAGGAAATGTTTAAGGACAAACATTCAGTATTACATAGTGCTAACCACACAAAAGCTTTTATCACTACTGGTGAAGACTCAAACTGTAGGCTGTCCTTTAAACAGTAAAATACTTCCAACTTCCAGCAGAGAACACGATTATTTGAGCCACCTGACCATACTTGATGACTTCAGGTCAATCACAACAGGCAGTCAAGTCCAGAGAATACACTTGGCTACCTCCCAGGCCACAATTACAGTTGCTCTTGACTGGTAAATTCCATAGCCACTGGGTTCCAAGCTGCTTTTTCATCTTCAGAAATTATATAGGTTACTATGAAGTTCCTGTGCTGCATAGAAAGCAACTCTAACAGTTGCAGTTCAGCAGCCCTTGGAAAGGAAAGCTTCATTTTCTGAGGGCTGCTTTACAAGATGTCTTGAAAGAGAAAACACCTACTGGATTTCAATGTTCCATACAAATGCTACTACTACATGGAGACAGAAGAAATCTGACAGCAATTACAGGGTTTCAGTAATTCTGAGGACCAACAGTCACAACAAAACATAACTACACGTTCACTGGGATGATTGACACCAGGAAGCCAACTTAGTGCTACACACATGCGCCCTGTTTTTAACTAAAATGTACTAGTGCAAGATTCAAAACTTGTATGTAAATAAAGTCTCTTGTATGGAAAGGATAATGAACTGGTAATAATTTATGACCAGAATTAAAATGTCTGTTCCACCCAGCCTTGCTGAAATATATATAATCTCTCATTCCTTTCCTTATTTGTAAAACAGGGATAAAAGTGTTTCTTTATAACAATTACATGAAAAATCAAATAACTGAAAGATACAAAGTACTGAAAGTGACCCTTAAACAAAGATACTTAAATATAACCATACATTATATATCCAAAATAACCTAATTTCACTTGCATTTTTTTCCTTTATGTAAAAATGATGTAGTCATCACTGATACTTTCAACCTTGTGGGACATCCCTCTATTGTTTACTTCAAAAAAAAAGAACATTATGGCTCCCTGAAATTCATAAATTAAAGACAAAGAAGTAATTCTAAACAACTGAGATTTTTACTCAGACTATTTAAAAGCCTACTACTAGTACTCATTTAATTCAATTGAAGAATAACTGGAAGAAAAGATTTAAATAGAAACCTATTTTTCAGATCAAGGTGCAATATATCAAAGCCTAATACATCATATTATTGTATTATATCAAGCAGCCCTACAGCAAAAAGCTCCATATTCTATTAACTTAAATAACAATCAAGACAGACCTTTCAATAGCTCCTTTACACGACCTGAAAAAAAAAAAAGGGTTCCAACTCTCTTCCTTTTCAACTTATCTACTTACAATCATAATAATGGAGTTACCATTAAGGCAATGAACAAAACCCCCTGCATTCAGTCAAGAATACAAAAGCAGAGAGGAAAGTCTCAAACCTAAACAGTTTTTTTTATAAACAGAGATAAGGCCTAAGATGTTTGGGGTTGAGAGAAAAGCAACAGTACGTTAGGCCACCTAACAAATACAAGCACAAGGATACAGGAGAATGGCCATGCCCTTCATCTGTTCTGTGACAGGTTAACATCCTACCGCTTTTAATCTTTCACATAAAATTATTACACTCATTTTAGGATACAAAGAAGCTGAGCAGGTTCATCATCTATCTTCCCAGGCTAAAGGCTTATTATGTGTTTCCTATAATTATGTGAGGGTCCATCCTGAGATCCGAGGCCTCCACAGTCCCATATCCATATACAATGCAGAAAATGCAGTTTATACAGGGCCTCTGAAGAGTGGCATTACATTCACAATACATAATTATGGCTTAGAATTTTATTATAAAACAACAGCAACTAAGACTAAAATTCTAATCAAGTTCATGTCATAATATGTGTATGACTGTGTGTTTACACACATACATAGACATATGTGCTTTGATAACATACATACATATGTATATATACAGGACATGGTCCCAACTATTGCAAATCAAAGAGTCCATGAAGCAACAATCGGCCTAGGTTCAAGACATGAAGAATAGGTCTAAAACAACAAAAGATGAAGATGCTTTACCGCACACACACATAAAGCTTTCCTCCTAGGCAGAGTGCAAGGGATTGGGCATAACAATGGGGGCCTGCCCCAATACTTCTGAAAAACACCTTGTACAGAAAAAATAACTGCTAAAAAATAACTCTATGGAGACCTAGGAAAAAAAGTGCTGGACCAGCGCTTCAGAGCGAGCACTGGATCATCTATGAGTGTACACATGTGCATTTTTTCAGCACTGCAACTGTGTGCCAGTCAGGGAGCCATGAGGTGAGTACACCACCCAGACCTCGGCAGGGGGACTCGGGGACACCTACAGCCACCAGCGGGTGATAAAATCCTGCGTGACAAGCTGCAGCCGAACGACGTGGGGGCACCCGCCAGGGCTCGGGGGCAGCGCGCTTCCCAACGAGGCCAGCGCTGCGTGTCCGCAGCCCGCGCCGCTCGCTCGCTCGCACACAGCGGGGCGCGGGGCCCGCAGCGCGGGGCGGCTCCGGTTGTTCGGGCGCGGAGCGGCGCTGAGGAGAAGCCGAGCTCCCCTTCCCCCCCGCTCCGCCCGCCGCGCTCGGGCCTCCCGCCCCTGCATGCCAGGCCCGCGGCCGCGGCCGGGCTCTTACCGGGCGGCAGCGGCGAGTCCGTGCGGGGCGCGGCGGTGCCCCGGGGCGGCGGCGCCCGCCCGAGCCGCGTCCCTGCTGCGGCAGCGGCAACGGCGCCTTGTCACGGAGCAAACATGACGCGCGGGGGGAGGGCAGGGCGCGAGGCGGCGGGATCTCGCGGGGCTACCGCGCAAGTCTCGCGAGGCGGCCGCGCCCCGCCCCGGCAGGCCGCGGCGGGAGGAGGCGGCCGGGGCGGCGCGCGGGGGTCGCGCCGGGCGGGTGTCCGCGAGGCGGAGGGAGAAGCTGCCGCAGAGGGGGCTCTAGGCCAGGAACCACCCTAGGGAAAGGCGGCTCTTGCCGGGCAGCTGGAAGGGGAACGCACCCAAAGCCGGCAGCAGCACCAGCTGGCAGCACCGCAGGAGAAAGCCCTGGCTCCAGCAGAGCTTGAGGGAGAGCAGGCTGAGATTTACAGTAAATAGGAAGCATTTATCACCGAGGCTGCGTTACAGAGCAAGACAGTGGCAACAGGGTGCCCAGCAAGATCAGCCAGGCCCCTCAGCAAGCCAGCAAGGCATCCTCCTGGCACCCCCGGGGAGCAGATAGGTTCCTGCAGGGGTTTGCAGCCATGACCCGTGCGCCCTGGCACTGCTGCTCGAGGAGCAGGTGGGAAGAGGGACAGGTAGCAGGCTGTTGTACAAGGAGAACTGCATGGCTGTAGACACTTAGCCCAAAGGAAGAGGATGGTGCAAGTCTCCACACCATGGAGAGTTTCACTACACACTTCTGTTGGTCTTGTCTTCCCTGGGTGCTGCTGTCAGGCTCTCCTCAGACACAGTGGCGATGACCAAGTTCCCACTCCTGCAGCCCAACCGTACAGTCCCCTCCACCACGTCCCTCCTCAGCACGAGCACCCCAGGGCTGCAGCACAAATCGCAGGAGTTCACTTGATGCAGTGTGTAAACGCAGCCTCCGCTCCTGGAGGGGCTGTTGCACAAGACCCAAACAAAATGAGATTGAGCAACACTGGCAGCTGCTTAGGTCCCAGAAATTCATGGCTCTCCCCTGTATGTCCCAAAAGGTGGCTTGCAGATTCATTAATTCTTCAACTGTGGAATGAATCCCAAGTGCTTTACTCCAAAAATCTTACACGTGCAAAAACTCCAGACTAAAACAAGCCTCTTCTGGCAAGAAATATCACCCAGAGAACAATGGTAAAAATGGTTAAAATAATATAGTGTTATTTGAGAAGTCTGTACTTTCTTTAGTTTTGTACCTCTAAATGCCCAGCTAAACTTTTGTCTAAAGCCACATTCAAATTCTGCTATGAATCAGCAGTTTCTGTCTTGATGAGAAGACCTTGGCAAGGAAATACCTCCCAGAAAGGGGGAAGAGATCATAAAAACATATTAAAGCATTTAAAAAAATATTTAAAATACGCCAGGTCAGAAATATGCTGTCAGAAATATACCTAAAAAAATATCAAATACACGAAAGTAAATCAGACTCAGAAATGTCCTTTTTTATTTCATCCGAGCAGATGTGCCGCTGCACAGAGCAGAGCCACCTGCACCAAGCAGGACTCCCCAGCACGCTCCTATGCCCCACACCCACATACTTACACTAACCACAGCACGAAGACAAACCTTATCATTAACTGCAGGTTTTTATGCTTTGCAGACTCCACCAACAACCAAGAGCTGCACAACTCTCAAGGAACTTCTTAGGTTTAATAATGCTTAATGTTGTTAGATTATGCAAACTTTCATATCAAGATGGTAAACCTCAGGTTTTCTGGGTGTATTTGTCAAGTCCTCACACAGCCCCTTAGCCATCTTGCAATATTGAGTCTGACTTTCTTCTTGTAAATTAACCATACGTGGATACATTCTTCTATTCCTACAGAGGCTCATTGATTTCTGACCCCAAAGCTTCAGAGAGATGATGCAGCCAACCTCCAGAATGGGACTAGAGGCTCAGGTAACACAAGGCAAATCAAGGAAGCAAATTAACAAAGCATTCTACATTCAAAATCTTCCAGTCATTACAGAATCTATATTTTTCAAATGCACATGATGACTACAGTGTAGACTCTTGTATTTTAATTATCTAATTCCATTAGAGATCCTGAAAATTCTTTGTCATGTAAGATATGATCATTACTATTGTAAAATAGTCTGATGCCAACTAGGTGCATAGAGGAAGAGGAAGGGAGGATAAGTCCAATTTAACCTAACCTTTATAGGGGCATCAGAGTGTTGCCAGCTTTCCAAAGGATCATTGCAATTTTTCTATTTCAATTTTTCTATTTCAATTCTCACACAAAAGTAACTTATTAGGTAGTAGCTGTTAAAAACAATCTTGACAGAAAAGCAATGTGTCCGTTCAAACGAGAAAAATCTAGTTTGCCACCAGTGTTGCTCTGCTTTAAAATCATATTTTTTCTTCATCGTTTTCCTTCTTTAAATTCTTCAATGACAGTACAAGTACTTTATCATCTACTGCAAGTACTCTATATTCATCTCAGCAACCTTTTTTTTTCTTTTAAATGTCATAATACTTCCCCTAACAGTCTCCATGTTTCTCAATGTTAGCTGAATGTATCAAAGCTATTTAAGTATGTAAATGTAGGGCACAGAAATAATGGCAATGGATATGATCTGCCTGTGAAGAGTTTTCACATACAGGACCTTCTCAAATGATTCAAACTCAGGAGAAAGAGCACCCAACAGCAACTCACAGTGCCCCTCTGCTACAAGCAGCTCCTGGGAAAACTTGTCATCTCCAGTATTTCATAAATAAATCTTAAACACCCAGCTGGACTTCTAGCAAACCTCTTTCTACCTATGATGAACCCACTGAACCACTCGAACGCGACAATGTCTTAACTGTCTAGAATTGAGCAACTTTGCCAGTTTCTCTGGGAATCAAGGAGGGCCCTTTAGAGCTGGAGCCCCCCACACTGGACTGTGCCAGAGTTACTGTCTCTCCTTTCAGCTCTGCGCACACGACCTCCCTAGAGGGACGAAACCCAAGGATGGCAGGTGAGGCAGGATGGAAAGGCCTGTTCCAGTACTAAGACGACAAGAATTTTAAAAGTCCCAAGAACCTGGATGAAAACCTAGTGTGAGCTGCAGCCTTTGAAAATAAAAGACTTCTGACTATAGTCTCCACAGATAAACTCCCAAAAGTTCATCAATCTATTGCTACAGAAGGACAAACCCACAAAAATTTGTAACTGTTTACTGTTCCTTGTTTGTTTTTTAAATACAGGAGAACTTTCACCAAAACTTCACACCCATTACTGTTTAAATTTTCTTTCCTAAGTCCCTCAGGAATCAGTGCTGAGCACCACGACAGGAACAATTGCCCGTGGCTGTCACTAGAATTCAGCCACCTCATTTGAAAGTCACTATGACTAAATGAAAAGAAAAAATAGCACTTTCATCCTTTGGAAATTGAAGAGCTTTCCGAATCTCTTTTGGGCACCCTTCAGGACACATCAGAGGAAAGATTAGCCTTCCAGCCATCTGCAGCTCCATATTAACACACCAAAAATGACAAAAAGAATTTGCCAAGACACTTTTATGGAAGAATCCCAGCTACAGGCCAGGAAAACTTGAATCACAGCTCCTCAATGGGCAACACCACTTGTCCTCTCCTTCAGAGCAAGCACAAGCTGAAGCCTTCAAAACCTACAGACTGTTAGAGGTCAGCAGCAGGTAGTGCCCTGGCCTGCAGGATGGGCATACCTGACTTCTTTCTCAAGACAGCCTCAGTCTTATTCCAATTAAGAAGGCAAAGCAGATGGTTCTAACGTGCAGAGGGAGGCCAGCAGAAGGCCATGAAATCACACAGGTTTCCCAGAAAGAAGGCTGGGGATACTGCCTCCATTAGCTCAGCTCTGTCCTCCCACTTCTTTGCAGCCAGGGAAACAATCCCTCCAAGGCTGCAGATCTCTCCAGTGCCACTTCTCTGGCTTTCCTCCTCCCACCTTCACTTGGACTAAAGCAGATTTCTTCCAGCATTCAGCTCCACAAGACTTATGCTTTCCTATTATTTTATGCAAGTTGATGCATTATTTATCAGTTTAAATATATTGTTTTGTAATCCCATCAAATGTACTTTTAATCTGGGGCAGTAATGACAATGGTATGATAATGAAAGAAAAATGTGCAAGTGTTAACAGTAAGTCTTTCTTTTTTAAAAACTGTTATTAAACTATCCTTTTCTCGCAGTATGCACATTTAACTGTTCTCTTCTGATTCAGAAATTATTCCAAAACTATGAGCATTTCCATTGTCACTCTATTTGTTCTATTTTTTTCTAAAGCAGTGCCTAGAATAGAGCCCAGCATTCAGAATCAGAGTATGTTGTTTATCTAGGTTTTGTTTTTAAGCACTTCTCCACAATACAGGATAATTTGGGACCATTACAGAAAATTGGATTTATAAATGAAATATCTTAATTAACTGCATTTTACTTTTACTGACATTTTCTTTCCAGCAGATATTGCTAATGCTGGCATGCCTCGTTGTTGTCATGGCAATGAAAGGAGTCTATATGTTTTTGGATGTGACTCAGATCATTTATACAGAAATGGGCCACCAAGTAGAAGAATGGACATTGGATATTTCGATACTACCAGCAAAGAAATAGTTTAAGGGAGAAAAGAAAACCCCCAAACCATCACCACCAGCCTTTGAACATCTGCTCCTTGATTAGATACAAGACACCAAACTGCTACTTGTGACCCCATCTTGCAATTAGATCTGTGTGGGCAGAGCTTTGTCAGCTTGGAGCATTATTGAAATTACAGAGATCTGCTTGCACAGTTATATAACTAGACCAGGACCCAGATTTGTCCAAATAAATGCTCTTAACATTGAGAAAGACACAGGAAGAGCCTTGTGTACTCCTCTCAGTGAGGAGAGATCTTGAAACCAATTATTTCTCTGTTAGGGCTCATTCAGAGGCAAATAAGACACGTTTGTTGGCTAGGGAATTCACAGTTTACACATGGCAAGAGAAAAACAACAAACATTTCTGAGAGACGAGCTAACCATAACTGAGGAGGACACAGGGGCAGGAGGACGCGTCAGCCATTGATCAGGTGTGGAAGTAGCAATTACAAACACTAAGAAACATGACTACAGCCTACATAAATCCATGAAGTGTTTAGTAAAATAGATTGCTAGGCTAAAAATACCATTCAGCTATGTCATCTGTATGTTACCCATCATAACATGAGCTCTTTTCCTGGGGATCTAACATAAATGAGGAGATTGGTTACTAGGATATTAGGACAACCTTTGCCAGTGCAGGGAGGCCAAGCATAGAGGCACTGATGTATATGCATCTGTGTCGCTCTCTCATTTCATCTGACTCATATTCTGCAGTGACGATTCTTCTGCAGGGCAGTTCCCGTCCTCAGCAAGCTGTGCCCCACCACAACTGCTGCTTGTTAGAGAGCAATCTCTTGCCACATCCACACCGCCAGCTGGCTTTTACCCCAGGACCAGTGCCTCAGAGTCAGCACTTCCAGAGCTGGGGATTGCAGGTGGCTGCATCACCTCCCTTGTCCTGCTCTGGGAACCTAAAGTGCTGCCAAAGTCAGAGCAGGGGCCAGTCTGAAGTCATCTCAGATTTAGGACCAGATCCCATTTCTTTAGCTACTGGTCACTTTTCAAACTGCTGCAGGCCAGCCTGGATGAAGCACTGTTCTGCTTATCAGAAATGTCCTTGCTGGGCCAAAATAGCAACCGTGCCAAAGAACACAAGGGAAAAATATGTGGGAAACAGGAGAAATTTGTACTGGAAGACAATGAATGAGAATATAACAG
>JAUBNY010001163.1:285777-299856 GCA_032275445.1 Crypturellus soui
CAGCTCTTACACCCGCTTCCCACCCCGTCCAAATGGGCTGCTGTGTTAGAAATGCTGCATGGAGGTTACCTGAGCTGGATTAACCCTGGCAGGCACCCAGAAGGTGCTAGTAATTAGTCCAGGGGTGAGCTGTACTATTTCACTTTACTCGCAGCTACCGTTTTTCAAGTCACAAGCCAGCAGGGAATCCTGCACCGAGTATGTCCTCAGCAGCCCAGATTCCCAGCAGCTTTCTACTGCAATAGAAACCAAAAAAATTTTTTTTTTCTCTTTCTAAAGATACAGAGTTAGATTCGATCCTCAATGGTTAAAGCCAATCCTCTACAGAATTTCAGCTTTGAGTGCTTCCCCTGGGGTTGCTTAGCCATAGTCATACCTGCAATGATAAACATGGACTGAGCAGATACACTGAGATCATTTCCATTACTCATCTCAATTGCAGTAATAAGAAAATCAAAAAAAGTGCGACTTTGCTATACTAGCTATACTGGTACTAATCAAGGCCAGTTCTTAGTTACTGTAGGCAGAGTAATTTCGTTACTTAAAATATTTTTTAAAAGCCATAATTTTATCTGTACTTTTTGTCATAAAACAAAAATTTTAGAAAGAAATAATTGAGTGAATACTGAAAACTAGCAGAGGAATCTATTTAAAAGGGAAAAAAAATGAAGTTTGCTGAGCATAAACATCTGAAAGTAGTGACCGTGTCAGATGGCTGATGACAATCTCTGTTACATGAATGAAGTGCCAGATGCCAAAGATGTTTTAAGAAAAGATTCAATATTCAAACGCATGATATGTAAAATTATAGTAACAAGAAATATTAACAGAGGTGCTGGGTAGAAATCTGTTAGGTACCTCTGTATGCACTGCAGAAAAAAATCCAAGGCTATTTTTCCAGTTTGAGAGGACTAGCAAAAAGTACAAATGAAGAGAGCTGGGCTGATGCCTGAGAAGGCCCAGCACTGAATGATTTCTACAACACAGCACAAAAATAACAGCAGGTGAGGATGTTCTGTCATGTGTGCCAAGGGTAACTCTGCTGTTGTAATCACACCCTCCAGTTTGCCCGAGTCTGTGTTGCTGGATGACATTTTTTATGACGGATTTCCAAGTTCCTCCCCTGTAAAGAATACCTCACTTATCTCTGCTTTTTCTTTTCGTTACGCAAGTAAATATTTATTAGTTACATTGTCAGAACAGCGATTACGTGCCAGGCCCCAAGGTCCCACTACCGCTGGGGAAACGCTGCTCTGGCAGCTCTCCCGGGCTTCCCGGGGAGCAGAGCTCCCTGCTGTCCCCGCGAGCCCCTCCAGTCCCTGCCCGGGGCAGCTGCGCCCGGACCGCGGGAGGCACCGTAGGGCACTCCTGGCTTCGCTTGCTTTGAACTAACCTTAAAACCATAAAACCAGGGATGGGGCTGAGAAAGTGGCCACTGGATTATACCTGGAAAAACCAAGAGACATCCAAATGATTGGCTTTTCTTTGGGGCACTGAATCACCTGGAATTTCTTCCCAGCCTCCTTACAGAGAATGCAAAAAGGAAAGTACTTCAACTATAGGAGCTGATATTCTCCAACATTTCTTTGACTATCGATTCTCATTTCCCTCTTCACTGATAGCTCCTTAAAAGCAGCTGTCTTCTCCAAAAGAAGATAATTTCCTTTATGGGGTGTCTCAGTGAAAACAAAGGATGACAACAAGCTACAGATACACAGAGAAATTTTCCCTGTGCTGCCACCCCTCTCAGTTTGTCTCAGCTAAGGCTGCTGCTGCAGAAAGCAGTGGGCAGGACACGGTCTCCAGAGGCTGCTCGGCCTCCGCAACGGGCATCGTCACGAAACGCTTCTCGACAGGCTCTGCGACACGTCCTGCCCCGAGGCCGGGCCTGGCTGCGGGCGCTGACACTGCCCAGAAGGCACAAGTCAGGGCAGCCTCTCTGGGCTGGTTGACGACGCGTTTGGGGACGGATTAGTGACGGATTCGGTGCGCTCCACAGTGCAACAGCTCTGAACTACGCCGCACACCCCTGCAACGTCACCACTCTGGCACCTACCAGCAGTGCCGCAGCGGGCGCTAGCGCAAGCAAAGAAGCCCCCGCAAGGCTGCCCGATAAATGCTTCTGCCCCACCAGGCAGAACAAGCCATCCAAACCCCAGCCAAGCCCTGAGCTGTTTTGTGGACGGCTGTCAAACTAGGAATTCCCGTTGCTGGTTTTCCCTCCCAGCAACTTGCCTTGGCTCAGCACAGGTCTTTATCTGCCTTCCTGTGTACTCCAGGGCCATCGAGGCAGCTTTTGTTTCCTCATGCTCTTCAAGGTGCACCTCATTTTTCTGACACACAGTTAGAGTGGCAACCATTCCTGCTTGTCCCAGGGCTTCTCCCAGAGCAAGCAAAAATGCTTTAATGGGTTTCTGGCATAGAACTCCATCAAAATTGAAAATAGCTATTTAAGGCACAGTTTGCCATTACGTGGATCAAAATGATGTTTCAAGCAAAAATGACATCTGAAGAGGAATAAATTTTGAAAACATCCTATGAAAAATTACTTTTGAAAATTCCATTTTTGATCCAGAACTTAAAGGAGGAAGTTGACTCTGCCAGAAAACAGTTCGATGCCTCTAAAGAGTGATAGCACTAAATGCCTGGGAGGACTGTATAAAGTCCTCCCAAATTGGGCAATCTGCTGTCTTTGGGAGAAAAGCACCATCTTTTTGTAATATATCTGCAGGCAATCATCACTTGATGCTCCATGACATTCTGGCTCCTGTAGACCACTAGCCTAAACAGTATACCTGAGGACTTTAAAAAATAATATTCATGGAGCATATTCATCTTTTTGATTGCTCTTTACGTAAGGACAAAAGGACAAAGCCCATTAATATTCCTCTTTTTACAGTTTTCTCCCATGACTGCAGCATTCGGAAAGCGAAGCCTCTTCCTTCCAGATCACAACCAGCAGTGCCCTGGGGAACTGCAAACCAGGCAAGCAGCTCAGAGCACCCGGCTCACCAAACCCCTGGCTGCTCCTCGGAAAGGCTAACGATCACCAAAGTTTGCCCCATGACAAATGCAATGAAAAGCACACAGATTTTCTGGTGTAGCCAGATCTGTGTCTCCCCGTGCCCTTTTACCACGCCGGTAAGGAGCAGCAGCAACTCTTGGCTACAGAGCCCAAGTAGAAGATTAAGCAAACTTCACACCTGGCTTCAAGCTAACGCTTTGACAGGGATGCCATAGCTCTAACTCATGCCAATTTTCCCTTAGGACAATAATAACAAAATTAAAAGCTGAGTTTTCAGCTAGCACATACTGACTTACATTCTTAGGTCAGTTAAGTTTTCTAAACTCAGCCTTATCTCTTCATAAATTTTGATAAAAAAGCAATATTTCAACATCATAGCAATAGGTTGTACTGTAGATGTCAAAAGGGTTAATTTTTTTTTTTTAAACATTGACATTTTCTAACTTGATCCAAGAGGCTCCTCCTCTTCTTAGGTCCCCTTTTAGCTACTGCTGAAGAACCTCAGTCCCCACAGACTTCAGACATACAAACCACCCGATCCTATCTTGTAGGAAGTAACTTTAAAAGCACATACATCATCAGAAATGATGTGTAAGATACGATCTGGTCAAGGAGTTCACAAATGTGCCCTTGCAGCATGTGCTGCAGCTGGATCTGGGCAGCCTTTGCTCGGCCTGACCGTGCACAGTGACAGGAGAGGCCAGAGACCTGGCTCCATCACCAGGCACACGGGAGCCTTGCCCAGGAGCCTCCGCAGGACAGAGCAGGACCCCCCTATCCTAAGGGCTGTGCAAAGACATTCAGACAAACAGATGCTGGAAGACCATCAGTGAGATCCTGTGTTTTATTTTTTGACTGAACTTCATCTGGCACACACACCAGCCCTGAATTAACGAAGTTTTGTTTTCAGGAAGGCAAAACAGACTGAAGCACCTGAACAGGGCAGATGCTTCACAGACATTATTTGAAAATCTCCTCATTTAGTGATTTTTGTTGCCAGAGTCACAATAAATGAATCTTTTAAACTTACCTGTTCCTGTCTACACTAGCAGCTTGTTGAAAATATACCAAAGCTAATGGAAGGCATCTATAGGCTTGAAGAGTATCAGTCAGCATCGGAAAAAAACCTTGTGTTCAAGTCACCACAACCCACTGTGTGTGTAATGTCACTTCCAGTAAAGCAAACATTTGTCACAGACCTTAAAGCAGTAGAGAGACAGAGTGCTTAGAAACAGAGACAAGATAACCTCAAGCACCACATCTGCCATGTAGCTAAAGAAATTTGGATTCCTCATCTGGGTGTATCATAGGAGGTCAATTGCCAATCACAGTGTCCCCGAGCAAAAGGCAAAGGATTTCCATACGCTGAAGTGATAGATCTTTACTCACTGCATTTCACTCACTTCCCACAGTATCATCTTCCCTCTTGCATATCTGCCCATCAAGAGCACTGACCACTCCTTGAGTCTAGGAAAAAAACAGGCAGCCTCCAGATTGCTTCTAAGCTTGCTCTGCTTATTGGTTGGCCAATACAAGTTTGCAAACACAAAAGCAGTTGTTTGCACACTCGCCCTCACTCCACTTCGCCTGGTGCTCTTCCTTCCTTCGTCGCCCTCAAGGAATCGAACGAAAGCTTTGGTGCCGTAACCCAGCCTGAGGTTTTATTTTCATTCATACTGCAAAACAGTAGCCTAATAGCCTAAACATAATATCTATTTGGTTAATCTGCAAAAGGCCAAGCACAACACACTGCTGCAGCTGTCCCTGCTCCACAACAGTCCAACTGCTCAGTACATTCCTCCTGTCCATTTCACTGCAGGTCAGCTCCAGATTCTGCACGTGGAAACGGCCTCGTCTTTCTCCCAGCCTGGTTTGTGATGAGCTACCTCTGCCTCCTACCTGGTTTTCAGCCTGTCTCTTTGCTCATGCACTGACCCCCAGCCTCTCCAGCACTACAAGTACAACTCAACACAACGCTCTGCTGACCTCTCCTTACACTTAACTTCTTGCAGCACTTCGATGCCCACAGTGGTATTTTCATTCACCCAACTTCCCTCCTCCAGGCCCACGTGTGTACACACACAACATCCTTCAGGGCTCGCTTTCATGCTGATATTCTGAGGATCAGTCATTAGCAGAAAGAAACCAGTTATGGAAAATTTAACAACTGAGGCCTTCCTGAGAGGGAAAGGAATGAAAAAATATAAACATCCCTCTTATAAAGAAACAGTCTTGACAGTTCTAGCAATGAAATAGCTGGGGATTAAAAAAAAAAAAAGAGAGATTTAGCAGAGAAACAGCTTCAACTGAAGTGTTTTAATGCAACTAAATTATAAGCCCTTGAAAAAGGGTAATTACACATACACACGCATTTATCAGAACCAACTGCCAGATGTTTGGCAAGAAGCCAGCATGCGTATAGTCCTAATTTAGCTATTTGCATATTAAAAAGAAAATCATAAAAGGGTTGAACACTGAATGGGAACAGTCTACCCTCATCTGTGTGCTGCCAAGTGACTGGGGAAGCCCTGCCTCATCCAGGCCATCAATCCAGCCGCGTGTTTGAACAGGTGCTTATGGTTAAGCATAAAAACAGCCCACTAATTTCAACTAGAATTGATATTTGTAGGCAAGTCTCTAGGGTAAAAGCTGCACACAGACATTGATCAGTCCAGATGAAATTTTTATCTGTGAATTTTTTCAGGAATACATACACAGTGTCTTGCAGGTAGATATGAACATATCCACGCTCCAAGGGGCTGGGCAGCACTATACAAAAAACTCAAGCCCAAAGAGCGTGTCTATGATCACGGCCGTGGTGCCACGGCTCCCTAGCTGCTTCAGACAACACACAGGCCAGCTCGGCACAAAGCACCGACACAGCTGACTTCTATCTGCAGAAGACCACATAAACATACCTGTTATTGTCCCAGTTGTACTATGAGAAGCAGGAATAACAGCTACTACAGTTAAACTAAAACAATTTGAAAAAGTATTTTCTGTAAAGTGATGTGTTTCTATTGTTTTATTTTAATTCAGGTTATAATGCAGAGTAGATATCAAGTCGTCGTTTTAAGATGCTGCAAACATCCCTACACGTGTCAACTTCTAAAACAGTGCTGGTGTCATCCATACGAACTTACCTTCCTAGCTCTTCTCCAATTTCATAAACATCCTCCACCTTCTGTTGCTTGAACAAAGCCATATTTGGACTCTTCATTGATGCACAAAGATGACGCACCTGGACCTGTAAGACAGAGAATGACATTCAACATCACCTCTCAACAGGGAAAGGATCAGTAAAACATTTCTGATGTAACCACTTTGGTCCACTGCAGCTCATTCATGGCCAAAGCTACCCTGACCAAAACAGCTACAGTACCAATTCAGCAGGTCTGTTGAACAGCGTCCAAATCTGGAAAAAAAGTCTGTGCCTTTAATTGCAGAGGGCTTTTGCTTCTCAAAGTACTTGAGCACATAATTCACCAGAAGCAGAGAATACTCCTTTAAGCCTAAAAGGAAAGTATATGGTTTAACTGGCATGGGATCCTAAAGCATTTACACTATAACAAAAAAAAGAGCTACTGTGAAATGAGCATTACAGGCTTCTTCACCAGCGTGTCCGCAGGCAGACCAAGAGCCCAGAAGAGCACAACACAACTTCCTTTTTCTCACTTCAGGCCCTGATTATGAAACACAGCGGTGAGACTGCAAAAGGAAGCTTCAACTACTGCTGCAAAAAGAGCACTGCAATTTTATCTCCAGGGCTTTCAGGGCAACATCTTTAATCACACCTGGACATTTCATATGACAAAACCAGCAGCATTTATTTTTTGCATGTGTTGTGCTGTATAACGGTGACACTTTCTTCTTGAGTTTAATCACAGCAGGTGAAGTCTGTGAGGTCTACAAGGACAAGCCTCATACTGGTACATTTTGTAATCAGGCAGGACCTTATACTGGTCCCTAGCGACCACCACCAGCTGACTGTGTCTTGAGGACTGCTTTCTCCACAAAGCAGGTTATCCTGGCAAACAGAGCTCTTCGCAAGACTTGCAAAGAGAATAAGGCTGCTGCAGAAAGGGAGAGAGAACCTGTTTTTCCTACCATTGTCAGTGGTCTCTCTTTGGAGATTGCTATTGTAGAAGAAAAAAAAATATCAAACCTGAAATATGAGCATAACATGAAGAAAAAAAATAGATTGATTTTATTTAATTATGCCTAAGTGTAACACTCCCTATATTAGTGGTTATCAACTAATATTTTTTCCAGTTTTCAGCAGGCGGTCCAGAAGCTGCTGCTCTTAAAGAGGAAGACCAGAGACACTAGTCCTCAAGATACTCCCTCCCTCAAGACAGCAAGAGATAACAGATGTCTGTTATCCTGACAGAATGCATTTCAACACAATAACTTGCTGAGCAATTTGCAACATATTTGTCATTTCCTATGCCGATAAACACTAGAATTATCCCAAACAAAAGCCACTCTAGTAGATAGTAAAGTTAAGTAGCTATAAGGCCTCTAACACCATGATAAAACCTAATTACATTGAGCCATAAAAAGCTCAGTGACCAACTCCGGTCAGGCTCTGCAACCACAGTAACACTTACATGAAGTAGGGCAGCTCTGAGCTTTTTGCGCTATATTAAACTGATAAAGTTTTGTCAGCAGTTGTTCAGAGCAGGATTCTCTGAAGCACTGGTACAGATCTAGCTCAACATGTGCCATGTTCAGGAAAAGCAAGCTAAATACAATGCCAAACCTTTCCAAATCCCCCCAATGTTATCTCAGGCTGATTTGCAAAATTAAGTTTTGAGTCCACACAAAAGTCAACTAAGGAAAATGTCCACATATTGAGACAGGCTGAGACTTACCCAAAGACTACAATTCCCTCACACTGACTACTCCCTTCAGCAGAATTCAAGGTGCAGAGCTATAAATAATATCAATGCAAACACACCTAAGAGAAAATCATTGTCCTAAGACAGAAGATTGTCATTCACGGGGCAAGTTAAGAAAATAACTTGAGAACAGGGAACCCTCCCAAGATCTCTCTGAGAGCACAGCCAGTTTGCAGTAGATTGACAAGTCTGCTCATCTCCCAGTATCCTCTGAAGCAGGTGCCCATTTCTGCAGATCCATAAAATCCCCGCACTATTTTCTCAAAAAGAATCAGACCTGCCTCCCCTGGCCAAGACCGTTTGCTGATCTTTTAACACGTTGTCCATACAGGTCAGAGGAGAAAGTCTCTCTATGGCACCGAGGAGCCGTTCAGGCGATTGCAGCCTAAGGCTTCGCTTTTGAGGACAAACCACCAACCTGCTCCGAAGTGCCTGGACCCTCCAGTCACAGCCCCGCGCTGCCGCTGCTTCCCGAGCCTGCCGCTCCGTGACACCCTACACTGCCCTCCGCTCTCGTCACTTCTGCAGATATTTCTTCCTGGCTGTCACCCAGCAGCCACTGTAGCAGACGCCCAAAATAGATCACACACTTGATGATCCAAGACAATTGTCATTAGCAAATACACAGCATAAGGGGAAAAACGTAACAAAAGATGCCCTTCGCGCTGTTAAAATTCATCTGTAATGAAAATGCCATTCACAGGCATAAACACAATGGCCCAGATATCATATCAGAGTGAGGAAACCAAAAGATTTGAACTGTGATGTTTTGTTGGACTCCATTTGCAACTACATAACATGGTTATTTCAAAACATAATTATTCCCATGGAAGAATGAGAGTTTTTTTCTTTTTTTCTTTTTTCTTTACTCACATAACGTTTTCCCTGAGCTGCTCAGTGAAAGCAGACTGAATTAGAGGTTGGACTCATTCAGAAAAATGAATTGCACATTCATGCAAAATGGTCTATCAAAAAAATAAATTGATTGTTAACACTTTTGAGACGTGTAACCAACCATTACTCCAGCAGAAGGACTTAGGGCTACCCCAAGCACATGAGGTCTGCACCAGAATTCATTAAAACAGGAAGACGGGGGGAAATCAGCCTCAGTGGCTGCTGGATCGGGCTAGAAGTTTCAAACCAAAGTTTATTGATAAGCTGTAGAAGGGGTTTGCTATAAAAGCCTAAGTTCCACGGCTTCTGCAACAGCTGGGGAGACGACGCAGCCTCTGAGTGCTCTCACTAAACACCCCAAGTTGCTCCCCTCCACCGTCACACATTGGGATCAACTCTCCTATCTCAGTCCCTTGCTCTAGGATTCCCAGTATTTTAATACGAAGGTCAGCACGTGCTGGCCATACTCTGCATTCACGCTACCTACCTGGTTTCCATAGAGCCACTCACAGTATAGTCCCACCTTCGGGCTCCCATATGCCAGCCCCTCTACCTAACATCCCAAATACCCTCAAAGCAGAAAAGTATCACCAATCTCACGCAAATGATTTACTTACAGTCAAGTGACAAAGCTGCAGCAAAACCAGAAGCTGAACACTGAATTCCCAGATCTCGATTTTAGGCATCAGAAACATTTCCTGCCTAAACCACTTCGTGTTCCTCAGTTCTGTCATATCATAAATCAGACCTTATCTGCCCTAAGAAATATGTGTTTCCCAGGGTGACTTGAGTCATGAATTTAAACATACATATTTATTAAGTCCAAACCCCAGAGGTAAGCGATGCTTCTTCTTAGTGCAGCTTGCACTACGTAGAAAGGAAATCAAGAAATTCACTTCAGAAGAGGGTGACAGAGTCCACCCTAGGGGGAACAGAAGGAAGTTAAGATTTCTCCCTTTTAGAAGGGGCTTCCTGTGTAGTTATTAATCTGTCATGATCAAGTTATTTGATAAGCAATGACTAGTTTGTATATGCTGAATCCACGATAAATATCCACCTACTGCTAAATGACAGAAGGATTATAGAAATTAGAGATGGGAACAAAATATTTGGATCCTTTACCCTGTCGTCAGCTCCGCGTATTTTTTCCTCAGCGAATCTTCTCTAAGCTGCGTGGCCAAACAGTCTCAAGTGACTGAGGTAACCGCTGAATAATGCTGCTCGCTCGAGTACCCTGACACGGGGTGAACCGCTGAACTCCGCCAAGCTCTGCAGCATCCCCTCCGGCGTGTTCTGATATCACGAAGCAGGAGCCGTACTGAGGTAAAAACCAAAACACACCTCAGAACTGACCTGAGCGATACACCCTCCCCCTACAAATTCCTTTTTAATATAGAAAAACGGATACAATTTGGATTCAAACCTTGCCTTTTCCAGATTAATTCTTTAAAAGAAAAAGGAATTTTGTCTTCATTTCTGGTGTTCTAGGCTAAAGCTAGATGGAGTTTCGCTCCAAGGAGACACCTTTCGCTCTTCTCATCCCCACTGAACTTTTTCCTCCTCTTTTAATATTTTGATTCCAGAAAATACTAACACTTTCAACATCAAAAAAGTACTCCTTAGTCTCTACTTTTAAATGACAAAAGAAAAATTAGAACCTTTTGTCAGTTCTCGCCAAACCTTAGGCTCGTGTGAGATTTTTCCTGTCAGAAAGCAACAGCGAGCTACGTTTTTTCTGCCAGAAGACGAGGTTAGCTACTACCTGGCCGTCCCCAAGGACGCGGGACACGCTGGCCGCCCCAAGAAGCCCCTTGAACACGGGGTCCCGCTGTGGAGGTGCCACCAGCCCGCGCTGCCCGGCGCGGGGCCCCGCTGGCACCGCCGCTGTAACCGACCCCGGGGCCGCGCGCTTGGCCCGCGAGCTCCAGGGGAAGCCCCTGCGCGATGCCGCCCGCGAGGCGCCGCCGCGGATCACCAGGGAGAGGCAGCGCTGCCAGCCCTGAGGCGAGCGGGGGGTTCCGCACGAGCGGGTCCCACAGCGCGAGGGCTGGAAGCCCTGCAGCCTCGGCGGGTCCCCGGCAGCGTCTCTCGCGCTGGCCGTGGCCGCGCACCGCACCTGCGCCCCGGGCCTGGAGCCCGCAGCCCTCGCCGGTGCGCGGTGCTCGGCACCTGCCGGGGCAACGGGAGGGCTGGGGGAGCCGCGGGGCGAGGGCAGCGCGCGGAAGGGCCGCCCGAGAGGGGAGAAGGCAGCGCAGATGGCGCCGGTGGCCGCGTGTCCCCGCAGCCCGGCCGCCCCCAGCCCCATCGCACTCACCGGCGGCTGCGCGGGCTCCGCGGCTGGCGGTGCCGGGACCGGCTGCGAGCGGGAGGCGCCGCCGCTCCCGCCAGCCGCCCCGCTCCGCCCCGCGCCCCCTCGCGGCGCCGCGGCAAGAGGCAGCGCCCCCGTCCCGGGAACAGCGAGCGCCGAGGCCCGACTGCCCCGGAGCGGCCGCCCCTTGAGCCTCAGCGAGGGAAACGGCGCCCTCGCCCGCTGCTCGCTCAGGCCGAGGGGGAGAGCACAGGGTGAGCGGAGGCCGCGGGGCTCCCTCGGGGGCAGCTCGCGCCCCAGACCGGCCCCTGCCCCGGGCTCGCGCGGCAGCCGGAGGGCAGCGCTCTGCGGCGCGTGCTGTGACCCCCGGCATCACCCGGGGTCTCTCGAGGCACCGTCAGGAAGCGCGGCCGGGTTCCCTGGCCCCAGCGCTGCCCTCGGGGCGCGTTGCTGCTCATTACCAGGGCAGACGTTTGCAGCGCTGCCTCTGGGGCTGCCGGAGCGCCGAACCGGCTGCCAGCAATTACCCTCCTTCGTGACCTTGCTCGCCTGTCCTAAGGACATCCTCAAAACCCGTAAAACTAGATTGTCTCCAGCTTTATTCCCAGGCAGCAATTGCAATAAGTACTGCTTGGTTTCCTTGCATTTCTTCTGGGTAAGCTGATAGGCAGCACTTGTTATAAGGAATGACGGGGGATTGTTCACACCTTAGAAGTGGCGTATAAATAAATACCCGGCTGCCTTCCCTTCCAGTTCCCCACATGGTTACAATCAAGCAAAGCCACAGCAAACTCTCCTGTTTGAGTGGGCAGGCTGTTTGCATTGCAAAAAAATTGCGCATGTAGAACACATTTCTGAATTTTCTGCTGGGCAAGGGCCTAAAGGCAGCGCGTTTCAGTGTCACAGCCGAAAACAAACTTGCTGCAAGCCGAGGGCTGAACCATGCCCTGCTGGCCTGCCCGCGAGCCGTGTTTACAGCCCCAGTCCCACCCAGCGCTCCCGAACCAGAGGAAAGCGGCCGCGTCTGACCCTGCGGAGGGTGGAGGGCAGGAAGTGGGAGCAATGCTAAAGGTTTCCAAAGGCCAATGCAAGAATTCAGACCTCTTTAAAAGGGAAATAGAGATTTCATTCTTTACCTTTACTGCTACTGTGTCATATGATCCCAGGACACCATGCCAGCGCTCCACGTTATCAGCAAAAAGCACACACCAGGCAGGCCACCCTTCTTGCTCCTGGCTGCAAGGGCGACAAAGCAACACAGAGCAGAGGCACTTTTCAAAACACGACACGCTCACCATACCCCGAGTGACCACCTTCGGGCTTCATTTCCACTGGCTTTCCTTAAAAGAAGAGGTGGGGCAAAGCTACACCAAATCTTCCCCCATTTTATGTCCAGACTTGTCATGAACTACGTCCGTATCCACGACAGAACCAGAACTGTAGATCCAGTTCATCCGCTATAGAACTATATGCAGCTTTTCATGGCATATGGGCTGTATAAAAGAGTAGTTGCAATGTCTTTGGCAACGAGGACAAAACCTTTATGTGCATACGGGACATAAAGAGGAAGGAAACCTCGAGCTGAGTCGCTCTCAAAGCCTCGTAAGTCGCTGACCTCCGAAGGCAGAGGCTGCCGTGCCTGCCAGGCACGCTATTCAGCGTCTCCTTGAGGAAGGGATCAAGGAGGAAGCACATACCTTACATTCCTAAGGGAAGTCTCATCTCGGGCTTCACTAATACCAGGAGAATACCACCTGCATTCACAGAAACAGAAAAATTCCCTATTTTATAGTTTAACCACCAATCACAGTACCTAAAGATGTCATTTTTAGAGTCAGTTCCTCAGCTCAAACCTGAGCTCTTAAAGGTAGCTCACTGCACAGTGATCTAATTGTTTCATTCACACAGAAACCACATCCTAAGTAAAACACACAGGCAGGATGTAGTCAGGATTACGAAATACCCAAACTAAGGCTATCCAACTCATCTTAATTACTCCAAGTATGTATTTTGATTACTTTTTTTTTTCTACTTCTGTGCAGGACCTCAGATTCACTAAGGGCAGAGAACAGCCCGCATATTAAAAAAACCTTTTATTTAATGTCGTGCGTGGTCCCTACGTCTGCTTTTTAATCTAAGCCTGCTCTGAAAGACCAGCAGTTTTGACAGTGCAGAGCTGCCCTTCAATCAGACGTGTAACTGCATCAAATCACAGCTCCTGCAGCAGACTATCATGAAGAAATTCACAGAATTGTAGAATGGTTGAGGTTGGAAGGGACCTCTGGAGATCATCTAGTCCAACCCTGCTGCTCCAGCAGGGACACCTGCAGCTCGTGGCACAGGGTGGCATCCAGACGGGTTTGGAAGATCTCCAGAGAAGGAGCCTCCACAGCCTCTCTGGGCAGCCTGTGCCAGGGCTCTGTCACCCTCACTGGAAAGAAGTTCTTCCTCACATGGAGGAGACATTCCTCCATGTTTAGCATTTTGCCGTGTTAATGCATTCTTAGGGATAAGGTATTTAACATACCAGGTCAGCTAAATCCATCATTCTTACTTACACGCATCCTAGCTGCAGCTTTGTGGACAGAATCGAGGTCCCAAGAAGGAAGCAGGAACATCAGCCGTTCCATAACTATTAAGGCCCCAGCAGCTGTTAGGGCAACACAATCTAAATGATCTGTCAGATGTCCAAGGGAAGACATCACCCCCCACGCACTCCATCTCCAGAGCTTTTCTGTTTATATCTTTAGACTTACACTTTTCAGGATACATCACAGGAGTTTTTAGACCATAGTCTTGTCCTGACTCAATTCTTCTTTATCCTGTTCTGGGACTCTTTTGAACAGTTTTCCAACTGTGCCAATATCTGCACGACAAGACGTTGAGAGCTGTGCACTATTCACCTCTACTATGGAAGACCTGTTTGGACAAAGAGTTATGAGTAATCTCAT
>JAUBNY010001163.1:299956-313656 GCA_032275445.1 Crypturellus soui
CATAAGTTTACTCAGTCAGCATCACCTGCATGCAACATGTCTGAAGTCCACATCTTCGTGCTTAAAAGAAACTTAAATTTGTATATTTTAACCTCTATAGAGACTTCCTCAAATAACATTAGACAATCATCAACTTTACTAATGGTTTTTGTTTCAATGACACCTGCAGTCATTTCTATCTGTTATGAACAAAAAGAAAAAACAGAGCAGGTTGTAATGCAAAGTAGTAAACAATTTATTTTTCTTTACATCAATCTTTAGCAAAACAACACTGGTTACATTTAGTGATTCAAATTTCTTGTACCGCATATTGCTGATTCATAACATGGCACTTAAGGGAAGATTCACTTCAACAGCTACACTGTTTCTTGAAATAAAGTGACTAATTTTCCATTTCTCAGTTAAGCATGACTGAACATACTACTTAATTTATCAGATTTAAGACTAGTCATTCATTCATTCTTGATGTTCTAGGGAACAAAAGTCCTTCCTGTTCTACTAAAATATCTTACCATGTTTACAAAGACAGGGAGAAGGGGAAAATCTCACAGAAGACACCTAAAAGGCAACAAAAATTCTCTTTATGGATTACATAGTTTGTAAAAAAACAAACAACCCAATAACACTTATAATAATACCACCTACAGACATCAACAGGTAAAGCTGGAATACTGCCAAGTTCTTATAGCTAAACATGTAGTGCATCAGATTTCTGACCTTTTAACAGAAGATATTTTAAACAATAGATAAATTCCCCCAGAAAGCCATATATAATTATAAGGATAAAAGAATATTCTGTAGGATGCAGCTGAATGGTTTGGTTCACACAACATACATGGGGAGCCTTGCACAAGAAATCTCACATATCTGCATAGTCTTGAAGTTAAAAAATAAAGCCTGAAAGTGTTCCTTACAATAGACAAATCCATGAAACAGACCACCAAGTCACACTGTAGTTATGTTTGGTTTCATTTGGTTTAAATACTGCTTGTCTATCTTACATACTCTTAACACGAGTTTTTTTTTTTTTTTTTAATTTGCCAGATGAAGCATCAGTAGAAAACTAGCATTTGTCCATAAATTTCTGCAACAGCAAGGTGAGCTTGCCCTGGAGTGCCTTCCTGCCAACTCACCTCAGTTTGCTTCTGTGCAGACTTCTAGGGGTCAGAGGCAAGTCTCACATGCCTGTTGTTGTTGTTGTTGTTGTTGTTTTGATTAAGGCATCAGTAATGACAGTAACGAAGCTCAGCAAAATGCAGTCGGCTTGCTAGGAGTGTGAATAAAACCCCATCACTTCATTTCACAACTGATGCTAATGAAATGGAGACATGATTTCTGGAAGCTTCCTCCCAATTCACATACTAGATCCACACAGCAAGACAAACTTATTTCTACTGTACAAATGGGTAACAACAAATCACAGTAACACAAATTTAACCTTCTTGTATAAAAGAAATAGTCCCGTAACATTGTAAATCTATTTTTGTCCGCTAGAAAGCTTCCTGAACAGTTGCCTCAAAGTTAGTTTTATCTTCACACCCTGAAGACATTAATGAATTCAGTGTGGAAACATCTCTTAAGTTATAGAAGGTCGGTTCATAGTGAAGACTCAAAAAACCCAAGAATAACAGATTTGTAAGAGCAGGGCAGGTACTAACTTCTGAATTCTTCACCTGAACATTTCAACTGTTGCCACTGGAAGGAAGGTCTTAAATGTAATCTTCTCTCTAAGCTTAACACTTAGAAACAAGATGCAAGTAAAAAAAGACTGAACATTACAGAATATTGTGACTTAGAGACCAGCTCTTCCAAAACAAAAGACTAGAAAACTAGAAAATCAGAAAAGCTGGTCCCGTTTTTATAATCAAATACCAATTATGAGTAAAAAAAGGAATACAGTACATGCAATAATATGAAAAAAAAACTAATAAATTCAAGTATGCAACAAAAAGTGATTAGGGAACACCACCCCAACCATGCACATGCTGCTTATAATAGACAAGGTAGACATTTTAGAAGACAAGTAACAAAAATTGATCATATCATGTTTCCCTCCCTAGCACGGATTCCTTGACTTTTTTGAAATTATGGTACACAGGAAGAGGCATACATTAGGTATCAAAAGAAGTTCTGTAAGCTACAATATTTGTCTCACTTCAATAAAGTATTTACCTTCCAGATAAACTTATAATACGCTTAGAGAAGGCTGTAGGTATATTCTCAAAAGTGCTGCGAAACAAGAGCAGGATTTCTCCATCGCCAAGACTTTCAAGACCATTACACACACATACCTGACAGAAATCCGACTTGTTCTTAGAACAAAAGAGAACAGATCTCATAGAAAAAATATTGCAAGAGCCCAATCAGAAAAGAGTCAGGAAAAAAAAAATAAATCACTCTAACCATGTTTAGAAAGCACAGCTATAATGAAGTGAGAGAAAGCAGCCTACAGTCAGTTTTCAGTGGGAAACACCACAGCCAGCGTCCCGCACGCTCCCTTGCAGCACATGAACACATTCACCCAATATTCCAGCTGTTCTCAGGCAAGAGGATCTTGAGGTTTTGTGCACACGCTGTAGCTTTATGCTTGAGTCATGGTTAAATATTTAAGAATTCTATCTCTACCACTATTGTGCAATGGTTATACTTACATGCAAATACTATGTTTCTGTTTAAAAGAGAAAGAGTTCATCCTCTCAAACTCTAGATAGGAGGAGCCCTAAAAATGAAAAAATGCCTTTAACAGATACACAACTAATTAGCTACTAAAACATGGTGTTCCCGGCTAGTTCCCTTCTCTATAAAATCTGGGTTTTGGCTGTGGCTTTTTTTCCCCTGACTGCAACGTCTCAAAACAAACACACACACACACACACACCCCTAGCACAACCCACACCTGAACATGGATAAAACTGACTGCACAGATGATGTATATCACCGTCCCAGTACACACCAAACATTCACAAATAGATTCTCGAACATAAAAAATAAAAATGTGTTCTGATCAATGATGCATTTCTTGTTGCTTCAGGAAACACAAAGGAAAGCAGAAGTTCTTCTGGTGTTTCATTCCATACTTTTCCAGTTGACCTAAAGAATTGCCAATTTGACAAGACCACGATGAAAGCCATTTACTGAACCAACATGAAATGAAAAATAACTTCTCCCACACCAGGTCTGTGCTACAAAAAAAACACAGTTACGTCAAAAAACGCAGAATCTTGGCAATGAACGTGACAAAGCAAGTGATGACCTTGTTATTACTGTTTCACATATAGGCACAAAGATTGTGCTACAGGAAAACAACCACCAATGCAGCTGTTTGACTAACCCAAAATGTTCATTTAAGTGCTCGACATACAATTCAATGAATACAATTGTAAACAGAACCGTTTTGGCCTCCATACAAAGCAATATTTCTGAAAGTGCTGGGATTTGGAAATCTGTCCTGCATATTTCCAAAAGCAACTAGTTTACATTCTGTGTGATAGGATTAAAGTGTGTTGGAGGTTAACTCACTCAATGAACTTTGGTCATGATCCCAAAGAAAGGCTTGAATACTTTCAACTATCCTCCTCATCATCACTAATAAGGTCTCTCTTTTCGACGCAGGTGTCTCGTTCCCGTAGGAAATCCTCACGAATGGCTTCAAGTTCAGTTAGTTCAAGGCGCACTTTTTCCAGGTGGTAGGTCCTCCTGTTCCTGATCTGACGTAATGGAAAAGGATTCAGGTCTCCAAAAGCAATAGCAGTCAGTTTCCTGTGGACACATGTTATAAGATAACGGACATTGGTATATTTTAAAGTCAGTTTTGAACTTCATCCACTCTAATATTCATTACACAGCTGACAGTTCTGGCTTCCCTTAAGGAAGGTCTATAAAGCAGGCAGAGTTAAAAGTGAACTCTCAAACTCTCACCAGTTTGCAAAGCCACTTTGAAATTCTACATACTGCTACGGTGATTAGAGCCTTGATAACACTGACCGAAAGATGAACGCTTCGCTGATCAGAGCATAATTGGCTAGGCAAAATAATTAGCCTGTCAAATATCTGACCAGAGATTAGACATTCCACTTCCTTCACATCATTCTTTGAAGCTAATCTAGTGTCAAGACAGTCAGCTCTTTGCTATCTAGGGTAATGAAGTGCTTCAACAGCCAGATAAAACCTGGGATAATACAAGTATAAACAAGGATAATGCAGAATATGCATAAGCCAAACTTTGATGTAGTTAGAAAGATCGGGGATTTTGCTGGTTGGAGCATAAAGGTGCCTGAGCTGGTGTCAGCTGAAGTTCGCAGAACACCACACGGCATAATGCCATCACCTAGCACAGCAGTGCTGACCACCTCATCCAACTTGTACCTAGAATCCAGGGTAGAAAAACTTTCTATCCAATTCAGATGTTCAAAATCCATAAAAAACATTTTCTGATGCTTTTCTGTATAAGATAAGATACCAATAATAGGTCTCACTGTGCATAGTTGTGCACTAAGTTTTCATATTGTAAAATCTGTGCAAAAACAGTGGAGTTGGTTTGAATCGCCCCTTGCTCCCCAAGGGAGGATGCCCAGGTGGCTCCTGCAGGCCCAGCGGGACCGGCAGGTGGCACCAGGGCACCGCGCACGGCTCCGTCCCGTCGGGAGCAGAGCCACAGCGGCACCCGGCACATGGTGCTGCAGACACCTCGGACGCGCGGAATTCTGTCCTCACCTGAGCTCTCTCTACCTGGCAAAACATAACAGCTGATTATGCGGGCGGGGAGGCCCTTTTATGCATCTGTTAAAAACCAAGATCCCCCCTAGCAAGGTTCGCTCGCCATGGTAGCAATGCTGGAAATGGGATGCTGCAGCATCAGAAGTTCAGACAGGGGACCTAACCACTGTACACTTTATATGTTTGCAAAAGAAAAGAGAAGCAAAATCTGAAGCTCTAAGGAAGTATCAAAGACAAAACTGCTCAAATTAAGCCAGAATTTATTTTTGCAACTTTTAGTTTCTTGGGGTATCCACATTTAAAAAAAAAAAAATAAAAAGGCAATTATAAGCTACATTCTTAAAGTATCTGCAAATCTTAGATGGGCAGGGCATGGGAGAAGCAATAGCTTCATTCCTTTACTGCTTTAGTGTACTCTTTGCCCCAAACAAAGCACATACTTTTCTGTCCCTTCCAGAGTGGGAATCACGATCAGCATCTATTTTGGTCACAAGCAGCTGAAAACAGCAACTGTTCAGCATTTTTCAAGTCCAATGGGGAATATTAAGATATAAAGCACCCTGCTACTCCCCAGAGCCATTTGCTGAGGTTTCTGCAGAGGAAGCAGAAGCTGTTACCAAAATTTTTACCCTTTAAATTGGGTGCAGAGCATTATGCCAGCATCAATCCTAGCAAAATACTACAGACAGAATTAGACCATTCAGTTTTAACTCATATCTAGGCCGAACTGAAACACAGGAAGTGAAAATAATAAACAGCTCTTGCAGTAGGAGCCAAAGGGTAAGCCTAAGTCCATATGGAATTTATTACAGTAGAAACAAAAAACTCAAAATATATTATTTTCTACTACATTTTAAACAAGTCTAAATATCTGCGTAAAATGTATTTTCAGCCATTATAATGATCCCAATAGAGCTTTTCCTTTTAATTTTCATATGTTGCTCTACAGTCTTGTCATCAGAATAACACATTAACATTAAAACATTAAACTTTGATTTACATAAGCCATGTTTCTTATGCAAAGTACTGAGGAATAGAATAGTATCCAACTTAAAAATATTTGCTTCAAGCATTTTAAAATCATGCTCTATTTATGTGGTATTAGTTTACAATTTTGTGATTCAGAAGGTACCTGAATTGAATGAGGTACAGCTGGTGTCTAATGCTTAGCCTTTGTTTCTGTTATAAAGCATTTTTTTTTATGCCCATTTGAAAATTCTTTTCAATACACACAAGTTTGAGTTACCCACCTAGCATCAAGGATAGTGCGTGTGAAGTATCGAAGGTACTTGAATATGGACATTGAATCTTGCAATTTTAAGATTTCTTCTTCTTTGTATTTAAAAAGTGCCAGGGCAAATCTGAATATTACCTGATAAAAAAGAAAAACATATGTATTTTTAAGTACAGAATGCACCCATTCTCATTTTAATCTAAAGTAAACTCAAAGGAAAAAAGCTACTCTTCCCACAGCTGGCATTCGAGCTATCTAATCACACTCCTCTATTTCCATTTCCTGCTGTGCTCTGCTCCTCCAATCTCCACCCACCAAAAGCTGCCAAAAACTTGTTATAGAGTGTAACCAGCACAAGCTGTTCTATCCAGAATACGATACTGAGTTTTTATATTGTAAATCCTTTGAAGTCTGAGTGCCTATTTAAGTTGCAGAACAGAGACAAGTCATTTTGAAAAAGAAATGGAGCTTTGCTTTAACAATTAGCAAGTTGTATTTCGGTGCCCTGAACTTCCCCAACACGTTGGGAACATATTGGGGAAGTGATGCTAGAGGAATCTGCCACCGGCTGCCAGGCAGCTCTGGCAGCGGCTGGAGGGGCCTTCTCTTCATTCCAAAAGGGCTTCAGCAGCTTTGTACCTGGCAGCCTTGGCAAAATACCTCCATGCTTAAAATTGATTTGAAAGAAAACTCGGTAAGAATACTAGAGTGCCAGAATGCTCAGAGAGGGCCAGCAAGGAATCTAGTTAATATATTATTTTTGTCTATTTTATACCTTCTGCTCTCTCCAAGTCCCTACATCTGCTTTTAATGTTACTATGTTTAAAACCAATGACTTTCCTTGCCCTGCTGATTTTATTTCACTACAACTTTGAGTGTGAAGCACATGAAACAACCTCCTCTTCCAGTAATTTATGAGATAGAAGCCCAAGTAGTCATTGACTGTCATTTAATAACCATATCAATCAAGCAAGTATTTGCAAGAGGCAAACTAAATTTTAGCAAGTTTTTGCATTTTTTCAATATTTCTAACTTTTGCCACCTTCAATTAAGCTCTCTTTTTCGTAACAGTATCTCTCAGTTTAATGCAATTTAACTGATGAACAAGACAGCTGCATGTAGGAGCAGGTATCACGGCTTGTACATTTACTTATAAGGCTTAAAACGTTGGTGACGGGGAAGAAGCAAAATACTCAGCGTTTAGTATTGTGTAATCTGAGCTCACTTGCAGAATATATGAAGTGAAAAGTGTCTTGGCTGGTTATTTAGGCACATTTCCTCTCTCTTTTCCTACCAGTGATTCTAACTGATGGGGTTTTCTGCAAGCACCTTCTTCCAAGCCACACTTACTCACAATTCCGCATCTTGTTAACAGATAACAGCCAGAAAAAGTCACTCATTCAATTCACCTTTGGTCCCTCGTACAGGAAAGAGTCCCATATTTTAAAAAGGATGTCGCTAACGACGCTGTCCACGAATACCACAAGAAACCAGTTGAAGGTGATAAGAGTATAGTCCACTTTGTACTGTTCAAAATGTGCGTGCAGCCGTGGCAGTTTCTCACTCATTAAATCCTTGAACACACGTTGATCAACCTAGAGACACAAATATAACATTACTGCTCCTGAGTTTTCCAAAACTTGGGTTGTTTCAAGGTAGACCTGTTACCAGTTTGCAACTGGGAATTTTTCAAGGGCAAACAGTGACCTGCAGGACTGTCAGATTCACCTAAAGCTACAGCCGCCAGTCGCTACACAACCAGCTACACCCCAGCGGGCACCCCCTTTGCTGCTGCAGCCTGTGGGCTGGTTAAATCCCCCGTCTCCAAGGGCCCCTCGGGCACAGCCCTCGAGCTCCTGCCCCACGTCCCTTGCAGGAAGGGCCTGGGGAAGCCGCAGGGGCAGCCGCCCGTCCCGGGGCGCTGGCTGGAGGCGGCGGAGAGCCGCAGCTCCACAGCACACGGCCGTGTCCTGCCCTCCCAGCCAGCCCCAGCTGCCCTCTCCTGCCCCTGCCCACTCTGGAGAGAAGGGGAATCAGTTGATGCTGTGGAGCTGCTAATTAGCAGAGTTAATTAGCAGAGCTGCTAATCAGGAGAGCGGTCAAGGGCCACAGCTCCCAGCTGATCAGACCGCTCACTGTCACACAGTCCCCAACCTGCTCAGGGTCCTGGTGCTTGGGGCTCACCTGTGGCAGCTCCTCACATCTCACACCATCATTTGGGGTAAAAAGCATTAATTTCCACTTTATTATTCAGGAAAGGCAACTTATCAGCCAGTTTTAGAGCCAAAGTATTAAACGGCTGCACTTCATGGGACCAGGCTTCGTTTGGCATAGCGCATACCTGTGATCCTAGCAGTGTCTTAGTATAATAATCACGAGGCATGAAGACTTCCACTATAGTTACCAGGCACCAGAAAGCATCCTCCTGTTCCAGGTACAGAAGTGCAATCGCTACCAGTCTGAAAATAACATTTATTAGGAGAAAAACACTATTATAACACCATCATATGTATTAAGAGCAATTACAATACAGCATTTCTTTCTGTTCAGAGACACATGGACTAACAGTAGATCACTACCCTACAAAGCTATTAATGAAGTTTACAATGAGGTAATGAGATGGCTGTCAGCCACGACCAGTATTCTTATTCAATTCAGTAAGCAAGCAGATAAAGCCGAAAGAAAAATGATTTGCTAGAGGCTGTTTTGCCAGGAACTCAGGAAAAATAATTAGAGTTCTGCTAGTCTTCAATTTACTCCAGACTCCAAGAGAAAAAAAAAAACCCACACAAACACCACCACAAACTACCTGAATCAAAGCAAGTAATAAATACTTAACCTGCACCCAAACGCTGAATTGTTTCTAGGAAAACAAACATAAAAAGATACGTTAGGCAAAAATGACGTTGCTCCAAAAGCCCTGGTTCAGCAAAGCATTTTTGCCACCTTATAATCATAGACACGTTGCTCTAGGATAGCAACGTGCCTTGGGACACACCAGGGACTACTGATGCTAAGAAATGTGCAGAACCAACCACACGCAGCTGCTCATGACAGTGAGTCAAAGCTTCTCCTTCCCACTTCATTCCCTCCTCCTGATAAACTTAACTCCTAAACAGCCTCATGCCCCCCATATAAGTGAACAACTTGACCTAAACTCTGGCTGCCATGCTAGGTCCATTTGTTTCATTCTCTCAACCTTAGTTTTATTCTGATTTCTTATTCAGGTTCCTAACAGAGTTATTATCTAAGCATACCTAAATAACTCCCCCTCAGCCCCTGCCTGGCAAAAAACAGCCTTTGTGGCTTAAGTCAATTACTTAACTTTTAGTTTTCAGAAGTTCACTGGGCTTCCCTCATATTTCATAATGAAATACTTTTAAAAAAAAAAAAGGATGAATTGATATCTTTTGATATAAACGAGGATGAATTGATTTCTCCAACTCTCCTTCAAGCCCTCATCTCTGCTCCCTCTACTGCTTTAACCCAGGTAATATCTGAATCCACTTAAGCGATTTGTAATAGAATTACACCATCTTTAGAGCTGGGAAGGAGGCGAATAGAGAGGTAGGAGGGATAGCCTCTGCCCTCCTCCCCAGCCAGAGAGCAACTTTCTATAAAGTTTTCCAATCAATTTCTCTATTTTTCATTCCTGAATCCTCCAGAAAGACAGTGTGCAGGGACATTCTGCTTCTAGGCAAGGCTTATATCAAACAAAGCAGAGAATTTGAACTCACAGGAGGGACCTAAAAGCCCTATGATCCAATTTGAAAATGGTTCCTTCTGAAAAAAGCTTTGGCTAGAGAGAGGCTTTAACACTTTGCACTGCCTCTTAATATATCCACTCCTTCTGCAGGGCATATCTCAGATAAGGAGGTTGCTCCAGCTCCAAAGGCTTTACCTATCCTAGCACCTAAACTAGTGCACAACAAGACATCCCTGGAACTGCTTCACCAGAGTGCGGAGGTGGTGGGGACTTAACACTCCTCCTTCAGAGAACACCTTCCTGCACTGACAGCTCAAGGTATGGAAGCTGTTTCAGCAACCCCTCATTGCAAGGACACTACATGTTGAACTCCGCAGCACTGGAACCGCAGAACCACTCTCAAATTTACTTGAACTCCAATGTAATACACACCAAGGGAAAGAGATTTGCAGCATTCATAGTATGAAAAGCTTTAAAGCACTTCTGTGAATTTAAAAAAGAAAAACATGCAGCCTGCTAACAATCTCTCACTCACAATTGCAAAAAAAAACTAAAGGTGATGACAAGAAGCCAACACAAAACTTACATCTTGAAATAGCACATTTCTTGTGCGAGTTAATTTCAATTTCAGTTCTTTCGCAAAGCTGCATTTACAAGTTTCATTACCATTTTTAAAACATATGAGCCAGAACATTTATCAGCTTAGTATTAAAAACTAGAAACGTACAACCCATAGGGAAATTTGGTGCCCAGCAGTATGATATATTTACAATTTGAAAGGTTCATCACATGTTTCACTACATTTTTTGACACAAGATTTGTAAAATCTTACCTGTTAAGACCTTGACAATATCCTATATCAGGATTCCTCCACGAAAATGCCAGCAACACGTTTCGCAGCTTCTGGATCCCTTCAGATGTTGGTGAAGAATAATGTTTGTTGTTTGGTAAAGTTCTCAAGAGATCCAACTCAATTTGTTTTGATGCTGGATTTTGTTTTTCAAGAGCATTTTGAAGCAAGGTTTGGAAATACCCAGGAACAGTGCTGTCCTTGAATTTTTTAACATGGAGATTGACACACCATTTCCACATCTTGGAACGATGCTCATGTGGAATTCCAGAACGTATAAGATTTTTCAGTTCTACACAGCGAATCATCTCTCTATTCATCATGCTTGCAAGATAGTTCTCCCATTTTACCCCTGTAGAGATCTCTCTATTTTCACTAAGAGAAAGAGATCTCAGGTCCAAAGCTCGTGATTTTGCTACTAGTTTTTCCTCTTCATCATCCTCTGGGACCGTCTGAAATCCATATATATCATATTCACTGTAAGAAAAATAGATGGCATATAAAAATCTGTTCTGCAATTTATAACTCAGGATCCCATTCTACGGTTACTTCAAATAGTCCCTCGAGTCACTTGCCAACATTTTAAAGAATTTTTAACAGTTATTATTTTTTCCTATACCATATCTTAAGAATAAACCCATATTCAGAAAGTTGTTCCATAGCCCAAGGTATATCAGTGCACAGATTTTTAAGTGATGTATCTAAGCACCTGAAGTCATTTGCCATCATTTTTTTTTCAGTACTCAAGCTTCAGCAGCTATTCAGCAATATCTGATTCTAAATTTCATACTGTACTTAAAATCTACCATCTATTCCTAAGGCCAAGAGAACATCATGATTATGCCATCATTCATAACTGGAATCACATAAAAAACCACCATTAAAAATCCAAATATATATCCCCACTGTCTGTTTTCTAGTGTTAGAGCCTAGTCCACCAACACCCACTGGTGATGGTATCTGCAAATAGCTCTCGAGCTGCACCAAGTGTTCCACCTCAGAGCCACGCACTTGGGCTGCCAGTGACAGTATTTGCTGCTTCTGCCACCGATAACACACTTGGAAAATAGTAACTTCTTTACCTCTGTAAGAAATTTTATATAAAACACACACAGGCATTTTAATGGGACTCCATTACCTGACCAGGTGTGGTTTGAAAAACGCTTGCTCTGGTTGCTCATTCGTTTCTGCTTTCAAAGCATCTTCTAGAAGCTGTGCAATGACCTCGCGGGTAGAGCTCTGCTCCTCGGAGCAAACAGGAGCCTTCATTTCTTGAAGCAAGATCAAGTATTTACTTTCAATCTGACAGAGTTTGGCTTCCAAGCTAGTATACTGCAGAAAAGAACATGTAACACATTTCTTCAGAAACTTGGTTTCACAGAATACTTAAAACATGGATCAATATGTTTTTATGGGGCTTATAAGTGTGAAGCCCAAGAACAGTTGGCTTTACTTTCCCTTTTCTGCAACAGCAGAAAACAAAGCAACTCTGACTTTGGGCAAATAATATTTATATGTTGATCTGACTGTACTACTATAAGGTTTTGCATATGATACACTTCTGAGAGAAAACAGAGATACTTGTTACTTGATACTTGCACAGAAAGTCTTTTCAGGCTGAATAGCAGCCCAAAGACTTTCCCTCACACAGAAAAAAAACATTATTTTACTGTATGAAATAAAACTCAATCATTTTGTGCTCTTAAATTATCATGGTTATTCTATGCACAGGTGAAGACAAAGAACTTAACAGAAGATTAAATATAGGATGTCTAAATTACATAGGTTCAGACACAGCTCAATTACAGCAGGCAACAATTGACCTTTGTGTCACAAAAAATTAAAGCTTTTAAACCTTAACACTAGGTACACAGTTCCCAAAAACTAGAGTAAATTCCACTAAACTACAGGTATCTTGGTTTAACTGCAGATGAGCACATACAGAAGAATACTTCTGTATTTATGCCTGTGTTCAGAAAATTAACTTCATGACAAACTTTAGTTAAGCTTTTGAAGAAAAAACACATTCAGAAAGTGTATCCTGTATCAACTGACTTTTCTTTTCAAAGCAACTCCATTATTACACTTAATACTTTCAAATCATTCCATTTCTGTCAACACTTTTGTTACATTTGTTTGGTTTACAACTGAGTTTTTGAAAGCTGCTTTACATATTGCCAAAATGAGAACGTGTTGCATTGGTCTGACCTTTGCCTGCCATTCTCTCTCTCGCGCTTCTGCATTTCTTCGTAGAGCAGAAAGTTCCAAAATCTCCTTATTTAAAAATTTATTCTGGGTCTTATAACCCTGAAGATTGTCCTGTTGATAAAAAAGAAAACTGGATTTTTAATTAAAAAAAAAAAATTCACAGACAGTAAACATCTACCAGAGAAAGTATACCAGAACACAGAGCAAGTAGCTAACAGGATGAAAAATACCAGGATCAAACTGGGTTTGGCTCTGGCCTCCCCAGGAGGAGGCAAGTGGATGTGCGAGCAGGAGCGTGGAGCGCTGCTCCGGCAGGAGCCCTGCCAGGACTCACCAGCTCCTGCAGGAACGCGAGGGCCGTGAGCATGGAATATGCAGTGGGATGTGACCGAGTGGGACCAAAGGCCCCTTGGGCTGCCTTCGCCATCCCTTGCTCACAAGTTCCACGTTTGCCTCCACATGAGTCTTCCTCAAGAAGCAGCCCCAGGTAATTCCCTCCGCCCTGAGCTGCACAGACCCTTCTGAAACCAGAGGTTTGGGACGAAGGAAAGGTGGTGCCTCCACAACTGCTCCCCTGCCCGCACGCCCCGGGGCAGCCGCTGCCTCCTGCTTCGTTCTGCTTTCTGCCAAGACTACCCCTTTCTACAGTTTCAGTTTCCAAAACTTTGTGGGGTCAAATATAGGGAAGAAAAATAAGAATATTTGGATATGTTTTAGTAAAGGAATCACTTTTATTCCAAGTGACTTGGAATTATCATCAGTTTGGAATAAAGCATTTACCCAAGGAAAGGAAGATTATTCAAAATAAGAATTTAAGCAAAATGGGTGGTTTCCATAACTCCACTAAGGTCACCTCTGACATAATTCAACCAAGGAAGCTTGAATATAAAAATTGCTTTGATAGCATCTGAAGCAACATTAACAACGGATTATTATACTCCTGCTTCTGTTTTCTCCTGGGATTCCCCCTCCTCTCTGGTCATTCT
>JAUBNY010001163.1:394719-407536 GCA_032275445.1 Crypturellus soui
AACTTGGAATTACCCTTATTTTTTCTTTATTAACCTCTTTTCTGCTGGTAGTTCCACGAACAAGTTTAAAATGTTCTAATGGGGTACAAGTGCCTTACAGTATCTAGTCTTTTTCCAGTATTATCCTTAAACTGGTAAAGTCTTAGAGCAGTGGGTTGCTAGATAAAATAAGTTCTTTAAGTTATTGTTGCAATGCATGTAATAATAAAGTACACACAAATACTTTAATACCTTGTTGAAGGGCAACTGCATGTGGATTTTTTCCCCCAGTGACTTATGTGCTGGACTCATTGGGGGTCTTGGAGTAACACCAAGTGGAAATATTGGTGCTAATGGAGTTGCGATTTTTGAATCGGTAAGTTATGCGAGGTAAAATAGTGTAATAATTACTTTGTCTCGACTTGAGAACTTAAAACTAGTCATATCATGTCTGTCATTCAACTAAGTTCTCTGTAAAACCTTTCACTGTGAGGATTCTGAAACTTTACAGAGTTGTTAGATTATGTATTACATGTAGATTTTCCATGTGCTTTTACTGACCCTTTGTTTTTCCCCTTTTTGTAAAATAAACACCCTTTGTAATAGAGCAATGTGAGAGCCACATTTGGGAGATGTTTGGTTTCTGCTTCCTATTTCTACGGAGGCACATTAAGATGAACTAAATTCCTTTGTGAATTGTTCTGCTCTTTTTCATCTCCTTTCAGTGAAGTAAATCCTATTTTAATATGCTTGTGCATGAGAAGTGGCTTAAACATATTGAATTGCCTAAGGTGTTTCATTCAACATATTGACTTTATTATAGAGAGGCTCCCTCTTATTTCTAGGTTCATGGGACTGCTCCAGACATTGCTGGAAAGGACCTGGCGAATCCAACTGCCCTTCTTCTGAGTGCTGTAATGATGTTGCGTCACATGGGACTGCACCAACATGCCACAAAAATTGAAACAGCTTGCTTTGATACAATCAAAGATGGAAAGGTAAGATAGGGCTGTACAAATACATGCAAGGAGTTAGAATCATTCTCTCACAGGGGGAAAAAAAAAGAAAGTTAGACCATCAAAACAAGACAGAGATGCTCTGCTGTGCTGGCGTGAATTAGGGGCAGTGCCACAGGAGCAGAGATTCCTTTCTCCCTGGTAACAGCCTGGATCTGACCTGTGGCGGGCTCAGGTGTGCCCAGCTCAGTAACAGGGATGCATTCCTTGTAGCACTCCTTGTGTTTCAGTTACCCTGGTCTCATATATCCACGGCTTTTGTTAAATCTAAAAGCTGGAACTGTATCTCTGTTTTTCAGGAAGGGAACTGGACATTTAGATAACAGTATTTCACTTGTGAGGTTTATAATTTATATATTTAAATTTGGATCTTGAAGTGAAGGACACTTACTTGCCTTTTACAGGCATAATCACCTGTCTCTATAGCATAAATATATATTCTCTCTATATAATACAGCTGTATGTCTATATATCTTCTATAATCTTGAATGTAATACTTCCTGATCAGTTATTTTCTTTTTCCCTTCTAACTGCTTTGGTACCTTTGGAGACTACAACATAATAGTTAAAGGCAAAAGTGTATATAGCATTTATTTTTTCCCCTCAAGATTATATGTGACAGTCCTTGGGCAGTAAGTGTCTCCAGCTTCGAAACCTCCTTTTTTTTTTTTTTTTTTTGGTTTGTGCTCTGAAGCCTGACCTGATGCTGAAACATGTTGTTAAAGAGGATCAGCAGTGAGCTATGTTGGCACAATTACCTGGGGCAGGAGCATAAGAAGCTGCTTTATAATTAAAAGTAACAAACATGCTTAAATGAAAAGCTGTCATTTTTTTCATAAGTGGTCTGTCTGCAGCTATCATACTGTGTGTAGCAGCCAGTTAAAACAAAACTCTAAACTTACAAGTGAATAAGAGGTGCTCCTGTAAAGTGCCCATGTACTGCTCTGGAAAAGAAATCTTCCATCTGCAGGTCAGTAATTCTACGGAAGATAACACAGTGCAAGTTTTGTGCCGTGGCTACTTGTTCACTAGTTGCTTAAAATTTTATGATCATACGTTCAAGATGAAGAGAATGTTTTTAAATAGAAAACAGCAAACTGCAGTTGAAACAACAATATCTTAAAATAGTAACCTTTTTTGCCTCCTGTGCTTGCAGTTCCTCTTCTCCACTTCCTACCTCCCCCGTGCCATGCAGAAACTTTGTGCGTGTGTGTCTCACAGGGGGAAAACTAATGATTTAAATTTACCTCTTAGGACTGCTTCAATCTTACTAGGTTGGACAAGGAATCTTGTTACCTTTTTTATTACTTATCTTACTGCCCTGATTGCACCAGAATTGTACTTGATCAACAAGTTTCTTTAACTATTAACTAAAACAAGTGAACTTATGTAACTGTTAACATGTAACATTTCAAGATCTGTGCCCTTTTTCCATGTAGGTTTCCTTTTAAAAACAGCAGCAACAAAATTCATGATAATTTGGCTGTTACTTGCCTTTGCATTGAGTCTTCATATTAATTTGATCTCCAAAGGACAAGCCTTTTATGAAAACTCAACTATTTTCAATTAAGTACACTTACGTGGAGCTAAGAAATTTTAAAAATTCTGGCCAAGTTCAGTTTCTTCCTAACTGGAGTGAAGGTAACAGGATGCTGAAATGTTAACACGGTGATAACACGACATTTGTTGTTCGTGGCCACTTTCTTTGTGTACTCTGCTTTCCATAGTTCATATTGATGGAAGCTATAAGGGATAGAGAGAGTCTCAAAAGTTGATATGGTCCTTTTTATCCATATTGGGCTCCCATTTAGTACATATCAAATTGCTGAGAGGCAAAAAAGGCCACATTAAACCCTTCAGTAACCTTGTTCCTTCTTCCTTCAGGTCTTGACAAAAGACTTGGGAGGTAACGCCAAGTGTTCGGAATTCACAGAGGAGATCTGCCGTCGAGTACAGGACAAAGACTAAACTTGGCTTGTGCTACTTGTAATAACTCCTAAAGGAATCGTCGTACAGAGTACACTATATGTAACCTGATGTCCATATACATATAGTTTACCTCTTTCTTCAGAGAGTAAACTTTTTAGTTAGGGCCTCTCTATAAATAAAGGTGGCCCAAAGGCTACAAATGATGCTTGTGCCTGCTTTCAGTGGACTTTTCCAAGTGCTTTGTGTTATTTATTTGTTTTGATCTGGTGACTTTTTTTTTTTTTAATGTCTAGGTGAATTTTTTCATTGTAACTGTCTACCATTTTGCTTTTCAATTATAAGTGGATTTTACTTTCCAGGAAGAAAAAATGTGTAAATATAGTAACAGAACTGGTGAATTGTAAAGGCACCTTAATGCTCAAAACCTACTTTATTGGTCTCACTGAAATGTAAAAGACAGGTTTTCAGCCTAATAATAGCACAAAATGATCTTTATAAAAAAAAAAAAACGGGTATAAAAAATAGCAATTCTGTGTTAAAAGCAATGAAGAAAATTTTAGGTGCTCTGGTGATCCATGAAATAAGCTTTGTTCTCCAAAGACAGAAAGAAGTGAAAAAATCTACAGATTTAATCTGTGTTAAAACAAAACAAAACAAATGCAAAACAGAACCGAGCTACAGATGAGAAATAATGTTAAATTATTTTTCACAGCTAACTATCCAAGTAATTCTAGTAGGTTTTCTTCTTTGAAACACACTTTACTTTACTACAGAAAGAGTAAATTATAAAATGAAGAGTAAATTATAAAAATTTATTTCTGCTATATACTGTGAGGAGGGAAGTATTAACTTGGCAAATTTATACAGAATATTTCATTCAGCATTCAGCCTTGACCTGAATTGCTTTTTGTATCATATTTTGCTTTTATGCATAGTCTGTTCAATGTGTCTTACTGTATGGGCTAGGAAATTTAGTCTAGAAACTCTGAATGTAATAGACTAATCCTAAAGGGATTAAGAGAGGTTGAAAGTTGGGCTCTGGTGCCCAGGTTCCAGAAATATTTTTCATCCCTATTCCAGGGAATCTGAGACTTTCTTCTGCTATTGAAGTTTAAGCAGTGCAAAAGGAACTTTTTCCCTTCCTCCCCCCCCCCCCCTTTTTTTTTTTTACTCACATATCAGTGATCCACTCATCTGGATGACTTGAGATATCCTTCTGTTCATATGTCCCCCGCCAGAAAATGCACATTTTAAAATTCCTGGTAATAGCACAGGAGTATAACTACTGTCAGAACTGGCTTCTTAAAGCTAAATTCTCTTAACAGATATTACTCCACTTTGTTACAACTTCTACTCCAACTGTTTAGGCTAGTTATTTAAGTAAAATCCCTCTGACTTCATGTGATGTCACTCCATAACGTACGCATCCCAACCTTGCACAGAGTCTAACAGCACGGGGAAGGGAGCTTTTTTCCCCTGTGCACTCTGTGCTTGGTTAATAGGGAAACATTTCCTCCTGTGGAATACGAAAGATAGTGGTCTCAAACAGAATCTTAGCTCCATTTGAAAGCATATACTGTTGCTGCTGCTTCCATGTTTCCTTTAGATTATTCAAGTTAAAGAAATTCTGAGTTACATTACGCACAAAATGGAGAAAAAAAATAAAGACTTTTCAAAGTCCTGGTGCTTCTTTTGCCTTTTGTAATCCTAGGCTGCTGTCTTGTCTGATTCTTTGAGCTTTAAGTTGGGTCATTTTCCTCAAGAACAGCAGTGTAGCCAGCTGCTGGGGTTAGCCACTACAGCCCTGCCAGAGATCACCTACGAACAGCAGACTCTTTAGACAGCTTTTTTTCTAAGTATGCCCTTTACATAATATCATGCAATTAATTAAAAATTTTGATAAAGAAAAAATGTACTTGACATTTGTCACACTTAACCACATACTTATGTGAATACTGAAACATAAGAGTTGCAAAAAAGTAACAAGCTTGCATGTTTTCAAACACATTACAAAAAATAAATGCCATAAAGACAATTTTAAAGATTTTTCTGTTCTAAATAGCACTTTATGTTAGAGCTCCCGTATTTGCTACTTTTTATTTTTCAGTTTCAGGGAGCCATTCCCCAATCTTTCTTGCTTTGTATGTTGTTAGGGGGAAGAGTAATGCTTATTTCAACATGAATTTCAGAAATGAGCTGCTGCATTCATGAAGTCTCTTTGAAGTCCAGCCACTACAAGCACAGGTGCATGCTTTTAGGCTCTGATTTTTTTTTAAGAGAACAAAAATACACATTTGAGGGAGAACAGGCCTGCAGCTCTTTTAATAATAACCTTTGTCACTGCGCAATAGCATTTTGACAGTATTGTTAACTACTGATCCATCAAAATAGAACAAGAGTTACAGGCAGTCTTTTGCAGACAACAACAAAAAGGCAGTGTAATAGTTTTCCTCTATTTCAATCTAGATGAATTGGTTATAGCCACTTAACACATTAAGATGACTTTAACTTTCTTTATTTAGGACCTAAAGGAAAATCAGCATTAGAAAATAGCTTATACTCTTAGGAAATATATATCCAGCCTGCCTAGCAGGTGAGTGTCAGGACAATAACTAAATTAACACAGCAGTTCTCAAGTGCATCAGTTCAACAGACTGCAAAACCAAAATAGAAGCACAAATCTTCATTAATGGTATTGATTAAGAGGTGGATTCTTTAACTCATAGATCTTGTTTAATGTTTGGAAGAAATGCTTCTTACTCTTCGTAGAAGGAGTCTACTTCATCTCTGTATTTCTCCAGCACGGCGAGCCGTTTTAACTTCATTGTCGGACCTTAAAAAGTTAGTCACAGTAGCAGAAATCAGAACAAAAGTTCCTACCTCATTTGTGTTTTGAGTCATAATGTCCCTCCCAACAGGCACTTTAATACAATCTGTCTGTTACTCTGTAAGGATCTGCTTAAAGTGAGATGAAAGCGTGAGGTTTCCTCCAAATAAATGTGAGCGTGTGACAGGCAGCTAAAACAGGGAAGTGACTGACAGCTCCTTCCATTTTGGCTTTAAAAATGATTTAAAAGATGAGTTTTTTTGAAGAACTTTACAATTCTCTGTTTATTCAAAGGATTTGAAAAAGTAATGTGTCTTTTGCTTGGCTTTCTGTTTCACTTTTTTATTTTTTTTCAGTATTATGCTGGAAGATATAAAAGCATCAGTGCACAAGCAGTTAACTAGAACTGGTTATTTAATTGCTCAATGTAATCTGAAATTTAATCGTAACTTGTGTTCATGTAGATGAGCCCAGATTTTTACCCTCATACCTGCAGAGAAATCTCCTGTTTCTACAGTCCCTGCTACATTCTGCATAACTTGTTCCCTCTCGTCCCCGCTGCAGTGCTCATGGCATGGCGTAGCTCAGTACTGTGTCCACACCCCAACAATCAGCAAATCTTACCTAGTTCTCCTCCAGAAATGGAAAAATCTCTTGGCAGGACGACCCATTTCTGGATGCAATGGACTCTGTTCGTTGCACTCGTGTTGACTTTGTTGATTCCCTCCTGAATGGCCTGGTAAACGGCCCGGTCCCTCGTAGCTACGATCTCCGACACGGTCGTGGCTTTACTGCCCCTCTTCTGGCAGAAGTCTCTAGCTTCCTCAGTGAGGACATCAGTCGGCTCCGATGTGTCTGGGTCCAGGACACACTGAAATATGAAAGGAACTGACTCAACAGTCACTCCCTCCCGCACGACGTGTTTAAAGTTTCCCTGATCAGGTCTTCCCTAACCAGTAAGGATGAGGAAGGCTCAGCAACAGCATCTAAACATAATGGAAACCTTGGCAAGCAGAAACATGGGTAACAGGACAGCACTTGCATTAGGGAGACAAGTGGAAAGAAAACAAAATATTCTGCTTTACATTCAGGTGGCATAAACACATTTAAAACATGCCAGTGAATTAGGCTATAAAGACTTTGTATAGACCTTGAACTTCTACTGTAGTCCCAAATTATTCCATAATTATAGGAACATATTTATCACAATATTTAATTGCATTACTGCAGTGTAATGCCAACAGTTTGAGATAGAAGCACTTTTAAAGCTAAGACTTCTCAAATTAATATTTCTATTGTGCTTGTAAATAGGGAACTACTAGTTACGGAAGTAAACAACTGTAAACTAGGGAAATAAATGAAGGGTTTTTCACTTCATAGGTAAATTCTTATTTTCACTGCCCTAAGTGCAAATATTTTATATAAAAAAAGAAAGACTTTTCAATTGACACGCACACCATAGCAAAGCTATCAATTATCTATTCTACAGCTATCCTTCCAGTGCTATATTAAAAAAAAATGCAGGAAACATTTCTGGTCAAAAGGTGATCTGTGTAAATTATTATTTTTTTTCACTCTAGCAGACACAAAAAAATGTATTGGCCCTTCCTGTGGTAACAGCTTCTCCTATGCTCTCTCAGAGCTGTGCATTATTCCCACATTCTTAACATAAATTCACACTTACATAAAAAGTAGGTCTTGTTGCACGCTTATGAGAAACAGCAATAAATGTGAGATGTTTAGCAGTATTTTAATTACTTGCAGCTTAGATGATCTCGGGCCATACGTTTCATACATTTTGTTTTTCTAACTAATGTCCTCCTATCTACTTTCAGCCTTTTTGCTAACAGTTCCAAACCTTTCTGCTTTTGCTAGCTGCAGGCATATAATTCTGCTGAAATTACCATTAAAACTGGTGTACCTTTAGGGTCAGCAACATTGACAAAAACTTCTTTTTATCTCCAATCACCATGGCATTACTAACAATTGGAAGTTCTCTTTTGACAGCATCTTCAATTGGAATTGGAGGCACGTTTTCACCTCCAGCTGTAATAATCAAATCTAGGCATAAAAAAAGGCTGTTAGTTGAATTCAGACAAATTCCAAAGAACAGGTTAGTGCCTGGATAGATGCACTTTTCTTACGCTCATATGCGGAAACTGGTTCCCTCTTCAGAGGGAACAAGGCATATTAAGTTATTAAAATTATTCTCTTAAATATAACAACTCCAACCTTCCTTGAGTATGTGCACCTTTGATCTGCAACACACTTGCTCCCACGTGTGCACAAATTCCGCTCTAAGGACCCCCAGGTAAGCTAGCTCCAGCAGCAGCTGAGCTCTGTCTGCAGGCACTGCTGTAGAGCTGGGTGTTTTCTGAGCGCGGGGAGCTGTGCTGAGCTGCTCCAGGGTAGCAGGCCGTTCACTCTCCACTCCGGTGTTGGAGCTCACCTAAAAGCTGCTGGGGACCCTGGTTACTTCCTAAAGCCACCAAGAGAGGTCAGACAGACACAAGTCACTAGGGCAGGAAGGCTTCCCACAGGCAGCATGGAAAGAAGGAAGAGCAGAGTGTGAGGAGGGAGAAGTCACCATCGGAGAGAGGAGGGTTGCCCCATTTTTGATACGAGCAAAGTATAATTTTAAACTGGTTTCTTAATATTTTTGAGTTTTTTAAACAAAGGCAGTGATACCTTATTCTACTACTAAAGGAGCGCACAATTTTATTTGAATGCATACATTGTGAAGTTTAATAAATAAATTCATTGAAATTATTGCTCATTTTAATATTACCCTCTAAGGAAATTTCCGGTGCTTCCTTTTGTTCAACTACCAACTTCTCCCTGATCACAAATCATGGTCTTGGCAGCATTCGGGCAGCAACATGCTTCAACAAATGACGCAGAAAATTGGTATTCTAACCCTCTGGGCAATAATACAACTTCAAACATCAAGGATCAGGCTGGTACCTGATCCGCTTTCAGTGATGGGCTCAAGGAAGGCAGAGGCAAGTAAGGGCAAACTGCACACACGGACGGGCCCTACTGCTCTCAGCAGCTACCAAGAGCTGCAGGAACCAACCTGCCCTCAACCTGCCGCTGGGCGACAGGCATCAGCCTCCCTTCTGCTCACTGCATCTCTCCCACTCTCTCCTATAACAACTTTTTTCCATACCTGGGCAAATATCTTCTGTAGGGATTTCTCTAGCTACACCCTTGGGCTTTGCAGCTTTTCTGAATCTCAGCTACCAAAGCTACCAACTCGCTACTGCTTTGTGCTTAATACGATGAGCCCTAGACCTCGTAAGACTCAAAGAACTAAAGAAGTCTGTCTATCCTGCAACTTAGACTAATTCCTGTCAGTTCAGCAGTCAGCGAAGATGCGAGTAGAACACAAATGCTATGACAGAATGGGACTATGAGCTACCAACCACCACACTAAAGAGGAATGAATCAGACAAGCAGGAGAGCTGATTTTGATGCAGACTATTAATAGCATCTACCGAAGTCCTGATTCCTGACAGAACGTTATGGTACCCTGTGACAAATTCACTCAGCCATGTCCTCTCCCTAGTGACTCATCCTTTATTCTAGGAAGATATCTACTTAATTTTTAAATCTTCTTTATAACATCTTAACTGCAACCAATCTTGCTTTTGAATACATAACTTGAAAAAGAGCCTCCAATTACGCAAGTGACCAGTCTTATTTGTGTGGCATTTTCAGAACCAGAGATTGCTTGAGGTTGAGCGGGACCTCAGCAGACCGTCTAGCCCAACTGCTCCGCTCATGCAGGGTCACCTCGAGCAGGATCCTGTCCAGATGACTTCTGAGTATCTCCAAGGATGGAGATCCCAGCTCTCCAGCCCATCCAGGTCCCTCTGCTCAGCAGCACAGTCCTCTTCTGTATCGACCCCTCGGGCCTGTTCTATACAGACAGACTTGCTGAGGGTGCACTGTGTCCCTTCACCCAGTCACTGCTGAATAAACTGAGCAAGACCGGTCCCAGTATCGACCTGTGGGGGACACCGCTGGCCACCGCTTCCAAACTTTAAACTACTCACTGTAATAATACCCAGCTTATTTTCCTAGCTTTAACCTTCCCTTCTGCTCACCGATTTCAGGATTAGGCTCTGCAAACACATCACCTAAAGGTATCAGAGGAACCTAGCTCTGACCTACAGGAACAGCTTTTACATAATGGAAGGATTGTCTCTCATTATTGTCTAAACATTTTATGTGTAATTAAGTTAATTTAGTAAGATTCAAAGGGATACTGAACAGCTTTATGGACTATTGAATTTTCAGAAGACATTAATCCTACATTGTTATATTACAAATTATTTTTAATAATGAATAAAGGTCTGGATGAAAAGCCTTACTATAGGAATTAAATCAATTCCACCTATTAGAGACTAGAAGGAAACTCTTCCTGAGAACTGGCCCTGCCATGGTTTCCTCATAAGAAAGTTTATTTTAATTTCCTATTAGTTAAATGCTGCTGGCATTAGAGGAAAGGCACTTAATTAGATGGACCATGTCTGACATATGACTAAGCAACACTGAATAGTTAGTGTGAACACAGAGCAAGATTGCTGAATACCTTTAATTCTTCCAGTGACATAGAGGAAGCCATCCTTGTCCAGTTTTCCTAAATCTCCAGAATGCAGCCACCCATCTTCATCAAAGGCTTCTTTTGTTTTGTCTTCCATATTTAAATAACCCATGAAAACAGTTCTTCCCCAGAAACAGATTTCTCCATTGCCTTCTGTATCTTCATTCACCAGTTTTACTCTGCAGCCAGGTACTGGTTTACCACAGCTATGAGGGAAGAGGGGGGAAAAAACCCACAGGACACACAGAAGTACAAAACACATTACTGATAAAAAGTCTGAAACACCAAATCTCTGAAACCAGCAAAAGAGAAGTTACTACAAATATGTAAAAATAAACCATAAATTCACCTGTGCTGTCTGTAAATGTATGGCCCAGATAGGCAGTGTGGGCCTGTGGTCTCACTCATCCCATAGGCCTCATACAAGGTGATGTTCAGACCCAGGAAGAAATTCAGTGTTTCTGTATTGAGAGGAGCAGCACCACAAAAGTGCTTCTGGCAGCAAGAAAATCCCAGCGCATTGCGGATTTTTGCAAGCACCAAGTAGTCTGCTAGCCTTGTCCAAAACAGCTTCAAATCACTGCCAGATACAAAACACATAAAAAAAAAAGAGATTAAGTAAGAATAATATATAAAATTTCCAGATCAAAAGCACATGCAAAAGCAGATGTTCTTTACAGATGTATTTGCCATTTGTTTTTGGTGTTGACATATGTCAATAGGAACAGGTAACATATTTATCTTCTATTCATTTATTCAAAGGCTTTCCACATTTTTTCTAATGTACTCCAAACATTCTGCTTGAGAGCTGCAAATGTAGAAAGAACCTATAGCAATGCATTCTGTAAGACACAGCTTGTGTGTCTTTCCTCATTCTTCATCAGTTAAATGTGTCTCTTTGAGGACGAATACCACTGCAGCTGAGATTTGCAAGACCTATCTGAGAAGCTGAAAGGCCAGACAAGCAAAAGAGTATCAGCACCATGTATCGTTTGAAATCCCATATATAATGTCAAGGAGGGTGGAAGGGGACCTTTAACCTGCCCTGTTTCAGGGCAGCCTAGTATGTTAGGTAGCTACACTCTCCCTTTTTTCACCGTGTAGGCAGGCTCCATTTTACGCACATATATCTGAGAGTCTTTCTCTGATATTAGAGAGCTTCTTACAAGCAGACGCTTTCAGCACGATGGAGACCTTGTTCATTACAATACATACCTGCTTGAGCAGTTTAAGTTTCTCTCTAAGCTAACTGACATAGCCCATGAAAGCATTTTCTTCTTCACAAATCCCAACTGAGCAGAAGCATCCTTTAATTTCTCCATGATTTTCTCCCATACTCGGGGAACTCCCATATGAGATGTTGGCTGCACTTCTTTTAGCGTGTTGATCAAGCTGCCCTGTTAAAATCATATGAATTCACATCAAAACACTGCAAAAGATCCATGCTGCTGTTTGGAGTTTTGATGATATAACCTGCATCTTGCAACACCTGCATGCAGAACATCACTAAACGTGTGCAATATAAACAAGATCTGCTGAACTAGGTATCTGTTCCAATCAGACAGATGCACTAACATGCTTGCTCTGACACGTGGACATACACATAGGAAAAGAAAAAATAACATGTGGTTTATTTTTTTTCTGCTGCCCTGTCTCCAAAATCTTTTCTGCCTCAACAGAAGCAGATCTCAATCTGGACAATATATTTTACATTTACATTCAAAGTATTATGAAAACAAACCTCAACTGAGCTGTTTAATTATGCTGGAATAATTCTAGTTATTCCAGAACTGAGATCCACTCAGGCCCGGGTGTAAAAGTCATTTTTCAGCTTTATGCAGAGGCAGGTTAAGATACCACTTTCTGGCACTCTCTTTTAAGAGCCGTTTAGAGACATTGGCTATAGAGAGGGAGCAGTTTCCTAAGCAAAAAGAGAAGCAAATGGAATCTAGAGAAGTGAAACATGTATCTAATGGGATTTAGTTTTCCATAATTCTTACAATAATACTATTTCAATTTTCATCACCTGCACCTCTTTCAAGACCATAATCTACTCTTAGGACATTTTCTGAAATAAAAAAAAAAAAATGTGCAAGCTCGATTAGGTGTAATGTATCACAGATACCTTTAAAGCATCTGGCTCAGCAAAGTAAACTTGCTCTCCCCACTTGATTCCTGTCCACAGGTCGTATATCTGCGCAGCTATGTGGCTGAGTGGCAGATAACTGACTATAGACTCCTGCTGGACCTCTGCAGGCTGCATATCTCCTGCTTTACTGCAATGTGCTGATGTCCAAGTTATCTATTTAAATAAAGAATAAAACATGTTAGATATTTTTCCCTTTTCACACGAACCAAGCATCCTGACCTGCTATGACAACGTGAAGAATTTCACTCACAGAAACTGCTGAAGATGTCGTGAGTGTTGACAGCATTGCAGGTGCCACTGCCCTAGAG